>OU744268.1:16002500-16382500 GCA_916610215.1 Omphaloscelis lunosa | reverse complement strand
GCAGAAGACCGCCAGATAGGCCTATCCATCGGCACCAAGAACAGTGAAATCGGATCACGGACCAGGGAGCTATCAGGTACCAAATTTCGCCAAAAACACGTGGTTTGAGGTTAGAATAACCTTACATTTACCACCACGTGCTTTCTTACACGAGGCGTGACGCACGTACAGCCATCCCTGGAGACTCCGAAGCCGGCCGAGGAATCATCTTAAGGTCTGCAAGCCAGCGTGACGACTCCACAACGAACCACCAGGTAAGCCCTGAAGGAACTCCTTACCCCTTTAACCTACCCCCCCCGAGTTTGGGCTCATTCAACTTGGAATACCAAGTCCTAGCCACAGCCACCGGGCCACCCTTCATCCCCATCTCACCCCCCACTCATCACCTCCCCCACACCTTTAGTACTATCCTACCCCCCTCTACCTTGAGGCACCCCCCTCCACGAACGTCCAAGTACGTTCCCCAACCCCTTCACCCCCCCTAACATCCCCACGGGACAGACTCCCCCCCCCCACCCCTCTCACCCCCCCTAACCTCCCCGCGAGACCCTCTCCCCCGACCCCCTCAGGGCTACCTCACCCCCCCTTGGCCTAACTCCGCAACCGTTGGAGCTACAAAGCCGAGTTTGGGCTCAATTGAAAGGGCATCAAAAGCTCCTTCAATTGGCCCCGTCAGATTTCTTCATTTTTGCCCACAATCGAAGAAACCACTCATCAACTTCGGAAACACCACGGGACACCACCATCAACACACACCAGGACTCACACCATCCGAATTCCCGAACTCTGACCACCGAGTTCGGAAAGCAGATCGGGCTCCTCACTGGACAGCGGAAGCAGACCATCAGCTGAAGCAACCGTGAGTTCTTAGTTCCAAAAAACAAAAAAAAAACAATAAAAAAAAAAAAAAAAAAAAAAAAAAAAAAAAAAAAAAATCATAAACAAATAAAAAAAAAAAAAAAAAAAACCGTTAACTACCTCAAATTGTTATAAGTACACATCAATAATGTCTTCAAAATCATCCACCCGCAAGCCGACCATGGAAACCGTCTCCAAGGTGTCCAAGTCCCTCAGGGAGAAAGTTCTTAAAAATACCGCCAAGTCCGTAGCATCAGAAAAGGCGGCGTGTCCATCAGAGCCGCCCAAGGTGCCGAAGGCGACATCGGAGCCGGGTTCAGCCGGCTCGTTACCACCGTCAGTCGCCTCAACCAACTTCTCCGAGATTCCAGCCGCAGAGTGCACAAGAGTCTCGGAGGTTGTTATTCAATGGGAGCAGTGCGGTATCTCCCCCCCCCGTCAGATCATCTCAGACGAGGAAAGTTCGGTCGCGTCTTCCGCGGGTCAGTCAAACCGACCCGAGCGGCAGAGCCTCCTGTACCGAACACCGAGAAGGGGGACAGGAGTGGAGATGGACCTCGCTACAAGGGAAGCGAACGAGCTCCTGCAACGAGGTAAGGACGCGCTGGAGGCTGCGGGGAATATGCGGAGGGAATGTAAGACCTCAGCCCACGAGTGTCTCCAGGGCCTGTACGAGACAGTCCTCTCCCTTGCCGACTCCAGAGCCCGCCACAAATACAACCTCGAGAAGGAGCGCTCTCGACACGCACAAGAGCTTGTGCGGGTCGAGAGAGCTCACTCTCGGGAGTTGATGGCGTTCAAGGTCGAGCTCTCCCTGATGAGATCGGATCTCACTGACACAAATAGGGAGGCCAAGGGCATTAGGGAATGGCTGGGCCATGAGACCCTTGAAGCCTTCAAGGGAATCAAGGAGGCCAAAGACGAAATTAATGCGGCGAGCCTTAAAAACATCCAGGAGCATGAGAGGACCAGGCTGTTAGGAGACAGAGCACCGGGGAATTCAAACTGGGATTCCATGGGTGAAGGTCTCAAACGCCTCGACACTAATCTCACCAGCGTGTCCAACCAGCTAGACGTGCTCCAAAAGGTGATAGACAACATCAAAGCCGACCTGACACAGCCAAAAGATGACGATACGAGCAGCCGGACGTCGGAGACGGGCGTGCTGACTACCATCATCTTCGAAGAGGGTGTCAAAAAATTACAGGCCCTCATCCAAGATATGACCAAATCACCAAAGACACCTCCCCCACCACCACCAGCACCACAACAAAACATCAAGGAACAACTGCAACCAATAGCAGAGAGACTGGAGATCGTTTCGGCGGACATCCGAGTGCTGCGAGACCGCGAACAGCCAACTCAGGCGCCGACAGGGCCCAGCCTGGATGCGGAACTCGCAGTTGTGGAAGTAAAAAAGACTCTCCAGTCTATAGAGAAAGGGGTAGCAGACCTGGGCAGAGCGGACAGACCACCGCTGCCACATCAAGGGCCAAAAACCTTTGCCCAGGTTGCCAACACGCCAAAGCCCCCGAAACCGAATGTTACAGTACAATATCTTTGTGCTGTATCTACAATCTACATCGCAATCTTATGTTCTTTATCGCACGTTCAATATCTATTAAATGTTTCTACTATCTGTTTTCAACACGTAGTCGTTAGTATATAAGATGCACCTTTGGATAATTATAACCAGACTATACTACATCTTTGGTCTCATTTATACCTAACCATATACTGCCAAGAAGTTTGGCAAATTGGTGACCCCGACGAACGAATACGCAGCAAGAAACATGGCGCAACCACCGTGCAAGGCGAACATAAATCAGCAAGGAACACTTGAAGTAGCTGCTGGCACCTCGGTTTTATCCCGCATTCCGGAATTTTGGAAGGACCAACCCAGATTATGGTTCACGCAACTAGAAGCCATATTAGCACCACAGAAGTAAGGAGACGAATACAAATACTGTACGGTAATAGCAAAGTTATCCAAGGAAGAAATACTACAGGTTAGTGACCTAATCACTTCGCCACCGACTACAGATAAATACAAAAACATCAAGGAACGTTTAATTGATTGTTACGAAGAAACAGAACAGCGGCAGTTTCAAAAATTAATATCAGAGACAGAACTCGGTGATCAAAAACCTTCGCAGTTATTACGTCAAATGCGAGTCCTCGGGAGAGGAAAAATCAGTGACGAAACAATTAAACTACTATGGTTCAGGCTTTTACCAACATCAGTTACTACGGTTCTAGCAGTTACGGAAGACATGGAAATTGACAAACTGAGCCTAATTGCAGACAAAATAATAATGAATTCAAAAGTAACCGAAATATCAGCTGTTAGCAACGACACTTCAAACGACAACAATACAGCATGCATTTTAACCCAGCTAGCAAAATTACAGATAGATATTGACGCAATTCAGCAAGGTCGATATGGCTATCGACCCAACACGCACAATCATTTCAAGGAACGTCAGCAATTCCCGATTATGAGGCCGAGAACAAACTATAGAGGGGCAAATCGATTTTGTTACTACCACGGAAGATTCGGAAAATATGCAAGGAACTGCATTAAGCCATGCGGTTGGAAACCAATGACTTACGTACGGAACCAGGGAAACGAATAAGAGCACAGACAACGGCGAAACTCTGTGCAATCCACCCATCCAATCGCCTCACCATTACCGACCGAAAAAGTGGTATGAAGTTTTTGATTGACACGGGCGCAAATATCTCAGTCATTAGCAAGCAACAGAGATATTCAATTTTTCAAAGTGAACAATACACACTATACGCTACACGATCGGGACGTAAGGTAAAGCCAGTGGTACGTCTATAAAAATCGCTGATAGAAGCAAGTTATTCGTATATATATTAGCATAGATCTTAACATATTCCATTAATTCACAACTACTCGTAACAACAAGACATCTAAAATGGGAAATCAAAGTTCTAAGGACCAGATAACATACAATACGGACAGTTGCCTCAATCAAAACGAAGCGGACAAACTCCGTAACCTGATCCAGGAGGACTTACGGTGGACAAGAAATGTTGCGATGGGACAGATTATTTTAACAATCGGTGCGATCCTAATTTATGGCATAATGAAAACACTGGACAGAAGAATGAAGAGTTTAACGGAAAAAAATAATAAGCACTCGTGCAACAGCTAAGTCAAAATTACAGACGTCAGCAAATCGCACCGCAACAGGCGTCATCAAATTCCACCGCGTACAATAGCATTATTATTTATATACATCAGCAAATAACTAGTAAGGTCTAGATCAAATTTATATTGTAAACACTATTACCATAATATTTACTTTTTTTTTTCTTTTAAAGGGGGGTGTACTGTTACAGTACAATATCTTTGTGCTGTATCTACAATCTACATCGCAATCTTATGTTCTTTATCGCACGTTCAATATCTATTAAATGTTTCTACTATCTGTTTTCAACACGTAGTCGTTAGTATATAAGATGCACCTTTGGATAATTATAACCAGACTATACTACATCTTTGGTCTCATTTATACCTAACCATATACTGCCAAGAAGTTTGGCAAACCGAACACTTCTCAACCCAACCACACCCTGATCGTCTCGTCGACAGATCCCCGACACACTGGGGATAACGTGATCGAGAGGATCAGGACAGCCCTGGACCTTAAGAAGAGCGGAGCCCGTGTGGATACGGTCCGTAAGGCGCGGAACCAGAAAGTGGTCCTGAGGTGCGCCAGTAAATCGGACCTAAATCTGGTGAAAGCCCAATTTAAATCCAGCGGCGGGCTCAAGGTTCAGGAGCCCAAACCACAAAACCCCTTGGTATGCATCAAAGGCGTAATGTCCAGCTACAGCGACGGGGAGATCGTCGATCTTCTCAAGGTGCAGAACAAGGACGTTCTGCAAAACGTCGCTGTAGATGAACAGACCGCCAGGGTGCGTTACAGGAAGCGCGCGCGTAACAACCTCGAGTGCCATCCCGTTCTGGAGGTATCGCCGAAGCTCTGGCTGACCCTCACACAAGCGCGGAAGGTGCACGTGGGTATAAAGCGGTGCCCAATTGAGGACCAGTCCCCTCTAGTTCAGTGCTCTAAGTGCCAAGGATATGGTCATAACAAGTCCATATGCAAGGCTGAAAAAGAGACGTGTAGCTACTGCAGTGGCTCACACAACGGAAGGGACTGTCCCATTAGGGCGGACGGCCTACAACCCACTTGCACCAACTGCAAGTTAGCCCAGAAGACGGGAAGCGACCTGGCACACACGGCGTACAGCGAAGACTGCCAGGAACGCCACAAATGGGACAGCATAGCGAGATCGCGCGTCACCTACTGCTAAGGGCGACCAAGACAACACACCACAACCAGTCACCCTCCATAACTCAACTAGACCGACAGCGAGATTACCGTTCATCCAGGTGAATCTCCAACGCTCCAAGTTGGCCACAAACGAACTACATCTGGCGGCTCAGGCCAAGGGATTTTCTGTAGCACTAGTCCAAGAACCCTACGTAGGAAGGACTGGTGTTATGAAACAAAGCCCAGGCACCCAAGTCATCCAGTGCAGCCTCAACCGCCAAAAACCAGTAAAAGCAGCGATCGTCATCTTCGGCAGCAATATAGAGGTCATTCATGACCCTCAGCTTGTTACCGAGAATATCGCTGCCGTACTGCTGAAGGTGGGCCAACTTCGTCTGGGGGTGTTATCGGTCTATTTCGAGGGTGACCAGGAAATAGAACCTTATATAACCACTACACAGAACACCATCAACAAACTACACACAAAAAACATTCTGGTGGGGGGAGATATAAACGCCTGGAGCCAGTGGTGGGGAAGTATTTCCGAAAACCATCGCGGGGCGGCGTACAACTCTTTCCTCAACGAGAGGGATCTCCAGATCCTTAACACTGGTCAAACGCCGACGTTTGAGACATACAGAGGAGACAAGTGGTGTACCAGCATCGTTGACGTGACGGCCTGCAGCCTGCCGCTGCTGGGTAAGATCGATGACTGGCGGGTGGAAAGGAGCCTCACGTCTTCGGACCACAATTCCATCACCTTCTTTCTGCGCCTAGAAAAGGCCTTAGAACCTCTAAGGCCAATCACGACGCGTAGATATAATACTAAGAAGGCCAAGTGGTCCGAATTCACCACACACCTCAAGACCACCCTGGCGGAAAGTCATATCACACAAGCCAGTCTCTCAAGCGTCTCAAACCCAGAAGATCTGGAGACAATCATAACAGATTACACAACATTCATCCACAACTCATGCGAGGAAGCGATCCCAAAACTGGGGTCGCCAAAACACAACCACAATCCTATATGGTGGACTCCAACTCTAGATCGTCTGAAGAGAGATATGATGACGAAAAAGAGGAGAATCCGGAACGCAGCCGCAAGTCGGAGACAGTTCACCATACAGGAATACGTCACATCCAAAAACAAGTACATAACATCTGCTGAGGAAGCGGCCACTACAAGTTGGAAAGAGTTCTGCTCCAAACAAGACCGAGAGAGCATGTGGGACGGCATTTACAGAGTCCTAAGGAAGACAGCTAGAAGACAGGAAGACACCCTCCTGAGAAATACCGCAGGCTACACTCTTAGCCCGGAACAATCAGCGGATCTTCTAGCAAAGACCTTCTACCCTGACGACTCAACAGAAGCCGAACTGCCGTACCACACGACACTTAGGAGACTGGCTGAGGAGGAAACACCTCAAGGATTGTCAGCCGATCCACCTTTCACTGCCGCGGAGCTGGAAATGGTTCTCCAGAACCAGAATCCGAAGAAAGCTCCCGGCCCGGATGGATTGACGGCTGACATCTGCACAGCGGCAATAAACTGCGACAGGGAATTGTTCTTAGCGATGGCCAACAAGTGCCTGTCGCTGTCACACTTCCCTGTACAGTGGAAAGCCGCCCACGTGTGCATTCTCCGTAAGCCAGGAAAAGACGACTATACGAACCCTAAATCGTACAGACCAATAGGGCTGTTATCGGTTCTGGGGAAAATAGTCGAAAAACTCCTAGTCGGCCGACTTCAATGGCACTTCCTACCCACACTAAACACCAACCAGTACGGATTCACGCCACAGCGTGGCACCGAGGACGCCCTCTACGCCCTAATGGGGCACGTTCGTGCCGAAATCAAAGCTAAAAAGATCGTGCTTTTGGTTTCATTGGACATAGAGGGGGCCTTCGATAACGCGTGGTGGCCAGCACTAAAGAGACAGATGGTGGTAAAACACTGTCCGAATAACATTTACCAACTAGTCACGTCATACCTGGAAGACCGGATCATCAGGGTCAACTATGCCAGAGCGTCTAGCGAGAAGGGTACCACGAAAGGATGCGTCCAGGGCTCAATAGCCGGCCCGACGTTTTGGAACCTTATCCTAGACTCACTCCTACACAAAATGGCTAGTAAGGGGGTATTCTGCCAGGCCTTTGCAGATGACGTCGTCCTGGTCTTCTCAGACTTCTCCACCGGACCTCTACAGCGTTCAGCGAACGAAACGCTGGAAGTAGTATCGGAATGGGGCGTCCGCAATAAGCTGCGTTTCGCCGCGCATAAAACAAATGCGATGGTGCTGACGAAAAAGCTAAAGTACGACGTTCCGATACTCCATATGTCTGGTACGCGGCTGAACCTAGTCCAAGAGGTCAAGCTGCTGGGACTCTTAATCGACGCCAAACTTACCTTCAACGCACACGTGGCGGCTACTTGTAAAAAAGCCGCAGATATCTACAAACAACTAGCGTGTGCGGCGAGGGTGAGCTATCGTGATGTACGCAGCGAGTGCGTGGGAGCCAGCAGCAGGAAAACTGATGACAAGGAATCAGTTTGAGTCGCTGCAAAGAGGCTTCGCGCAGAAGATCTGCAAAGCGTACCGCACGGTATCTCTAACATCGGCGCTAATTCTGTCAGGTCAATTGCCCCTAGACCTCCGGGTATTGGAGGCAGCGTCCCTATTCAAAATCAAAAAGGGACACTCAAGTGACTTCTTACCGCCGGGTTGCGAGCTGGAAAGAAATGTACACCACTCCAAAAACCCCCACCCAGCGGAACTCACCATAACAGAATACGTACGACTAGAGGACTCGACTCCCGGAAGCCAGGAACAACACCACCTAATCGGGCCCCAAATCTACACCGATGGCAGCAAGATCGAGGGGAAAGTAGGAGCTGCCCTTACCTGGTGGGAAAACGGCAAGGAGTCCAA
Source organism: Omphaloscelis lunosa (assembly GCA_916610215.1). Lineage (NCBI taxonomy): Eukaryota > Metazoa > Arthropoda > Insecta > Lepidoptera > Noctuidae > Omphaloscelis > Omphaloscelis lunosa. The sequence continues at coordinate 16,374,399 of OU744268.1, read as the reverse complement.
GTTCAGTACGTATGGCCTAGAGCCCCACAACACGGTCTTCCAATCGGAAATGTACGCTCTCACCGAAGCTGTCAGGATGGTAAGAGAATCCAGCGCGGCCTCTGTAAGCATTCTGAGTGACTCAAGGTCGTCACTCGACTTGCTGAGGAGTCCGTCTGCCACTCACCACCTGGCACTCCAGATAAAGAGAAGCGTCCGTAAGATCCGAGAGGAAGGTCGAAGCGTGGGGTTCTTTTGGATAAAGGCCCACGTGGGAACCGCCGGGAACGAGAGAGCGGACGAGCTGGCCAAGGAGGCAGCTCTAAACAAAACAACACCGGACTACAACAAAGTCCCCGTATCGTTCGTCAGAAAGAAGATACGGGAGGGGACTATCAAGAAGTGGCAAGCGCGTTACGAATCCTCGAGTACAGGAGCGGTCACAAAAGTGTTCTTCCCAGACGTCCTAGCGGCGAAAAGAACACTCAGAGACTCAGTCCTGACACCGCTCCATGTACAGATCCTTACAGGACATGGAGGGTTCTCAGCGTATCTCCACCGCTTCCATCTAAAAGATAGTCCCTCGTGTGTCTGTGACCCAAGTTGCGACGAAACAGTATGGCACCTGCTCTTCGAGTGCCCGAGATTCTGCCAAGACAGAATGGAGCTGGAACAAAAGATCGACATCCAGCTTAGCCAGTCCATACTCCACACCATCATGGGGAGACCGGCTACAAGGACACCATTCTTGGCATTCGCGAGCAAGGTCGCCCTAGTCGCGGCGAAGGCCAACAAGTCGGACACTAGCACCTCAAGGAGGACCACACCACCATCTGTCCTAACACCAATCCCAAGTACTGACACATCAACACCAACAATAACCTCAACAATGACAACAATGTCTAATACGCAATTGACAAACACCACTAACACACAAATGACAACAACCACTGCATCAAGAACAACAATCACAACTCACCCACTAACAATGATTACATCTACAACAACAACCACTACCAACACACAAAGGACCGCACAAAACACACGCATCATAACACATACCGTTACACAAGTCACACATATAAACACAAACATACAACCGGAGACAGTCGCGGCAACAGCAGAAGCCAGCCCACAGTCGGCTCCAAGTACCATGCCCATCACACAATTTCTGGCATGCGGAGGAGGCGGAACACCAAGCGTCCGACTGCGAGGAGTCGCTCTGTTCATGAACAGAGAGGCAGAGAGACTGGGTCTTAGCTTCTGCGTAGGGTCAGGCCGAGTAGGAGGCAAAGTCCACATTTCGCCGGGCCTTGCAGCCCTGATCAACGGGAGTACCACAAAAACGAGCATGAGAGGCAGCAAGTACGCCGCGCTGCCCCAAGTGGAGGTCGCCTCATACCGATGCCGATTAGTGCGATCCAAAGGGCAGACCATCGCGCTACTTGAGTGGAGAGAGGAGACCCCATTTGCTCAAGCGAGCTCAATACTCCAAGCGATCAGGGAGGCAGGAGAACACACGCCACTCACACCCCGGACCATAAGCGTGGACGCTATGGCGATAGGTACGGACAGAGGGGACGTCGCAGACCGCTTCGGCTGTTTGAGAGCCTCAGAACAGCATGAGGTAGTGGTCTATGAGGACAGAGGGGAAACTTTAAGTTTTCTCAAAACCCCTCGAGACCCCACAGCGAAAGCGACGAGCTCCACTACACCCGACAGCCAGTCCACTCTAAGCGGTTCGGAGAGGGCCCAACAAAAGGCAGCCGCCGAAAGGGCCGAAAAGGAAAAGGGCCAATACACCAGCCCCGAGGACCGAGACCGCTCGAGGAGTCGCCTTAAGAGCTTCGGCACTTTCCTCAGAGCAATGCTCCCAAACCACAACACATCAACTGCGAAACAGGAGACAGCGGTGGAGAGGTTCTTCAATAAAAAGCCAAAAGAACCTAAGGAACCAAAACTCTTACCAACCAGAGCTGACAAAGGGCAAGTCAGCCCTCCCATCCCTGCGATGAGTTCAGGTACCACAGACCACGTGAGGAGCGCCTTCCTTGAGTATGTAGCGATCGTGAGAGCGACCAAGCAGGTCAATCTCACGACATGCAGTAAAATCTGGCAGACCTTCCAACTAAACTCAGAAGGTCTACTAAGAGTACTACTCAAGGAGGCAGGAGCAGCCATATACGACAACGCCACATCCCAAGTTATCGCTGGGGAAATGGAGGGGTCGTATATGGCAGCCTACAGCGAGGAAAGTGGTTTCGTGGCCCTGGATGAGCAGGAAACGGAGCGAAGGGGTAAGACAACCTTCAACACCACAGGAGACAGCCCGATAGTGGTTACCGCCAAATGTACCAAGATAATGCTGGATGATAAGATTCTCGAAATGGCGAAATCTATTTCGGGGACTTCAGAAGACCTAGCACCACAGGAAGTTTGGGCGGTACCCAGTATCAGGTGGGTGAATGGAGTGCCGGGTTGCGGCAAAACAACGTGGGTGGTGAAAGAATTCGACGAAGAAAGGGACGTCGTAGCTACCACAACGACCGAAGCTGCCAAGGATCTCAGAGAGAAGCTGGAGCCGCGCTTAGGAGATCGCGTCAAAACAAGAGTACGCACTATGGCCTCAATCCTAGCAAACGGGTTCAAGAGTCATACGCCAGTTTCGTGGACGTAACAGCGTGCTCAACGGATATGCTGGACCTGGTGGAGGACTGGAGGGTTGAGGAAGGCATCATAAGCTCGGACCACAACGGTATTTTATTCAAAATTAATCTTAACAAAGCAAAAGGGACAAATATTAAAAGAACAACCAGAATCTATAACACTAGAAAAGCAAATTGGAGCCAATTTCATGAGAAATTGGCCCAATTAAGAACAGATCCTAATTTAAATATAATAGAAATAAATAAAGTAAATGATAAAATAGATCTTGAAAATAATGTCAACAAATATATAAGAACCATTACTGAAACCTGCGAAGAAACTTTAGAAAAAATTAAAATCAACGATTTACTTAAGATACCGTGGTGGTCTAAGGAGCTCGCTGACATGATGAAAGAGGTAAACACCAGGAGACGCCGCATTAGATGCGCTGCACCAGTCCGGAGAGCAAAGGTCGTTGAAGAGTACCTGAAAATGAAGGAAAACTATGAATTACAAGCAAAAAGAGCGCAGATCACAAGTTGGAAGGGGTTCTGCGAAAAACAAGATAAGGAAGGAGTTTGGGAAGGAATATACAGGGTTATGGGACGGACTGCCAAACGACACGAGGACCTGCCGATGGTGAAGGATGGGGTGTCACTCGATGCTGAGGATCCGGCTTCACTGCTGGCTGAGACTTTCTACCCCGAAGACCTGGAAGAGGAAGACAACGATGACCACCGTCGGACGCGAGAAGCGGCCAGTCGTGTAAACGAGTGGGCGCATGATGAACAACATGACCCACCGTTTACACTTCAGGAGCTAAAAACCGCGGTGGAAAGTTTCAACCCGAAGAAGGCACCCGGGGCGGACGGTCTCACAGCCGATATCTGTGCTCAAGCCATATCCCGGGACCCGGGGATGTTCCTTGCACTGGCCAACAAGTGTCTTGAGTTTGGCCACTTCCCCGGAGCCTGGAAAGTGGCCACAGTGGTGATACTCCGAAAGCCAAATAAGGACTGCTACACCACCCCAAAGTCCTACAGACCGATCGGCCTCCTGCCAGTCCTGGGAAAAATCCTAGAAAAAATGTTGGTAGCTAGGTTGAAGTGGCATCTGATCCCGCGGTTGAGTACTCGTCAGTTTGGCTTCATGCCCCAGAAGAGCACCGAGGACTCCCTCTACACCATGATACAACATATCAAAACAAAGCTGAACCAAAAGAAGCTGATCACTGTTGTATCGCATGACATAGAGGGAGCCTTTGACAGCGCATGGTGGCTGGCAATCAGGACCAGACTGGCTGAGGAAAGGTGCCCGGTGAATCTCAGACGGATGCTGGACAGCTACCTGGCTGGTAGAAGGGTCCGAGTTAGGTACGCTGGAGCAGAATGCCAAAGGCATACAAATAAGGGGTGCGTACAGGGGTCTATTGGCGGTCCAATCCTCTGGAATCTGGTGCTGGACCCTTTGCTTAAGGGGCTGGAAGAGCGGGGAGATCACTGCCAGGCTTTCGCCGATGACGTCGTTATGTTTTTCGACGGTGACACAGCATTGGAGGTTCAAAGACATGCCAATGCTGCCCTCGAGTATGTTCGGAGGTGGGGCATCCGAAATAAGCTGAAGTTTGCACCACAAAAAACCTGTGCAATGGTGGTAACCAGGAAGCTAAAGTACGATGTCCCACTTCTGAGCATGGGCGGAGTTGACATTGGCATGTCTAAAGAAATAAAAATACTGGGGCTCACAATCGACCACCAGCTCACTTTCAACACCCACGTCGCAAACGTATGTAGAAAAGCTGCAAACATCTACAAGCAGCTATCTAGAGCGGCTAAAGTGAGCTGGGGTCTGCATCCGGAGGTCATACGGTGTATTTACACGGCAGCGGTGGAGCCGGTGGTGATGTACGCGGCAGGCGCCTGGGCGCCGGCAGCAAAAAAGATAGGAGTGCAGAAGATGCTGAACACGGTCCAACGAGGATTTGCCCAAAAGCTCTGCAAGTCCTACCGCACCGTTTCGCTGAACGCGTCTCTGGTGCTGGCTGGGATACTCCCCCTCGACCTCCGAATACAAGAAGCAGCGGCTCTGTATGAAGCAAAGAGAGGGGTGCCCCGGCCAGCCCTTGTAGGCAGGGAGGTGGAGCGTGTGGTGGCATTTGTGGAGATGCCACATCCGGCGAAACATATGGCCATGGGGTTCGTGAGTCTGGAGGACCAGTCCCGTGTGGACACCCACAACAACCAGGCGATTCGGTTCTTCACCGACGGCAGCAAGATCGCGGGCAAGGTCGGAGCAGCACTGTCACTGTGGGACAGTGAGACCGAGATCAAGTTCATAAAGCTTAGCTTGCCGTCTTGCTGCACGGTCTACCAGGCGGAACTCCTGGCCATATGCGTAGCCACGAGGGAAATCCTCAAGCGCAAAGAGGGAACCTTCGGAATCTATAGTGACTCAAAGGCAGCACTTCAAACAGTCACAAACCAAGGTTCCCTCCACGCCCTGGCGGTGGAGGCGAGAGCAAACGTGGGCGCGGCCTTATCACAGAGCAAAGATGTTTCCTTGTTCTGGGTAAAGGCTCACGCCGGGCTAGAGGGCAACGAACGTGCAGACCACCTTGCGAAAGAGGCTGCACTTAAATCTAAAAAGAAGCCGGACTATGACCTTTGCCCGGTTTCATTCGTCAAGCGGCAAATCCGAATGGGGTCGCTCGACGAATGGAATCGGAGATACAAGAATGGCGAAACAGCCTCAACAACAAAAATCTTCTTCCCGGACGCGATCGATGCCTTCAAAATTGTCAAAAAAGTGAAGCCAACCGGAGTGACAACACAGATCTTGACAGGGCACGGTGGGTTCTCCGAATACTTGCATCGATTTAAGTGTAAGGCGAGCCCATCGTGCATCTGTGAGCCGGATGTACTGGAGTCGGTCCCTCATATTTTGACGGAATGTCCCGTGTTTGGAGCGGAGAGATTAAATGCGGAAATGGAATTGACGACAGTGATAAACAAAAATAATGTATGTGAATTAATGAAAAACAGAAAGTCTCGAGAAATTTTGTTAGAATACAGTATTGCAATAGCCAAAAGAGTAATAATTAGAAATAAGGAAACATAAAGCTATGCTTTAAATATATAAGTTTATATACGAAACAAGCATAGAATAAATAAATAGATATTTAAATAAGAAAACAAAACATAAATTCTAGAAATAAATAAAACAAAGATGTAATTTCAAATTGTAAAACTTTATTAAAATCCAGAAAAATATAAAAATAAATGCACAATATATAAAAATCATATTAAAAAGGTCTCTGACTATGTCAGGGGGACACTTAGAAAGGCAGGAGTGGGTTTTAGCCGGTAAGAGTCCGGCACTGCCCAGACTGGCTCACCAGTGAGGCAGTCTGGGCGTCCATGAGGATTTCCCACTCCTGCCAAATCAAAAAAAAAAAAAAAAACCTAACCTAACCTAACCTAACCTAACCTAACCTTACTGTATTTCATTAAATCCGGGAAGACTCCTTGATCCACACACAAATTAAATATTAAAGTTAAGTATGGTACTATAGTCTGGATTATGGATGTGCAAACTTTGATTGATAATCCCCATAGATCTACGGTCAATTTGATTTTGATTTGCCGAAAAGCTTTTATAACTATTATAGGGTTTATATGTTTAATTTGAAATTCAACAGGGCAGCCCGGAACGTTCGCTCTTAATGAATCAATTGAGACATCGGGTGAGGAACTTTAAAAATGCATTAAAAAATATGCATTTCTTAAACTTCCCCCGTACGGGGGGGATCTCCTACCCCCTTCTACAAATATACATATATATGTACCCTATATAAAAGTCCTTTCAAAAATTCGGATTCGGATTCGGACCAGAAATCCCACCTCATAAATCGATGGCTGAGAAACTAAAATCCTACATTAGTAAATATTTACTATCATGGCAGCATAGAATTAGTATGAACTATGCTACACTATTAAATGAGCATTCTCTATTTTTACCCAAGAAGAGCTCGGTCAACCAGGTACTTAAGTACGTTGCAGATTAAAACTTGTACAAAGTTAAAAGAGCACGTTTATTTAAAAATAATACATTTTAAGTATACAATATTTTACAACAGCAGGTATAATTAAAATTACTTATATTAAGATCATTAGTATTGAACGTGTGTCGGCAGCCGACCGGTGGTGATGTGATAATAATATCACCTTTATCCTGCAAACATAAACATAGATTGGTCACTTATGTTTGACAGAGGATAATATTAACAAGAGCAGGACCCTGCACACTCTCGCTTCAAAAACCTATTGATAAATAAGCAGAGCTTCCGTAATGTTTGTTAAATAGTTTTAATCTTGTATTTTGAATTGTTTTATACTGTTTTTGTACATTGTTCTCACATACAGAAGCAACAAGAATAATGTAGGTGCCCAGGACTTTGTATTATGTATCTTGATTTAAAAGAGAGTCCTCGGAGTTTCTTGCCTGTTCTTCTCAATAGAGATCTACGTTTTGGAATGGGTAACTTGATTCTCCATTCAGACGAACTGATCGACTCCTTGACAGTTCAAAAGTGCTTGTAAATGGTTTAATTGAAATAAATGGTTTGAGTGATTGGTGTATGATATCGATATGGCGACATGATAAAAGTATGACTGTGTTGGGCGCGTACCAGAGAGGCTGCCGGCTATGGCGACGTAGTCGGCCAGGACCTCGAGCGCGTTGATCTTCTGCTGCAAGACCGTCTCCGCCAGGTTCGCCAAGATGCTGGTGCCGCTAGTACTGCAACATAAAAAGACATTTAAAATAAATATACTTACGATAAACGGGAACAACATCAAAATATACTTGGTATTGCCACACCTCTCAGTTTAGTTTCTTGTCTCGTATCATACGTCCCACATGATGGGTCGCATTATGTGCAAAAGAAAATTATTTCCCTCACCAGGGTGTCACAGTTTAGATATTTGGGACATATTATGACTGAAGATCTGAATGATGATGCTGACATGGAGAGAGAGAGAGAGAAGGACATTGGCAATCCGATGCAATATGTTGGCCCGCAGGTTTGCACGTTGTACTACAGAAGTAAAGGTGCTACTTTTCAAGGCCAACTGCCAGTCCTTTTACACGTGCAGCTTGTGGGTCAAGTATACCCGAAGAACCTATGACATCCTCCGTGTGCAATATAATAATGTCTTCAGAGTGCTGTTATGGCTGCTCCGGTTCTGTAGTGCATCAGGCATGTTTACTGAGGTTCGCACGGATGAATACTTCGCAATCCTGCGCAAGAGAGCTGCCTCCCTGATGCAGAAGAGCTGTGGCAGTTGCCACTGCCACAGCATTGTGAGGGCAATTTATGAAAGTATTGGTATTCCAATACGAAAGCACTGGGGGTCTTTGCATGCAATGTAAGCTCTGGGGCTTTCGCATTGGATTTTTTTTGTTGAATTTACATAGGTATATAATTCCTATTGCTTAAAATGTCAATTGTAATCTCATGTAAATGTATGTAAGTCTTAACTCTATGGATACTTATATCTCGGAACCCTTGGGTCCCTAAATTGAAATGAGGCATCAACTGACGATTATCCCTGTTCGTACTATGCTAGTACACCCAAGGCAACCCCCGGTTGGTGCAGGACTATTGCAGGATATGGAAACAAAGATATTGGATTATGGGTTTCGGTGGCTAAGTGAAAAGATACAGAACTATGGAAATACTATGGCCCTGCCTAACCAATATTTTATACAAAGTACACAGGAAAATGGCAGGCGGTGACGTGCACACTCAATAATAGACCCCCGAAAATGGTCGCTAGCACAAAGTGTCGTAGCGACCAGGGGGCAACATGTCCTGAGGTGCTTATGAGGAGTGGAGAGGTTCCACGGCTATCAGGACAATCCCAGAAGTACAGTCAAGATCCCTTCCAGCATCTTACTGGAATACTTCCTTCTTCCGAGCATGTTTGTTCTTGCGAATCTCCACTCAAGCCAGCCAATAAACGCAAGAATGAGGTGGGAGCTCTGTTCCTCGTCAGTATTCACTCCAGCACGCCAATAAAGGCAAGCCAGAGGTGAGGAACAAGACTTTTCCCGGGAGATAGGATCCGTGGGGTCGCTACTGCCGAACAGCTCGCCACATGCTGCCCTGTGGGTTTTTGTATCTCTCTTGGTCTGGCTCCTCATCCCAGACTTGTTCCGGCAAAGTAAACTCTACCGGCAAAGACCTAGAGTTCGGAGCGCGCAAGCTCCACCACGACGTCAACGTAGAGATACGGCGCTAGGGTTGTTATTATTATTATTTATTTGTCTTTGACAATCTCCCCTCGGTTTACATGCATGACCGCACATTTATCCAGACCAAAATCCATCCTGATGGCGCTACTGAAAGTTTCAGTTACTTTCAGTAGCTCCATCAGTTGCAAATTGTTGGGGGCGAAGAGTTTTAGGTCATCCATGTAGAGGAGGTGAGATATAACCTGACCACCTCTTCTCAACCGATTGCCAAGACCTGAATCTTCCAGCAGTGTGCTTAGAGGATTCAGGGCTAAGCAGAACCAGAGCGCAGAACAGAATTATGCCTCGCTCGATCCTTATCGGCTCGCTATTCCTCTGGATATTTCGACATCCTGGATAGCGAAGGACCGTCCTCCATTGCCCCATACTCGACATCAGGAAGGTGCGCAGAGTGGTATCTACTTTATACAACTCCAGCACTCTCATGAGCCATGTATGTGGCACTGAGTCATAGGGCTTTTTATAATCTATCCAGCATGTCGACAAATCCTTTCGGGAACGGCAAACCTGTTGGCTAATGGCCATATCAATGAGGAGTAGCTCCTTAGTAGGTACCGTGGAGCCCGGGACCTACATCCATTTTGGGCGGCAGACATGATGAAGTTGGCGTCTATATGTTTGTTAATTTTAGCTCGCAAAATGGATGTAAGAACTTTATAGACCGTTGGTAAACACGTAATCGGCCTATAATTTTTGGGTTCCGCGGTACTACCAGATTTATGGAGCAGGTGGGTTTCTCCTGTTGTTAGGAACTGGTGTAGCGACCCAGACTCTAAAGCAGTCTGGTACTGAGCCGCCAAGCGAGCGTGCGATCTCACAAACAATTTGATCACAAAGTTGTGCAGCCCGTCCGGCCTTGGAGCCTTCGGATAGGACGAATTGCACGTGCTACATCTTGGGGGCAGATGGTAATAGCCCCTATTTGTGGTATTGGATCGCAGGCTCGCTCGACTTCCCGAGTCCAATCACCTTCGGTGTGACTGACAGACACCGACCAGATACTCCACCAGAAATAATCCATAGCATCATCATCCGGTAGGCGCGTGTCAGCCACACCTTGGTCCAGTCGCTCTCAAGCCCTATAAACCCACCTTTCATCACTCTGGAAGGTGCGATTTTGAGTGTATCGCTCTACTCGCCGCTTACACCTACGGATACGGTTTGCCCACGCATACACTTTCTGCTTCAGGAAGTCAATGCGCTCTGTGACACGGGACATATAGTCCTCAGGGCTGATATCAGTCCCTGAGAAAGCCCGCCTCACAAAGCGCATCACTCTAGGGCGAGTATTGCCCTCCCTGAAGCAGATTAGTTTGCCGATGAGCGCTCTGGCCTCACCAATACGGCGCTCAATTCTGCACTGCCAAGCTGGTACGGCTGGTTTCTGTAGTGTAGCTCTAGAGCTATTAGCAAATTTGACGTGAGCTACACGACATACCGCTACAGCCGCGCAGTACAGAATTGAATGAGTATCAGTGATATCTTCGTAGTCATCAAATAGTTTGATCACTGCGAATCCAGAATCGCCACCAGTGCCCTATTTTTGTTACGCTATGGGCAAACGAGGTAAGCGTGGCCTAAGTTCGGGCGACATGAATCGATATTCCTGAATCGCACCTTCCAAAGCACTCCTCATTCCTCATTGCATTGGGTACTTACATTTGTAGCCCAGTCATCACTCCCCTCGTCAGCTTGGCTTGTGTTGGACCGTGGTGTTACTACCTCAGTCTGCGACGGGAAAGCAATGACATGGCTACTCTGCATTTCAATTCGTAGGCGATAAAGTGCAGTGTCGTCCAGCATATGATTACGCTGGATGACCCGCACCTGATTCGACAGTTGTTGTGCAGAAACGTTGACAGCTGGCTCAAGCACCTGGAAAAGAGAGAGCATACGAACACGGTACGCGGTCAGATTGTTTCCCCCCTCTGTAGCCCCATAGTATGAGCGCATGACGTTTTCGTTAATGGATCGTGTCCATCTCATGCGCTGCACACTTCCGCCGGGAGCTGGGACCCTATCAGAGGCCGGTGGGCCTCGAGGTCCTAAACCGTCCGGCGGCCGCCATCCTCCCCGTCGGAGAGCAGGTGGTGACATCGTGGGCGGGGAGAAATACTCGTCGCTCGAGCTCGACGCAACTGCCGCGGCCGGTGTCATCACAGCGTTCACAGTGGGGCTGAGTACCGGCGGCGACAAGGCGGAGCTGAGCGGCGAGTCCGGAGGTGGTAGGCGTGCACGTCGAGTTGCTGATCGTGTCAACATTTTTCTTTATTTGATTGATTTCTGTATTATAGGAGGTGACATGACAGCTCAGCTTGATTTTTTTATCTTTCTCAGCTTTCACGAGATTTTCGTCATGAGGGACAGCGATATCGACAATCATTGCACGGCGCTCTCGTCGATCTATCACCACTATATCTGGCTTATTGGCTACAATAGTCCTGTCAGTGATGATAGATCGATCCCAGTACAATGTGGTGTGACCATTTTCGAGAACTGGGTCGGGCACATACCTGTAGTATGGTACTTCGGACTCTATAAGGTTGTACTGCAAGGCAAGTTGCTGGTGGATAATCCTAGCTACTAGATTGTGTCTATGCAAGTACTCGCCGTTAGCAAGACGAGAAACAAACAAACAAACAATACGGAAACAATATGTCGGATTGATTCACCGGGTTGGTGGCATGCCCGACAGATGTCAACCGTACCATCCTTGACAATGTATTTCCGATAATTATTCGTCATGATAACTTCATCCATAATCGCACAGACAAAACCTTCAGTTTCCCCGAAGAGGTCGCCAAAACGCAGCCAGGATACAGATGTCAAAAAGTCTACATCAGGCCCGTGGAGGGCCCGGAAAAAGCGTCCGTGTAGTTCTTTGCCCTGCCATATTTCCTTACGATCGTTAGTATCAAGTACTGCAGGTTTACGCCAGTTCTCTTTTGCCAAGGAGAGCGGGGTGAGGCCCTTGTCCACTGCGACCACATCTCGGTGCATACCCACGTTGGTTTGAAGGATATATTCCCTGAGACTGTAAATCTCGCGGTTGTGGAGGGTTTTAGCATTTAGGAAACCTCGACCCCCGCACTGCCGCGGGATGTACATTCTCATCACTGATGACCTTGGGTGATGCATCCGATTTGCCGTCAACAATGTGCGGACCTTCCTATCCAGAGCGTCAAGTTCCGTCTGAGTCCATTTGAGTATGCCGAAAGAATACATCAAGACCGGCATGACCCAACCGTTAAAGGCACGTACCTTATTTCCGCCTGATAAAAGGCTATTTAACACTTTATTCAGGCGGCCAAAGAAGCGTTCCTTCAACGATTGTTTCATGTCGGTAACATTGATGCCCAATGCTTCCGACATACCCAAGTACTTGTAGGTTTCGGTTGAGGAGAGGGATCTAAGGTGTATGGAATCCGCGATTTGGGTTCCCACGGATTCCATAATCTCCCCTCGCTTTACATGCATGACTGCACATTTGTCCACACCAAATTCCATCCTGATGGCGCTACTGAATGTTTCTGTTATCTTCAATAGCTCCATCAGTCGCAAATTGTTGGGGGCAAAGAGTTTCAAGTCATCCATGTAAAGGAGGTGAGAAATCACCTGACCATCCCTTCTCAACCGGTAGCCTAGACCTGAATCCTCCAGCAGTGTGCTTAGAGGATTCAAGGCTAAGCAAAACCAAAGCGGACTTAAACTGTCGCCCTGGAATATTCCCCGTTCAATCCTGATCGGTTCATCGATTTCCCGGATCTGTCGACATCCTGGATAGAGAAGGACCGTCCTCCATTGCCGCATACATGACATCAGGAAAGTGCGCAGCGTTGCATCTATCTTGTACAACTCCAGCACCCTCATGAGCCATGTATGTGGCACCGAGTCATAGGCCTTCTTATAATCTATCCAACAAGTCGACAAATCCTTCCGGGATTTACGAACCTGTTGGCTGATGGTCATATCTATAAGGAGCAGCTCCTTAGTACCGCGGGACCCATTCTTACATCCATTCTGAGACACAGACATAATTAAGTTGTTGTTAATATGGTGTGAAATTTTTGCTCTAAGAATGGATGTAAGAACTTTATAGATCGTCGGTAAACATGTAATTGGTCTATAATTTTTAGGTTTCGCAGTACTGCCCGATTTATGGAGCAGGTGGGTAACTCCTAAAACTTAGATGCGACAAACGCACCTTACTAAATAGCCAAGTGACTGCAACCAACTTGGAAGAAGCGCTCGCTCGGCTCGACTGCGGTTGGTTCACAGTTCTACCTGAACCTAACCCTTTTTTGGTCGGGGTGCCCTGGCTTAGTTACTGCGACCAATTCAGCTTCCGCCAAGATCTACAAATCAGTAACGGTTTACAATGCTACTGGTGATAAAATCGGACAGATTATGAACCCTGTCGATCAAGAACCTAGTATATAATCTCGCTAGATACATTATAAACTAACGGTGTTCACAGGTGTCATATATGTTGGATCCGGTCATTAGTACGGATACGAAACGAATCGCAAGCGTACCACTGGCGACATCACGTGATATACACCTAAAGCGTGGTTTTACAGAGTCGTGATGTTTTAAGGCCACGGCGAGGAGGACCTTTTCGTTACGGTCCATTTTTTTGACCTGGTATCCGTATGTGATTTTAAAGACGTTTCACGTTAATAGCGCTAGCTGTCCAGGCAGAGATGGAGATGTGGCATGCTGCTGGGGTTGCGGAGAAGTCCGAAAGGGAGATCGTGGCGCCTGGAAACATGGCAACTGAAGGAATATGGGTGGGTTTTAGTCAGTAAGTGTCTAACACGCCCTCCCGCTCCGCTCAGAGCGGGAGAAGTTATTTGATAATTTCCCACCCAGAAAAAAGGCAGATGTGACATAATTAAATGCGTGTAGTTGTGAAAAGGGCACGAACCTGAGAAAGAAGAACGGCGCCGCGTCCGCTTCGCCACACCACTGCGGACAAGTAACACGTCAGTAGGGCAGCGTATACACATACACATAGCACACATAATAACACATCTGTAATCCCTGAAGGGTTAGGCAGAGGTGCTCCTAATAGTAACACCAACATTTTGCCAGTTATGTTAAAGTCCCATGTAATAGGGGGCAATCCTATTGACATCAACCGGGCACAAATCCAGAGTCCGAGCTGCTAGTGAGAAATGCCTAATGGAAAAACCCAATCCCAGTTGAGCCATCCTGAGAAGCGAACCCAGGTCCTCGTGGTCAACGGTAGTGCTAGCAATCACTAAACCAACGAGGCAGTAGACGTGTAATAGTTCACATATTATTATAATTATTATACAATAGTGGTTTCTGCTTCAGTGTGTGGCGAAGGCACAGTTCTGTATTATGATTTGTTTAGAGGTATGAGGCGTCGAAATATGGAACTATAACTACAAATGTTCGGTTATAATTCTCTGAAGGTTGGTGTGTTTGTTCCAATTGGGGGCAACTGAAGGTGTCACTCACGAGCATCAGCAGTGCAGCCAGCAGCAGCACGACACACGAGTAGCACAACATGACGAGGAGACGAGGTGTTTGAAGTAGCAATACGCGGACAGCTGAGCACTGATGGACGGCAAGATGAGGACGGGTGCGGAGGGCGACGGCGATGCCGTATATACCGCGTGCATATTACCATCTCAAAGAGACACGTGCGCCAAGACACGACACGCCACACACGCGGCGCATGGATTCGCTACAATCATCATAATACGTTCGAATGCGGAAGTATTGTTATTTATACCTTATCAAGAAAGTGAACATTGTAATGGCATCTGGTGCTGCTCACGACTTTGTATCTAAAACTACATTGTGACAAGCACACAGCCTAACTTTTCCCCAGCTGTAATATTCTGATCGTATCGGAATAAACCTTGACATTGTGGTCGTGCCTAGGATGTGACTCCCAAGAGACTTGTAGTAGACGTCACATTCTTCTACGTAGAGACAAACTCATGTGGCATCATTAGAGTACATGGCGTAGCCTGATAAGTTAGTCAAAAACTCACCCCTATTAGTAATAATAATAATAATAAACCCAGTGCAATGAAGTCTTGAGGAGTGCTTTAGAGGGTGCGATTCAGGAATGAACCGATGTTCATGTCGCCCGAACTTAGACCACGTTTACCTCGTTTGCCCATGCATAACAAAAATAAGGCGCTGGTGGCGGTTCTGGATTCGCAGTTGTCAAACTATTTTGATGACTGCGAAGACCTCACTGATACACATTCAATTCTGTACTGCGCGGCTGTAGCGGTATGTCGTGTAGCTCGCGTCAAATTCTCTAATGACTCTAGAGCTACACGACCAAAACCAGTCGCACCAGCTTGGCAGTGCAGAATTGAGCGCCGTATTGGTGGGGCCAGAACGCTCATCGGCAAACTAATCTGCTTCAGGGAGGGCAATACTCGCCCTAGAGTGATGCGCTTTATGAGGCGGGCGTTCTTAGGGACTGATATCAGCCCTCAGGACTATATGACCCGTGTCACAGAGCGCATCGACTTCCTGAAGCAGAAAGTGTATGCATGGGCAAACCGTATTCGTAGGTATAAGCGGCGAGTAGAACGATACACTCAGAATCGCACCTTCCAGAGCGATGAAAGGTGGGTTTATAGGGCTTGGGAGCGACCAGACCAAGGTGTGGCTGACACGCATCTGCCGGATGATGATGCCATGTGCTCTTTCCGGCGCAGCATCTGGTCGGTACCTGTCAGTCACACCAAAGGTGATTGGACTCGGGAAGTCGAGCGAGCCTGCGATCAAATACCAGAAATGGGGGCTATTACTATCTGCCCCCAAGATGTAGCTCGTGCAGTCCGTCCGTTACCTAACTGGAAGTCTCCAGGGCCGGACGGGCTGCACAACTTCTGGATCAAATGGTTCGCATGCTCGCTTGGTGGCTCAGTACCAGACTGCTTTGGAGTCTGGTTCGCTACCCCAGTTCCTAACGACAGGAGTTACCCACTTGCTCCATAAATCTGGTAGCACCGCGGAACCCAAAAATTATAGACCGATCACGTGTTTACCGACGGTCTATAAAGTTCTTACATCCATTTTGAGAGCTAAAATTAACAAACATATTGACACCAACTCCATCATGTCTACCTCTCAAAATGGATGTAGGAACGGGTCCCGCGGTACTAAGGAGCTACTCCTCATTGATATGGCCATTAGCCAACAGGTTCGCCGTTCCCGAAAGGATGTGTCGACATGCTGGATAGATTATAAGAAGGCCTATGACTCGGTGTCACATACATGGCTCATGAGGGTGCTGGAGTTGTATAAAGTACATACAACTCTGCGCACTTTCCTGATGTCGTGTATAGGGCAATGGAGGACGGTCCTTCGCTATCCAGGATGTCGAAATATCCAGAGGAATAGCGAGCCGATAAGGATCGAGCGAGGCATATTTCAAGGCGACAGTTTGAGTCCGCTCTGGTTCTGCTTAGCCCTGAATCCTCTAAGTACACTGCTGGAGGATTCAGGTCTTGGCTATCGGTTGAGGAGAGGTGGTCAGGTTATATCTCACCTCCTCTACATGGACGACCTAAAACTCTTTGCCCCCAACAATTTGCAACTGATGGAGCTACTGAAAGAAACTGAAACTTTCAGTAGCGCCATCAGGATGGAATTTGGTGTGGACAAATGTGCGGTCATGCATGTAAAGCGAGGGGAGATTATGGAATCCGTTGGAACCCAACTCTCGGATTCCATAAACCTTAGAGCCCTCTCCGCATCCGAAACCTATAAGTATTTGGGTATGTCGGAAGCGTTGGGCATCAATGTTACTGACATGAAGCAATCGTTGAAGGAGCGCTACTTTGGCCGCCTGAAAAAAGTATTAAATAGTCTTCTATCAGGCGGAAACAAGGTGCGCGCCTTCAACGGTTGGGTTATACCGGTTTTGATGTACTCTTTCGGCATACTCAAATGTACTCAGATCGAACTCGACGCCTTGGATAGGAGGGTCCGTACGTTGCTGACTGCATATCGAATGCATCACCCACGGTCATCAGTAATGAGACTGTATATCCCGCGAAAGTGTGGAGGTCGAGGCTTTTTAAACGCTAAGACCCTCCACAATCGCGAGATATGCAGTCTCAGGGAATATTTCCTTGGAGTCGACGTGGGGATGCATCGAGATGTGGTCGTAGTGGACAAGGGCCTTACCCCGCTCTCCTTGGCTAAAGAGAACTGGCGCAAGCCTGTAGTGCTTGACACTAAGGATCGCATGGAGATATGGCAGAGTAAGGAGCTTCACGGACGCTACTTCCGGGCCCTGCATGGGCCCGATGTAGATTTACCAGCGTCCGTAACCTGGCTACGTTTTGGTGACCTCTTTGGGGAAACCGAAGGTTTTGTCTGTGCAATTATGGACGAAGTTATGATGACGAACAATTACCGGAGATTTATTGTGAAGGACGGTACGGTTGACATCTATCGGGCATGCCACCGTCCGGGAGAATCAATCCGACATATTATCTCCGGGAGTTCTCGTCTAGCTAATGAAGAGTACTTGCATAGACACAACCTTGTAGCCAGGATTATCCACCAGCAACTTGCTCTGAAGTACAACCTTGTGGAATCGGAAGTGCCGTACTACAGGTATGTGCCCGACCCAGTTCTCGAAAATGGAAATATCACATTGTACTAGGACAGAACTATTGTTGCCAATAAGCCTGATATAGTGGTGGTGGATCGAGGAGAGCAGCGCGCAATGATTATTGACATAACGGTCCCGCATGACGAGAACCTCGCGAAAGCTGAGAAAGATAAACAAATTAAGTATCTTGACTTGGCTCGCGAGGTTGTCGACATGTGGGATGTGGATTCAGCAATCATTGTACCGATAGTCGTGACAGCCAATGGCTTAATCGCCAAGAGCCTCGACCAACACCTAAGGAGGCTCTCGTTGGGCAGCTGGATCAAGGGCTTGATCCAGAAAGCGGTACTCCTGGACACGGCTCGCATTGTCAGAAGGTTCCTCTCTCTGGAGCCCTGACCGCCGGTAGCTTGGACCCTGTTCCCGATACCGGTGGGCTACTATTTTTTATATTTTTTTTTTTTTTTATATTTTATATGTTCTAACATTTAAAAATATAATTTATAAGTATTTAAATGAAATAAAGTCATAATAATAATAACCCTTATTATTATTATTACCCTTATTAGTGGCAATGGCTGGCAATTACCGTACATTTTTTTACCGCTAAAATAAAAGGTAACAGATTTTTTTTTTATCCATCGACCGATAAATCCGGTAGGTAAAGGATGTATTCTTTAATTCGATTTAGTAATAAACTGACTAAACTAAATCAATAGTCTAAAATAAATGAGAAAATAAATAAACAAACTTTGATGTAAACGTTATTATTTACCTATTTGAAATGTTTTACAGTTGTGGTTCATGTCTAAAAGACATCACAGACAGATCAATCTGCCTAGCCTTTTCCCAATAATGTTGGGGTCGGCTCCCAGACTAACCGGATGCAGCTGAAAACCAGTTTTTTCCATGGAGCGACAGCCTATCTGACCTTCACAACCCAGTAACTGGGTAATACGATACCCCTTGGGAAGGCTGGTTGTCAGACTTTCGGGCTTCTGACGACCCGTAACGACGTCAAAGATCCACGAATCACAGCCGGGACCTACGGCTTAACGTGCTTTCCGAGGTACGGAGGAGTCTTGGTATCTAAAGATCCCCAGCTATGGAACAACCCCGGCAAGCGTAGCTTAACCTGATGGATCGACCCGTGCGGCTATTGTTATTTAGCTATATAAATTATCAAGCCAAGAAATTATAGATGTCAGTGAATAATTTTATGTCAAATTTATAATGATTAATGTTCTTACATGCAATTGTAACTGTACTGTCATCAGCAAATAATTAATCATCATAGTTGAATCGTTGCCTTTGACAAGTCGTTCACACAAATAATAAACAGCGGCGGCCCTAGCACACTGCCTTGAGGAACATCATATGTGACATATTTCCTCACGGAGCTAAATGTTTGTTCTTTTTTTTGTTTTGGGATTCACTCTTAGTTATTTCTGTTATCAATTTGTTAAATGGGATCGAATTAAATCTAAAAACATGGCCTCTTATGCCGTATGCGTCAAGTTTACTGATTAGTTAATTATGGCCAAGGTACCTAAAACTATCAACAATTTTCAGTGCTACGCCGCCGCGTTGTATGGCAATGCTAATATTTTGAACAAAAAATTGGCCAACCCTCTGGCCAAGTGAAGAGTCAACCAACCGCTTGGCAATGTCCCGGAATACTCGATGAGCACTCGGACCCCACGGCCCTAGTGTTTTAACCCCAAACGGCTTAAAAATATAGCTACCAGTAAGGTTGTTATATTTGCGCCATTTTCTGTACGTGCAGCAGCCGCCCCAGCACAGACCGCCGTGCTAGGAAAATGGGATGGTGTGAAAGTGTCGACACAGGTTGCGTCCCACACCAAAAGCCTACCGAACTTCCAAGGCTTTATGGTAATTCCGTCTGGCCTTCCCATCATTGCGTGCCAAGCCATTGGGTTCTATTATGAAAATACCGTCTGAAGTAAAACAAGCAAGTAGTAATAATAACTCATTTATTACAAAATTATAATTTTAGGTTTTTCCTAGATCAATGATACAATTTAACAACAATATAACCTAGATTACTTCTAAATGGTCTTACAGTTTGCATGTTTGGCGGCAGTGGTCGGTCGGTGGGATCGATGTACTATCTGTTTCCTTTACCCTGAACCAAAAAAAAAAACACAGATTCGTCACATGGTTTTTACAGAGTACACAATACAACATTACCAAAATAAACACAAGATGATTATCACAACCATAAGAATATTATGTAACAGGTTTAAGATGGATAATACGAAACGACGGTGATAATGGAATAATATTGTTCAAATTGTATTAATGTCAGCTACGAGTGTTTCTCTAGGCTCCATCTTGAGACCTCGTTAACGTATGTACTGAGTGGCGCATAAGTGAAGCGCCATTGCATGCTGCAATGGCGCAATCTAAAATGCTCTAAAACGCACCCAAATGTGCGTCAATTCTGTCAGCGAGCGAGAGATATTATTTTTTCAACTTAAGCAGAACAAAATTATAAGTCCGAATAAACAATATAACAATAACCAGAATGATTTTACTTATTTACAAAAAAAATTATAGCCTTAGGAAATCAGGTGATTATTTATGCGCCACCTAGTATGCATCATGACGTGCATGTGCATGTGCGTGGTGTGTGTGTGTTTGTGAGTGTACTGACCAGTGGAGTTACTGGCGATGGCAATGAGGTCAGCGATCACCTCGAGCGCGTTGATCTTATTTTGCACGTGGTTCAGCAG
The DNA here is from genome assembly GCA_916610215.1 of Omphaloscelis lunosa. Classification (NCBI taxonomy): domain Eukaryota; kingdom Metazoa; phylum Arthropoda; class Insecta; order Lepidoptera; family Noctuidae; genus Omphaloscelis; species Omphaloscelis lunosa. The sequence continues at coordinate 16,354,080 of OU744268.1, read as the reverse complement.
CAGCGTCTCCACTAAACTGGTCCCGTTCGTACTGCAACACGTAACAATACAATAATATCGTCTTGACAAGTTCAACGCTTTCTTAACGAAAAAGTAACGTCACTTACTACACTTGTTAGTTATTACTGAAACATACTGTATAATTATTAAACAGCATAGTGACTGTTTGTGATATTTGTTTTTTTATATTTTGTTAAGTTGTGAACTTGATAAAATTGAAAAATATGGCGATACCACCATATTTACATATTTATTGAGTCTTTGTATAATTTTAATGTTTATCAGAGCAGTAGTTTGGTGCCTAGAGAAGAATACTCTTCGAATAATGTTCGGGGCTGCTATTAATGTGTAGTAATTATACAGTATAGTAGGTACGCACGCGCCGAGGAGGCTGAGTAGGCCGAGCAGTGGCTTTGAGTCAGCACCGCCGGCGCCACACCACTGCAGATAAACAACACGTTAGTATAAGAGGCGTTCGTGACGGACCATTGTGACCACAGCAGTGACAAACCGTAGAAGATAAATTTAACTTGATTAGTGGCCAGTCATTGGCAACAAGAAAGAAATGAATGAATGGATGTTTCAAATGAAAATAAGAATACTAGTGATATGGATAGCGATGAGAAGTGTGAAGAAACCAAAACATTGATCGGCTCGTTAGTAAATTAGGTCAAGATTCAAGAGCATGCACCGCGACAGTCTGGACCGGATAATGTTCCCATTCATAACATGTAAATTGGGGCCTTCGCTGTTGTTGTTATAGACAAACTCTAACAGGCAGCGCTAACGGTAGTGCAATAAGATAATTAACACAATACTTGGTCCCGTCACTTAAATCTTATCTTCATAAAATGATCAGCACATTATTATTAGTTTAGTTTATATATGAAAAATATGTTTAGTAGGTACTTTCAAAACCCAACACCTAATTTTGAAAGATCTTAATTCGTCTAAAAGGTAGGTATTTGCTCTTTGCAGTGATTCCATTGTAATGCTTTAAAGTCATTGAGTTTGTTTTATGAAGCTTGTGTCTAGAGATTTGCATTTCGATTTCTAAGTCTTATTCATAATCGTATCAAATCTGGATATATATATAGAACTAGTATTCCTCTTCTACCTGCCCGTATCGCATAGTGAGATCGGCGAGAAAAGTTGACCTCTTCCATTCTGCATAATTAATTTTCAATTGTCTGTACACATTCCATCCATATCCATTTTCCTTAATCTCCTTCTTCCCTTCCATTCATCAGCTTTTAAAATAATTTATCACTCTGTTTTATTCAGGTATATTTGAATTAATTTTGGTCACCTTTTAACTTTTCTAGTAACTAGTGCCACTATCAAACTGTGGAAGTTTGATAGTGGCACTAGTTACTAGAAAAGTTATATACTCGTTTCTAACTAGGGAGTCCACTGTTCCATGTTAGTTTTAAATTAAATTAATATCAAGATTGTAATTGTTTCTATGTTAATTAATGTTATTGGTGTTGTACCGTTTTAATTAACTATAAATAAATAAATCAGTAGTCACTCTACACATCCACCCAAAATTCTCATCTCCGCTACAGTTCTTTCAGTCGTCTTCTTTACGACGATCATACAATAAGGAACTCACGAGTAGCAGCAGCCCGGGCAGGAGTAGCGCGATACACGAATAGCGCCACATGACGAGATGTACGAGTTTAACTGTTTGCGAGTGAAGTAGCACTGAGCACTACTAAAGTGCAGTTAGCGAGTGGCGGGCGATTGTGGAGCGGCGGTGGCGGCGCCTTATATACCACGCGCGCATTACCATCTCAATGAGACGCGACGTGCCTACACCACACACAGAATATAATTAAACAAAAAATAAATCAGTAAACCAAAAACCTTCTAAATTATTATTAGAAATGATTTATCAAATATAATTATTTTCTTTTATAATTGATAAATGTATTAATCCTTGTTTACGCATATTGAGCTTTACCCAACATGAAAAAAAAATGGTGATACTCCGGGAATGCCGACAGAAGTGAAAACTTGAACAAGATCGCCTTGGTGGAAGAAAAGTACTTGTATAGAACATTGGTCCGTAATCTTTTATCTAAATAAAGAGCACAATCGCGTTTACATTTAAAAAAAACTTCCGAAGCCTTTAAAGTAATAATACTTGCATAGAACATTGATCCGTAATGTAATATATAAAAAAAGCACTATCGCATTTACAAAAATGAGGTGTCCTCATAGTGTCGCGAAATCAATGGTTTAGTCCCATCTCAAAAATACCCAACGCGCTTAAAGAAGTTTTCAATTCAAAAATATTAATGGGTGAGTTGACCCAAGCTGATGGTGGCATTGAATCATAGCGTGGAGCCTCCTCACAATTAAATGCGTGCCGTGTTTAAGATTATTGGCTGAACTTCGATAGATATTTGTGATCTTTTCCTTCATTTCGAAAACATAATATGTAAACCTGTGATGCGGGTCATGTGATGAGAAAAGTTTAAGCACGAATGTAGACCGGTTTAAGAATTGAGGAAGGGCACTACTGCGACCACAATAATATTGGCATAAGAGAAGGGGAGGAAATTGATGATGAGGTTCTGTTCGGGGTTGGGGTGAGATAAAAATAAACTAAGATTAAAGATTATAAAGATAGCTATATTTCAGTAATACAAATGGGATAACAATTAAAACTACCTAATGAGGTGAATGAGATTAAGTCGCGCTAATGTGCTATCCGAAAGCATACTGACTATTTTACTTAGGTAATACATAAAATATTCAAGGCATGGAGCGCGGTGTCGCAATTACGCTGACATGTTATTATTGTTCGGTGATTGACCTGAACATGATCCAGAGGGAAAAAAAAGATGAGGTTTATAAGTAGGTATAGTTAAATGGATAATGAAATTAATATTAACAAGGTGAAAACAATTTTCAAATAATACTAAAATAGTTATGTAGGGTTAGTTATACTAAAATATGAGATAAAAGTAATATTAAAAATTAAACAGAATCGCAAGAATGTAAATCAGGAATAGAAAACATCCGAAAGATCGGTGAAGAACCTCTATCTTCCTTTTTTAAGCACTCACTAGATTGGGCTAGTCGCTTAGGATCACTGTTCATTAATTTACTACTAGATTGCCCCTTTTCCCTTATTTCACTACACTCAATCACAACATTTTCTGTAACGGTATGTAGAGATGGCAAAGCAGTCATCACAGAGGCTTTCGATCGCCCTGCTGTAGAAATGGAACGATTCCTTTACGTTGCCTTTGCCGCCAAAGTTTAAAACAGTAAGCTGCCACCAATAACAAGATTCCCAATGTGATGAGATATATAACAGTATAAAGATGGATATCATTGTAGGAGATATTGGTGCTCAACGCTTCACTCTGCTTAATGATCTCAAGACTTCTCTAAATAGCTTCAAATTGTCTGAGGTAGTCTGAGTTATTGGGATTAAGCTCATATAAAATTTCTGGTATAGTGATATTTATTACTTATATGATTGATTATTGATATTTCTATCGAGATTATCTTTGTCGTCGTGCTAATTTTACTAGACAATCTTTTAATTCAATACACCGTAAAATCTTCTGTTTTTACTAAACAGCCTTCCCCAACACGCAACAGACCAGCATCTGATAACCTAACAGCCATTACTTGATTTTCACAAAGAAACTTGACGTTACATTAATGGCAGCATAAATAATAATTTTTGTTTTCTGAGGTTAAGTCTCTCCAGTCATTTTTGCACGAGGTAGTTTTAGTTCTATAAGTTCTTGTGTCTGGGATTGTTTCACAAAGGCTATGATCATGCAGTGCCTGTGTTTGGCACCCCTATACCGCGACCCAAACACTGATGCTAGAAAAGGTTCAGAAAACATTCCTAAGATGCCTCTTCCAAAGGTTATACCATTTCTTTCCGTACATGTACCCTACCAACTATCTTTTAGGGGCGTTAGGCTTTAACTCGTTGGAGGTGAGAAGGGGTCTTGATCAGCTCACGGTCCAGAGCTCCATGGCCTTTTCTGCCGATTATTTGTGCCCGATAAATATATTGGACACCGTCAGAGCCGTCGACACAATCTGTTTGCGCAACTCAGAAATGTATAACGTTTCTATACTGTTGCAGTGGACAGCCCTTTAGTGATCCTTAATTCCAAAGATAATAATTATCAGGTTAATTATTCATTACCCGGCTACGTTTTTATTATAAGCAGGTAAAGTCTTTGAAAGAAAATGGCAAAATGAATGGGACAAATCCCTCTAAACTCATAGACGAGCGATGAAACTACGATCACGAAAGGTGGAAGGAGTGTTCGTCTTATAAAAACTTAACATAAACATAACATCACGCCAGCGATTGCCGATGGATTTGGGCGAGGCGAACCTATAGTATATGTAGTATTTTAATAATATTTTCAGGATATGGCGACAATTTATAGGTGCCAAGCCTGTTGGGTTCAAGCGAGTCAACACCTGATTCATGACTCATCAAGGGACTTGCAGGAGGATGTTGTTACATCCGTGGAACATGGATCATCAACACCGCCGCCACCATTACCTCTATAACCAACACCGGTTGTTGCTGTCATGTCATGACGCTAGTACCTATGGTATCTTGACTGGGCAAGGCATCAAGATAGCCAGCGTCATTTTTGGACAATGTTTTGGTGCCTTTTGTTTTTACCCGACTGCGGTGAAGCTGAAAAGGAGGGTAAATAATGTTTTCACAATTACGTGACCAATATGGAGGTTCTGCTATAGCGAGTATAATCGATGTTTTTAACACTTACTATTGTGTGATCTTGGTAAGATCAATATGAATGAAGTGCAATCCCGATGATTCAGAAGCTATAGTGCAAAAAAAAAAACTTGAAGATGTCGCATTATTGGTGGCACTTACTAAAGCGTGAAAAGATTATGTTTCAAATACTTTACCAGCCTTAATTAGAAGGAATTTATTCGGACCGCGCCGCTAAGCAAACATAGTTGTCTATTTTTTAATTTAAAAACTAAGAAAATAGATTTAGGATAGAGATTAGATTTTACTGATACAGTATTCAACATAGAGTAAGGGACAAAAATATTATAATCTTACGAACATAACAAACTTATTTTAAATTTTTGGTACACATATTAAATTCAAATTAACAGTCTTCAGTCCATAAAACCTGAATCCATGATTCTAAGTTTTCGATGACATTGGATTGCTTGGATTGCTGCTCAGTGTTGTGAGTCTGCTCACTTTCATCCGATTTTGGAATGTCTACGTCGTTCTCATCGAGCCATTCAACATCATGGTGCTCAAAATTTTGAATAATGCACATCAGTTCATTAGCACGACGAGCAGCGACTCTTACAGGTCTAACTTTCCTATCAGAGTGCGTGTTTACTTTTTTATGGATCTTCTCGATGTGGCGATTTATTGACTTGACGGAAGCATGAATAAGACCACACGTTTTGCATGTTTGACTTGATAGCCTCAATTTTACCGTCGGACAAAAATAATCGTAGGGCATTTGCAGGAAATCTTTGAGTGAAGCACTTAAGCGTAGAGCTAAATTGACTGGAAGATCAAAAAATTGCCCTCCTTCATCCAAAACCAAGTCATCCACTGTTTGTTTTAGTTTTACAGGTGGTGGAAGAAACCTGTTGTCTAGTAATCTGAATAGGCCACTTCTTGGACGACAGCATTCTGTATTTCTACATTTTACAATTTGAAGCAAGTATTGGCTTTCATGCACATGTTCTGAATACCATTTAATGTCTGGAAAATCAGGAAGATCTTGTTCACCTGCCCCAACATATTTTGCAGTGACATTATAGCCATCAATTTCCATTGAACTCCATACTTCAGCTAATACATTTCCTGCAAATTCGAAATTAGATCTTTCTAAATGTTCATTAATTGTAACGCCACGTTCATCCAAATGAGACCGAAAATGATCATGAGGCAATATTAAACCAGCCAGTTCCCGACTAAGAGGAGCCATTCTGCGCTCTACTCTGTTATACGCACTTCTTCCAGGAGCATTGGTAGCTAAAAACAATGCATCGAGATCATGTCGCTTAAAGTGTTCTATAGCAAATCCTATGACTTTTTGATAACGCGGATTTTAATCTGGCCCTCCATCAACCGTCATGATTACCACTGGTTTTACTAGTCCATGGTCAGATTTAGCTAATGGTCGAAACTCTTCAAGTTCGAGAAGCGTCTCGAAATCCTGAGCATGAGTATTAGCAGTAGATGAACTATGCTTTCCACTTCGAATAGCGATGTATGTTGGTCCAGAATATCCAACGACTTGCGGTTGTATATTCAGTATATACCCTCAGTTCGTATATGTGTCCCAGTATAAACTCTGCTGATATAGAATAAGTTTTCTAGACAGATGTCACTTTCATAAAACGTGCTTGTACTGCTGATCGTTTTGCCTGTAGTGATGCACAATATATTTTGGAGTCTAATATGTTATTTAATTGAGTAGTCCACGGAATTTCCAACATGGTAGCAGAGCGTGGTTATTCGCTACTCTAATAACCGTTTTCCAAGTGTGTGCGTGTGTTTTCGTAAAATTATTTTCAAAATTTATTCGCTAGGAAACAAAAGATGGCAACGGCCATTCAGAATGTTTCTATTGAAAAATTATCCGGGATCCAAGATTATCCATCCTGGAAATTCATGATGCGGATGGTGCTCATTCATGACGATCTTTGGGATTGTGTGGGCACAACTGAAAATAAAAACGAAGATGCCAAGAAACAGCAGAAAGCGCTCGCAAAAATCGCTTTAAACGTGAAGCCTTGTGTATTCCAACAAATTAGAAATGCCAAGACGGCTCGCGAAGCATGGAGCAACCTTCAGAAGGCATACGAAGACCGAGGCTTGTCACGACGGCTCGGATTGCTTCGCACATTGTTCGCTACCAAATTAAGCGAATGTGCGAGTATGGAGGCATACGTTAATAAGGTTATGGATACATCGCAACAACTGAGCGACATCGGAGCGGCTTTGGAAGATGACTTCGTGGCCGTGATTTTACTCAGCGGTTTGACAAGCGATTACGACCCGTTGATTATGGCTCTAGAAAATTCGAACACGTCACTGTCAAGCGAAAATGTCAAAGCGAAATTGCTTCTGGAAAATGCAAGACGCGATGAGAAAGGCGAAGATGCTACGGCTTTAGCAGCCCGGAAAGCACCCAAACGAATTAAGTGCTTCAGATGCAAAAAGAGTGGGCATATCAAGAAGGATTGTCCTGACAACTCTGACGGCAAGAAGAGTGGCCGGAAAGGCCAGGCGCATCTCACAGCGTTGGCCGCAGGCGTCAAGCGAGACGTTTGGTACGTCGACAGCGGTGCGGCGCAACATTTTTGCAATGATCGCAGGTTTTTATCAGATTTTACAACTGGAAAGCCAAAGAAGGTCTTAATTGCCAATGGTGAAGCATTGCAAACAGCTGGAAAAGGAACTGCGCAAGCTGTGTTAAAGGACAACAGTGTGAGATCGATAAGTAATGTGTACTTAGTCCCTAAGTTATCTGCTAATTTATTATCTGTTAGTGCGATGGATAAGAAAGGTTACGAAATTGTGTTTCGTTCTGGCGTGTGTACAGTCTATGACAACGGGCAGGTTTTGGCTACAGCTACTCTGAGAGATGGTATTTATGAACTTGATGCCATTGAAACTGTTTCTGTTTCGTGTAGCGAGCTATCCTCGCAGGCCATGTGTTCGTCTTTATCTGTAGGTACAGGTGACAGCAAAGCGGTGCCGGCATGTCAACTGAAGGATGACAGTCGTCCTGTTGCCGTCAGCGTGGAGCAAACGCCGCAGTACCCTGCTACTGGAAGCCAGTCAACGCAACAAATTTGGCACCGTCGTCTATCACATCTGAACACCCGAAGCATGGAGTTACTGCGAAAAGGTATGGTCAAAGGTATTTCTTATGACAACAAGAACTTTCAGTCGTGTGTTTCTTGCATGTTAGGTAAACAGACTAAGTTGCCATTTCCAAAGAAATCTGAGACTAGGGCCAAGGAAATCCTTGGAATAGTTCACAGTGACGTCATGGGACCACTGCCGTGCCCGTCTCTAGGTGGAAAAAAATATTTTCTGTTGTTCATTGACGACCTGTCACGAAAAACATTTGTTTATTTTCTTAGGAGGAAAGATGAGGTTTTCGAGTTGTTTAAAGAATTTAAAGCTCTCGTAGAAAACCAAACCAATAAGAAAATAAAAGTTCTTCGTAGTGACAATGGTGGTGAATATGTCAATTCTAAATTTCAGAAGTTCCTGAAGAAGCATGGGATTCGACATCAGACCACGGTTCCAAGGTCATCGGCTCAGAACGGAGTCGCGGAACGCGCGATCAGAAGCGTTACGGAGAAAGCCAGGTGCATGCTCCAGGAAGCAGGCTTGAAAAAGCAATTCTGGGCAGAAGCGGTCAACACCGCCGTCTACCTGAAGAATCGCTCTCCAACTAAGGCTGTGATGGGGAGTACACCGGAAGAAAAATGGACAGGTAAAAAGGAGAATCTGAGTTACCTACGCATTTTTGGATGTCAAGCTTATGCCCTACAGCACAAACGGGACAAATTGGATCCCAAAAGTAAGAAATATATTTTTGTCGGATACTGTGACGAGTCAAAGGGTTACAGATTGATAGATCCGGCGAGCCCGAAGAATATCATTAAAGCAAGAAATGTCAGTTTTCTAGAACATGCTTTTTGGAATGACACTTCATCAGATATGAATGACAGTTCACGTTACACTCAGATTGGTTTGTTTCCAAACAATGTAACTGTTGCCGATAATATTCCAGTGCAACCCGCCTTGCCCGATTTACCCCAAGAACCCGCAGAAATATCTAACGAAAACTGTCAAGATAACAGGACCATTGTGATAGATGATTCTGAGAGCAGTAGTGAGAGCCCAGATGATCCTGCGGATGAGACGTACCTCCCAGGAGATTCCACACTGGAAGACTACGAGAACTCTACGGACGAAACTAGTGAGTTTGAGTCAGCTAGTGTAGCACGCACTGTATGCAGTGACACGGGGGACCCTCAGACAGTACGCGAGGCACTGAATGGCCCAGAAGCGAGTAAGTGGAAAGCCGCGATGGCGGAAGAGTATAAATCCTTCATCGATAATAAGTGTTGGACTCTGACTAACCGCGATACGAAGCAACGGCCTGTCAAATGCAAGTGGATCTTTAAAAGAAAGCTTGGCCTTGACGGGGAAATATTGAGGTACAAAGCGCGCCTAGTTGCAAAAGGTTATACCCAGAAATACGGTATTGATTACGAAGAAACGTTCTCCCCTGTAGTACGATATTCTACTATACGTACGTTGCTAGCTTTGGCAACAGAACATAACATGAATATCGAGCATCTGGATGTAAAAACGGCGTTTTTAAATGGAGACTTAAAAGAAACCGTTTTTATGGAACAGCCAGAGGGCTACAAGATTAAAGGCCAAGAAGATAAAGTTTACAAGTTGAATAAGGCCATATACGGACTGAAGCAAGCTTCGAAGTCTTGGTATGAGAAAATAAATAGCGTTTTGACGAGCAAAATGAAATTCAAACGTTTATCTTCCGAACCTTGTGTTTATGTCAAGTCGAGCGGGAAATCTATGATTATAATTGCGCTCTATGTTGATGACATAATGCTATTTTCTTCAGCTGGTTGCCGAGATACGGCAGGAATCAAAGAAGAATTGAAGAAGGCCTTCGAAATCAAAGATTTAGGGCCAGCACATCACATTCTTGGAATGAGGCTTTGCAGACAGAACAAGGAAATAACTCTAGACCAGTCAAGCTATATTAAGAAGGTGCTAGAACGATTTAATATGTCAGATTGCAAACCTGCACAAACACCTATGGAGGCAGGTCTGAAGCTCGTGAAATCTACAAAAAAGGATTGTACGCACGACTACAGAGGCCTGATAGGATGTCTGATGTACATAGCGGTATGTACCCGGCCGGATATTGCGCACGCTGTAAGCTCGCTCAGCCAGTTCAACGACGCGTACGATGAGACTCACTGGAAGGCGGCAAAACGTGTTCTTCGCTATCTGAAAGGTACGCCTGATCATTATTTAACTTTTCAGAAGTCAGGGTTGGATATTATTGCATATGCTGACGCTGATTTTGCGTCAAATGAGGTCGATCGCCGATCATATACCGGCTATGTGTTCAAAGTGGGAAATTCTACCATCTCTTGGGAGAGTAAAAAACAAAAAACCGTGGCTCTTTCAAGCACAGAGGCCGAATATATGTGTCTGTCAGATGCTTGTAAAGAGGCTCTTTTTCTACGCAAGTTTCTGTTCGAAATTTACGGGGTACAGTATAGGATTACATTGTTTAATGATAATCAGTCTGCACTGAAGTTGTGCACTAATTCTATGTACCACGCCAGAACGAAACACATTGACGTAAGACATCATTTCATCAGGGAAATCGTTGAGGAAGGTACAGTCGTTATAAAATACCAATCTACTGATGAAATGGTGGCCGACGTTTTAACGAAACCGTTGGCAAAGGAAAAACACGATAAGTTTGTATGTCGTTTATTTATATCGTTAAATAAATGACATAATGGTTCTAAGCAGTAAGTAAGGTATAGGTACTTGCAGAAGTATAATTTGTTTTAGATCCGTATCACATAGTTTTTGAATATTTACTGTTTATATGTGACGGATACTTTGATAAATTTATACTTTTGCTATGTCTTTTGCTGTTGTAATGTTTTATTATTTTTTAGACAGCGGATGTATCTATGCTTAGATTATTTATAGTGTTCAACGTGTGTAATGTGATTTACATGAGTTTATATTGGTTCAAGGGCCAGTGTTGGAAATAATTACAACAATGATGTTGGTATGTGCCTAATACACATCATGGAGTTCGTATATGTGTCCCAGTATAAACTCTGCTGATATAGAATAAGTTTTCTAGACAGATGTCACTTTCATAAAACGTGCTTGTACTGCTGATCGTTTTGCCTGTAGTGATGCACAATATATTTTGGAGTCTAATATGTTATTTAATTGAGTAGTCCACGGAATTTCCAACACATTTAATGTCTGGAAAATCAGGAAGATCTTGTTCACCTGCCCCAACATATTTTGCAGTGACATTATAGCCATCAATTTCCATTGAACTCCATACTTCAGCTAATACATTTCCTGCAAATTCGAAATTAGATCTTTCTAAATGTTCATTAATTGTAACGCCACGTTCATCCAAATGAGACCGAAAATGATCATGAGGCAATATTAAACCAGCCAGTTCCCGACTAAGAGGAGCCATTCTGCGCTCTACTCTGTTATACGCACTTCTTCCAGGAGCATTGGTAGCTAAAAACAATGCATCGAGATCATGTCGCTTAAAGTGTTCTATAGCAAATCCTATGACTTTTTGATAACGCGGATTTTAATCTGGCCCTCCATCAACCGTCATGATTACCACTGGTTTTACTAGTCCATGGTCAGATTTAGCTAATGGTCGAAACTCTTCAAGTTCGAGAAGCGTCTCGAAATCCTGAGCATGAGTATTAGCAGTAGATGAACTATGCTTTCCACTTCGAATAGCGATGTATGTTGGTCCAGAATATCCAACGGCTTGCGGTTGTCCTAGCATACTGAAAGTGATTTTGATACCAGCATAAACTGATGGTATTAATTTATGACGCTCAGCGATTACCCAATCGTGGTCAGGCAATTTGATTCTATATTCCATGTGCATTAGAAGAGGTGCTTGCTTATTTGCCGCAGTTACGCCAATAGGGACTCGAGCTTTATCATCTTGAGATATGAAAAATACTTGATTTGGTCCAAGTATGGATGCTATGTTCTCTAAATAATGAATTGATGTTTCAGCGAACTTGCTATCTAAGTGACTCTTGTGGTAATCAGTTTGAACCCGAATGAGCTTAACAGGGACTGTCGATACATGTCTTCGTCCCTCTGCAGAATTAGATTTTCTGGGAATCAAACGAAGATATGTCCCACTGCGACTAATGTCAAATCCTATTTTACGTAATTCTTGTGTGAGTTCATCAAGAGTTTTTACGCTGCGAATAGATTCCGGTCGTCTTGTATCATCTGCTGCACTCCCAAATAAAGCTATATCCGCAATTGTTTTCAATAGTGATGGTTGATTGCTTTCAAGATTAGGACGTCCCACTGAATCCCTCAGAGATAGTCTTTTTTTTATTTCTGGCTTTTCATGACAAATATCTTCTAATTTTCTTTTCATACCATCCCTGTGTTTCTTCTGGGCAACTGCGTTTTGAATCTTCCTGTTTAAAGACTGTTTTGCTGTTTTTATTTCCTCGCGCAACTAATGATCTGTTTATCAACTTCAGCACGGCTTGGCATAGTATCTCTGGCAGAATACAAAGCATTCAGATTTTTTTCGAGTAGAGCAATCTTATTTTTCATAGCTTCCTGAGAAGGTTTTGCTCTCTGTTTATCTGCATTATCATTATTTTCGCATTGCTGTTGTGATTCATTACCAGGTTTTATTTTATCTTCTTCCTGTTTTTTTAATATTTGAAGCTGGCTGTATAATTTGTGTTTTTTCTGCAGGTTTACAGGTAGTCGTTGCCTAAAAATAAAAACTTTCTATGGGTTCTGCTAAAGATTATCTTATTTAAGCTACATAAATACAAAGTATGCAATAAAAAACTGCTGGGAATCGAACCCATCATATACAGAAAACTAACAGCCTGTATTTTGTGACCAATTGACGGAGTCAATCTTAAGAAATAAATCTATATAATGAACTAGCTGCCCGGCCCGGCTTTGCACGGGTAGCATTAAGAACTTATTTACGGCGCACCTAACTACCTACCCTACCTACCCTACCTACCCTACCTACCCTACCTACCCTACCCACCCTACCTACCCTACCTATCCTACCTACCTACCCTACCTACCTACCCTACTTACCCTACCTACCCTACCTATCCTACCTACCTACCCTACCTACCTGCCCTACTTACCCTACCTACCCTACCTATCCTACCTACCTACCCTACCTACCTACCCTATTTACCCTACATAAACCTCACGGAGCCCGAGACCTTTCCAACGAATGCAAAACCGTGGAAATCGGTTCGTGCGTTCTGGAGTTAGAGCGTCAGGAAGGAAAACCCGACTTATTTTTATATAGTAGATATATAAAAATAAGTCGGGTTATATATAATAGTTATATATGATATATAATAGTAATACCTCTATACTTTGAGATTGGCCATAATATTTTTTAATCATAAAACGTCTAAATTATTGTTACAAAATGTAAAGAGAAACTTTTTGGCGATTTATAATATTTGTAGTACTCATAGGTACCTAAAATTATTTCGTCACTCACCTTTGAAAAAAAATGTAGTAGATTGGATTTATTCTTAGTCGCCGCTTGCAATTCTTCTTCAATTCTCTTAGATACAATAATATCTAGTTCCTTGTCGGACTTTGCTTGTAATTTATAATTTCGCCACACTTCGTTAACTAACTTTTGTACATTTTGTACTTTCGTACTTGTATGAGATTTTTTAAAACTTTCAAACAATTTTTGGTATAACTTGGATTTGTCTATTTGAAACGACATCTTATTTAAACGTTAAACTTTGGCTAATGCAATCAACGGTAACACAAATGTTAACTTGCTTTGCTATGCTTACAATACGTCTACTCGCTATAGTATCCAAACGAAACAATACACTGACAGAGGAAATTTAGACAAGTGAATAGCGCGCGGTAATTCCCCTACTCGGTTCTAAAACGAGTGCCTAAACGTATACATTCTTTGCGGGAATCCCCGAAAAATTCGTTTCGTTTTCAAGCATAGACAATGTGAGGGTCCAGTGCCATTCGTGTAAAAAATAACTACCGATGACGTAATCATCATCTAGACTCCCCTACCCCCCATGTCATCCAAAATAAGCAAAACGAAGACCCCCCACCCATAGTGCTTACGTAATACTTGAATGGCCCCTTAGGATTACAAAAAAATTAGTAAAAGAAACCGCATTCGACTGCGCGTATAAGGAACCTGATAGACCGCAAACCAAAAACTGCTTTACCTGAAGCAGTGATTACTGGATTTACGATCTCAGTGCTATTTCAAAACCAGCGTAGTTTGATACGCGAAGAGTTGACGTCTTACATTGCTACCCATTTTTTTTTTTTTGTGGCGGAAATCCTCATGGACGTCCTCCGCCCTGGAGTGGGCAGAGGGGTCTGTCAAATTCTTACTGACTAAAATCACCCCGGTATTCCCATTCACACTTGTGTCGGGGGCTGCTTGTGCAAATGCGACTTCTGTTGCCCCGGATTGGTGACGGCCCACATTTCATTTTACATTAACATTTCGTGCTTTTGGTGCAGAAGTCTGTTGTGCATTACTTGCTAACATCCAAAATTGGTGACACACCAGACTAAACAACACACACTGAAACATAATTGCATACTGTCATAGAAAGAATGTATACCTATTAACATGCTGTAGCATCAAAGAGTCTTTATGTATAAATTCACTGGATGACACCGGTCTCGTGATACCATTTTTGATGATCATACAATTCATTACGACGTTTTGAGACAAAACTTTAAATTATTTCTATGGTTTTCTTGACACTAACCAACTGAATCATTCAATTAAAACCTAATGTTATATAGTAGTACTTGTATGTTCATAAAGTAACTTACTCTTTGTGGTGCAATCCATTGCTGAAATATAAACATAACTTCCACATTGCTTCTTTCAAGTGGGTCTAAATTTAAAACACGATGGCAAAAAACTAGATGCAATAACGGCAACCATATTCTTAGGAATCATTTTAGATTCAAAATTACAATGTGGCGCCCACATTAGAACTCTTTCAGGTAGATTCAGTTCAGCTGCATATGCAGTAAGAAAAATAAGGCAGTTGACTGATATAGCCACAGCTAGGTTAGTATACTTACTTTGCTTATTTCCACAGTATTATGTCTTCATTAGTTCTGTTTTGGGGATCGACAGCTGACGTAGATTCAATTTTCATTCTACAAAAAAGGGCAATCCGTGTGATCTATAAAATGGGTCCTCGCGATTCCCTTAGAGACAAATTTAAAGAAATTGATATACTGACTTTGCCTTCTCTTTATATCTCAGAAAGTATTTTGTATGTTCGCAAAAACATAGGACTTTTCAAAATAAGAAGCGATTTCCATAATATAAATACACGTAGTAGACATGATATTGTGATACCCAAATTATGATTAACTTAAACAAGCAGGTCATTTCTTATAAACAGTATCCGCTTTTATAACAAGTTGCCAAAGTCGGTTACAGAACTTAGCGATGGGAAGTTCAAAATCTACATCAAACGTTTCAATCAAATAATAATAATAATAATGTTTATTTTCAGTAAAATGTTTGCAAAGGTTACAAGTACAGTAATATGGTAAACAACATAAAGTGCATTGAGTATTATCTCCTGGCACCCAAACTAGGTTTATAGCCTGTGACTTGGGGACCAGTGATTCCATAATGGTAGATGAACAAAATGTTTTTGTAAAACTGTTTCACCAGTAACATTGTTGACATAACAATATAATTATTATTTAAGTGTATAGAAAAAAATAAAAGTAAAAACAATTAATAATAAAACTGTTTGTGCGTGATTGAGTTAGAGTGAGTTGGTCGTGGTAGTAGGTATGTTGTGTATGTGTAGGTAATGTGAAAGTGCGGTTTATGTATGGTGTGAATGAGTCCTGGTAGGTGTAGTGGTGATGGATGTGTGAGTAAGTGTGAAAAAGGGTGTGTGGGTAAGTATAGGAGTGTTTGAGTGTGAAAAAACTTGAATAAAAGGATATCTGTCTTAAGCATGTGGAAAGAGAAGTTTTTCTGTCTCGTCATATGATTTCTCAATTAGCCATTCTTTAACTGTGCTTTTGCATTGGTGATAATTTAAATTGTGGATATGAAGAAATTTATTGATTTTATTATATAGAATATAGCTGAGGTAGGTGAATTGGTGTTGTGCGAAGGTGGTTTTGTGTCTAACTGGTGGAAGGACAATGTCTGCACGACGTTTAGTACTTGCTGTGAACGGCAGCCGATGTTTCCTTAATACACACTGTAGCACATATAAGCCTCTCACTGTCAGAACCCTGCTTTCCCTAAAAAGTTCCAAAGTAGGGTATCTATAGGGCTTGCAGAACATAACTTTGAGAACTGCTCTCTGAGCTCTCTCTAATTTCAGAAAGTATGTTTTGCAAGCGCCACCCCAAGCTGGCAAACAATACAGGAGAAGAGACTGACAGAGTGAGTAATAGATCATCATAAGTGTTTCCGAGTCAGCTGAACAACGGAGTTTCTTAAAGATGGAAATGAGTTTACGCGTTCGGATGACTAGATTATCAATATGACTATACCAGTTCAGGTGTTTGTCAATTTGCACGCCCAAGTATTTTATACAAGATGTGGTTGCCAGAGTGGGACAGGTACAGCAGGAGTCCTGAGAACAACTATGTACCTTAATAATGGGCGTTAGGATTGGCTGAGTCTTATTACTTAAAGAAAAAGAAACGAGCTTCGTTTTTTCTGCATTCAGGGTCAACAAGTTATTGCTAAACCAGTTCATGACCATGTCCAACACCATCTGAGCATATTTTTCTGTTTCACTCCAATCATTCCCATGAACAAGTAGGGCTGTATCATCAGCATAGGTAAATATGAAGCAGTTAGTTAATGGAAGTGAACACAGATCATTAATGTAAATGAGGAACAAGGTTGGACCTAGAATGCTGCCTTGTGGGACGCCGTATTCTATTCTAGCTTTATCGCTTATTGCCTCACCCAATTGAACATGTTGGAAACGATTCTCCAGATAACTTGAAAAAATTTCAAGTGCAGGACCACGAATTCCCTTACGTTCCAGTTTCGACAGAAGTATGGGCGCAGAGACAGTATCAAAAGCTTTCGAGATATCTAGAAATAAACCAATACACCGCTGCTTCTTATCCATGAGGTGAGTCGCTTTTTCAGAGAGTGCAATGACTGCATCCTCGGTTGCAATTCCGGCTCTGAAGCCATATTGGTTTTCAGATAGAAGTTTATGAGCATTAATGTAATTAAGCAAACGGTTGTTCAGTATCTTCTCCAGAATCTTCGAAATGGTTGGTAGAATAGATATAGGTCTATAATTTTTGACACTGCCTCTGTCCCCTCCCTTATAAATAGGGTGGACTAGAGCTGTTTTGAAACAGTCAGGGAAAACACCGGTAGATATTGCAAGATTGCAGATATGTGTGATGTAGGGGATTAAAATATTGCGCGTTAACTTCAATATATGTCCAGAAATACCGTCAATTCCAGCTACAGAACTTGATTTCAAGTTGATTATAATTCGCTCTACTTCGGAATCGTCGGTTTCCAGGACACACATTGAGTTGCAAGTTGAAGCTAAACTTGATGGGTGAACTGGCATATCATTCGGACACTGCCGTATATTTGTAGCTAGGTCTTTGCCTACATTAACAAAGTAATTATTGACTCTATTAGCTGATGCAAGTTTGTTAGGTTCGAGTTGTTGCAGTTCTTTCAATGGTGAGGGTGTGGATTTTGAGTGCGTTATGGATTTAATTAAATCCCATGTTGCTTTGGAGTTGTTTTTTCTTTTCATAAATTCAGTTTTCTCGTAGTTTATTTTCAATTTCCGGAGCAAAGAATTACAGTAATTGCGATAGCGAGAATACGTTATTTTAAGGATGGAGTTGTTTGATTGTGTTTTTAAAGTAAGATGCATTTTATCCCTGTTTCTAATACAGCGAAGTAAGCCAGGAGTGATCCAGGGCTTGATGTTACGGTCCTTTCGTGAGACGTTGGAGAAGCGAGTGTGTTTGTCAATAATTTGTGTCAATAGAGTTGTTAAGGTGTTCGCTGCTTCATTAGCGTCATTAGAAAAAAGGATTGGGGAGAAATCAGTACTCTCAATATCTTTTTGGATGTTTGAAATATCGACAACTTTGGCAGTGTAGGTGAGCTTTGGCTTAGGAACATCTAGGTTGACACTCAGGAATACAGGTAAATGATCGGTAATAGGTGAGTCTATGACAATGGATGTTCCAGGTTGTTTGGTTTTTAAAAGAATGTGATCTAAACAGTTATTTACTCGTGTAGGATATAGGTGCGCCGGTAATAAACCATGGGAGGCAGTGAAGGTGAGGTATTCGTACGAGTGTCTATCATTGTTGTTCGGCTTGATGTCAATGTTGATATCGCCTACTAAGGCAACGTGTTGAAATTTTATTAGGGGTTTTAAAATGGAATCCAAACTGTTTAAAAAATTATCAACGTGGATGAAGGAGGGTGATCTATATAGGGCTAAGATGCCAACATTATTGTCAATTTTGCAAAGCAGACAGTTTGCGTCAGTTATATTAGGTTCAGAAACGGAGCAGTTCAGTGAAGACTTAATATACATAACCACCCCATCATTTTGGTTTTTTGTATTTTTTGTGAAGTGGACATTGTAACCAATCATGTTAGGAATTACAGCAGATTTTAGCCAGCACTCGGTCAATATAATGACATCACAATCAATTTTAAGAAGATGTAAGAACGCTATAAAACTATCAAAGTTCTTGTTTAGACTGCGAATGTTGAGTTGTAGTATGGATAAATTTCTTTGTGTCTTCGGTATTTTAGATATACATTCACCTAACGGTAATTTATAAGATTTTGATACTTGGTATGCATCTAATTCTAATTCAAAGGCATTATTTTGGTTAGCCATTGAAAGTAAATAATATGTTCCAAAATAAAGTGGTGCACATATTTAGGCATGGGAAGATGAGGCAGACTGTAACTGCATCAGGTACATTTATCGTGTAGAGGCGTTGAATGTCAACCGAAATCGTGAAGTTATTTTTCTCCATAATAAAAATTGTGATGTAGGAGTGGATACAAAAAGTTTGTAATAGAATTTTCGGCGAGAATAAGTGTGTGAGGGACGAGAATGTGAGTGGTGTCCAGAAGTTTATGGATGGAGAGTAAGTGTATTGAGGATTATGTGTATGTGAAGGATAATTGTAGTGGTGGGTAATTCTTAATACATAAGCAAAACAAACAGTGTGACATAAGCAAAACAAAGATTACATTGAAGACAAGAAAGTTTGACAATAAATCCTTCTGCACATTTGGCTTCCCTGGTAACGGCATAATTATGTAAAAGTCTATTAACTGCTCCCAAATTACAATGTCTGTTTTAATTTTAATTTTCTACATTCGTCCTTCACATATTCATCCATTATTTGACATTATAATTATACCTACGATTTAGCGCTAGTTCAGACACGGCGGGCACCGGGCACAGTTTCTGAATCGCGTGGGAACCGCGCGAGTCTTATTTATGTAGATATTTATTAAATCGTTCAGACACAACCGCGCACTTTAAGTAAAACAATAGTTGGCGTTGCAAAGTGCCTAGAGCACTATAGAAAAGAAATGTTTGTAGTTGTGATACAAAGATCCCAAATCGACAGGCATTATAACTTGGATATGCTTGCTGTCTATAGCACCAATGCAATTTGGAAAATTCGGGTATCTCTCAAAGTCCTGTGCTATTTTCTTCCAGAAATCTTCAGTCGCTTCGGGCATGACTTTATTTACTAACTTTTTCTACAATGATTTACATACTTCGCGGACGATTCTTGTAATTGTAGATTTTCTAAGGTAGTAGTTGTAGCTAAGTTCTCCAAATCAACAACCCGTACTAATATATCTGAAATAAGAAAATTAATAATGATATTATTTTGAGGTAAAACACTCCAAAAAAATAATAATGGAAAAGCATACGGGATAGTTACAATAAAGAGTACAAAAAAGTTATAACAACTTTTTCGGTGCAAGTGCTCGTAAAGGAGCCCAATATATATTTTTCAAGACTTAATTTCCTGCAGAAGAGTGTAGATAACAATTAAACTACTAATAATATGGAAGAACAGCCAAATTAAATTCCGGAAAGGCAAAGTAAAGTTAATAATGAGACAAGACAAGTAAACGCCAATGCAACTGAAGCCGCTGAAATTCGTCCCCCTCAAAGAAAGAAAAGAAATATGCCGGAAGAACGAATGACTGATTTACTACAAAAAAGCATTGAGTCACGACAAACTTTGCAGAATGTAAATAGTATTTCCAAACAAGATGATGATAAACTTTTTTGTTTATCGTTATACAAAGAACTAAAAAAAGAACTAATAAAAATCGATGTTTAGCGACCAAAATTGAATTGCTATAAGTGATACAAAAAGGGCAAGCTTAACCGCCCCCTGTTCGCTTTAGTACTCAGCAGATAATACCTAACACATCGTATTGGCGAAGTTAACAGTATACAACCCCGCAAGGATATTTTACTGCACCTGGATCAACTTCTGCTGTTATTCCGCCTGTGTCACCATCGACATCGTCGCAAATACTTATTCTTCCGTCGATTTCTGGGTACGTTTCCCAGTCGACGTAAGACAAGTGGCAAGAACAAATAATTATGCTACAAGCTGTATTGTAACTGGACAATATGACGTGACGTGAGAAAACTGGTCGATGAGACGTACTCGTCTAATTCAAGGTGGTGATGTGATTTTTGGTGCAACTGGTCAAAGAGATGGTAATATGAGAAATACTAGAAATAAAGATAATTATCTTTATTTCTAGTATTAAAATTATATCTATCACTTATTTTATTACAAAAATGTAGATTTTTCCTTATCTCTGACTTAAGACGGTATTGCGTTATTATATCAAGTTGTCACAATAAGACGGTTCTACATTATCATAACAATAGCATGAACTTGATCAACCATTTTTCAGATTATCTAAAGTACAAACATTTTTTATGGGATACTGTGTTAAATGTTACAACAAAATACCTTGTGACATGTTTCAATTAAATGAAAGAAAATTTAAAACTCATATTAAAAGTACACTTTGTCATCAAGCATATTACAAATTAGAGAATTATATCCAAGATAAGAGTGCTTGAAAACATGCTGGTCCTGCTCCATAGGACAATTTAGATTCAAGACAAAATCAAACAGGTTGCTAATTTAATTATAAAATTTATAATTTTGTGTTATATGAAATTGATTTTACATTCTGTGATTACTTCCTCACACACTGACTTATTAATTTTAAAAAAAAATTGGAAAATCGTCTACTTGTGCAATGTTTGTGAATATGTGAGCACCATCTATCTATCACATAATTAAATTATCTGTCGTTGCTTCATTTTTAATTCTTTTTACCTATTGTGGTATATTAATTTTATTCTAGGTGCATCGTCTTCACATGTGATTATTTAACTAAAATACGTACTTATACAAACTATTGTAAAACATTTTAAAAGAGTAACGGTGGAGTTTCTTGCCCATTCTTCTCCATACGAAAACTACCTTTTGGAAGGGGCGACTAGAATCAATTATATTATTTTGTAAATTTTGACGTTCGAAAGTGCCATACATGGGCCTATTTAAAATAAATGATTTGACTTTGAATTTGAATAAAAAAGCACATCCTTCGTTAAAATAACATATTTATTAGAAAATAATTCCTTCAGGTGTATCCTTACATATTATAAAATAAAGTCCCCCGCCGCGTGTGTCTGTCTGAACGCGATAAACTCAAAACCTACTAAACGGATTTTCAAACAGTTTTCACCAATTGACGGAATAATTTATGCGGAAGGTTTTAATGTATAATTCATTAAGGTTTTGTGTAAATTGGCTGAAATTTGACGATTATTCTTGAAGATGTCGGAAAAAATCATGCCGACTGGGAGCTTTATTGGCGTGCGCCGCGGAAATGGTAAGAGTTACATAAAATTTATATTGTATAGTATTGTTTATCTTAAAAACTTCAACAAAAAAGTTCGCGATGGAATATGTCTATCTTCTAAGGATGACCCACAATAACCATTGTTATCTTTCAAAATTTGATAAAAATTTCATTGTTATTTCCGAAGCTATTTTAACCGGTATCATATTAATCCTTATCCAATAAAAGATGTTATTTAACTTGAACATTTAATTTAAATTAAAATGTTCCTTGACATCATTCAGTTTAAATTAATAGGTTAAAAGATATCACAGATTCAAAATTACGCGTGACAAAATAGGTAGCGATAGGAGTCAATGATTTTTCCTTGGCTTTTAGGTATGTAATCCCGGTATCGGTAGTACGTTCCCGTGGGATATTTTCCGACATCCACGCGGGCGAAGCCGCGGGTAAATGCTAGTAAATAATAATCAACAAAAATAAAACCTAGATTAAGTACTTCTAAGATGATAGTAGTGTTGGTGTGTCCGGCGATGGGTGGTGACTGACGGTAGACGTGGATGGCTGTATCTGCTTTAATTTCCTGTTAAAAAAATAAAACAGATTTTCACATACTTTTGACAGAGTACACTATACACCATTACCGGAAACGCAAGACACTATTTACTATTGTTAGAATATAATATCAGTAGTGAGTAGAAAATGGTGATAAGGATATAATGTTTCAAATATACTGTTACGAGCTGGGTATGGGATAAATTAATTACTACCAATGAGACAATTAAATAACTTTATTAAACACAAAACACTTAAAACTTAATCACAAATACACTACTGATCACTATTCACTTAGATATCGCACTTATAGTTCACTTCGACTCGCTTCGTTGTATCGCCTAATTCAGACTGCCTCATCGTGTTTTTTTTTTTTTTTTTGAAACGGGCATCTCGCAGTTTTGACCACTAAGGTCTTGGCTGCTTAACCGGACTTTCCTGTGGGTGCCTTAAGCTGCTACACTCAAAGCCTCCAGCCAGGGGCAAAATACTAAACTAAGTTAAAACTAGGCGAACGCTCGCTAAGGGCACCCCCTGTGGGGTACGAACCTCGGCTTAGGGCGTCGCTGAGGGGAGGACAGCAAGAAGGGACAGGCTGGATCAAAATTGGTTTATATCATGATTATTAAGCGGGGTAGTTTAAAGCTACGTGCTCAGCGGCAACAACTTGCTGGCACCTCGTTTTCGAGCAAGGGTCGGGGAGGAGTATTATTTAATCAGGGACACGGTCGCGATCGCAAAGGACCTCGGCGGCGAGGTCGGAATGACGGGAGGCGTCTGTTTTTGTTTATTGTACTGGTGGCCCTATTCTGCTCTTGGAGGAGTGTGATGGGATCATCAGGGTCGGAGAGTACATGCCGCGGACGGCGGATCTGACTAATTCTAGAAGGGACATAATTGGCTGCTTCGACAACCAAGGGGTTACGATGTCTAGGAGCGGAGTCAAAGTAACGCTTGGACATGCGTTTTAGGAACTGGTGAATCGTAGGGATTCTACAGTCGAGATGGAGGATCTCGTTTCTGACATAGAAGGGAGCTCCTGTGGCTTTACGGAGGAAACGGTTCTGCAAAGCTTGCAACCTATGGATGGAATGGGACTTGGCGTGGGCGAATACTGCACCCGCATAGGTCATAATGGGTCGGATACATGATGTATAGATGCGCAGTTTGCACTTAAGTGACAATTTGCTGCGTGCATTTAGAACGAAATGGAGTCTACCTAGAGCGAAAGCGGCTCGCGAACGAACCGTCTTTATGTGCTCAGAAAAGGAGAGATGATGATCTAGGATAACACCTAGGTATTTGGCGCGCCTAGCCCAAGGGATTGGTTTGCCGAACATGGTGATAGGTCGGGGGAAAGGGGGGGGTCTAGTTCTCGGTTTAGAAAAGCTAGCCGCTTGACTTTTGTCGGGATTTACTTCTATTCGCCATTTTCTAAACCAGGCGCCAAGGTTGTTGACAGCCCTTTGGAGGTTTAGCAGCATCGTAGCTGAATTTCCCTTACAGATGATCGCTGTATCGTCTGCGAACAGAGCCAACTGCGTCGATCTGTGTTTGGGGATGTCGCTGATGAATAGCGTGAAAATGAGGGGGGCTAATACTGAGCCCTGAGGGACTCCTGCCCTTATGGGGCGGGGGGAGGAAAGGGCTCCTTCGATGCGGAAGCGAAAGGTGCGATTCGACAAATAGTCTCGTAAGATGAGCACGAGACGATCCGGCACACCGAGTTTGTAGAGCTTATAAATTAAGCCGTTGTGCCAGACTTTGTCAAACGCCTTTGCTATGTCGAAGAATACTACGCTCGTTTGTCGGCCATGGGTGAGAGCACCGCTGATTAGCTCGACAATACGATGGACCTGATGCACGCTAGAGTGCTGAGTTCGAAAGCCGAACTGTTCGTTGGGGATAAGGCCCTTGGTCTCTGCATAGTCTCTGAGACGCTTATAAATAAGCGTCTCATAGATCTTGCCTAGAACCTTGAGCAGACTGATGGGCCTATAACTGGATGGCTCGTTTTTGGGTTTTCCGGGTTTAGGGATACCTATGACAGTGGCCTCTTTCCACGTCTGGGGAAAAATGTTGTTGCTTAACGCACCATTGAAGATGGTGGTCAAAAGCATAATTAAGTGAGCTGGGAATAGTTGGACCACCCTATTGGTGAGTCCGTCTGAGCCGGGGGCTTTACGATTTTTCAGACCTTTGATGATCTCATGTACCTCATCTGGTTCGATGGGGGGCAGGGGAAAATCAGGGTCTTCAATGGGAGGGATAGAGGCTCTACGTTCGACTTCGGCGTCGACCTCATCGAGGTGAGCTTTGTCTACTGGTAGGGTACTGGGAGAGCATTGGGCTTCAAGACTGTCGGCTAGGCACTCGGCTTTGTCGATGTCATCGAAGGCTAATGTTTTGTCCGGGCGGACTAAGGGGGGCATATGGCCTGAGTGAGGGGATCTAAGTTTTCTCTGGAGTTCCCAGAAGGCAAGGTGGGTGGGCTCAAGGTCGCTCAGCATCTTGTCCCAGCCCGTTTCACGCAGCTCCGCCATACGTGTCCTCACAGTTCTCTGTAAGTAGCGCATGTGGGCTTTGTTAGCGGCGCAGGGAAAGCTGCTGTAGGCACGGACAGCTGCGTTCTTCTCAGTCAGCAGGGCGCGCGCATCGTCCGGGAGTTTCAGGTAACAGGGATCTGTTGCCAGAACCTCCCTTGAGCAATCGCTCAGGACGGTTTGCACGTGCTCCGTGAGTGAGTCGATCGCAGCTGTCGTGTTAGCGACAGAGTCAAACTGGTCCGGAATAGAGTCTAGTAAGGGGGACGTGTTGGATTTCAGCTTTTCGCTTACTTTCTTCCAGTCCGTCACCTTTCTAGTGGGGAGAGGGTGGTTAGGGTCAGAGGGACCTATGCGGGATACAAGATGGAAGATTACTGGGCGGTGGTCAGAGGTAAGCTCGTGCACCGTTTCTATTGAGTCAAGTCGTAAGTTAACGTTCTTAAGGAGCGTTATGTCAAGGACGTCAGGGGTGTAATTTAACATATGGGGATAGTACGTGGGATTCATCGGAGCGATGATGTCGAAGTTAAGAATGGAAGAGAGGTCGAACAAGTGTCGGCCCCTGGGGTTAGTGATATTACTGTTCCAAGAAGGATGTTTGGCGTTGAAGTCCCCTGCCATAATGACAGAGTCGCTCATGCCGAAAAGTAGCTGTAGGTCATCAGAAATAAGTTGGTAGTTTTCTGAGGCCTGAGCTGGGATGGGAGGGATATAGACCGACACTAGAGTGATCGGCGAGTGACCAGTCATGCCTAGGCGACAGACTGATACTTTTAGTCGGGAGAGAGGTGGAGGGTCCATAGGGATGCAATACAGATCCTTTTTATAGTAAATGAGAGTGCCACCCGCGTGAGAGCGCGTCCTATCATTTCGAATTAAACGATAGTTAGCAATGGAGGGGTTTCGTTTATGGGGCTTTAGGAAGGTTTCCTGTATGAGGAGAAGATCTAACTGATGAT
The DNA here is from genome assembly GCA_916610215.1 of Omphaloscelis lunosa. Classification (NCBI taxonomy): domain Eukaryota; kingdom Metazoa; phylum Arthropoda; class Insecta; order Lepidoptera; family Noctuidae; genus Omphaloscelis; species Omphaloscelis lunosa. The sequence goes on along the minus strand of OU744268.1, from coordinate 16,328,199 downwards.
CGCGGAGAAATTCCGCGATTTCATCTTTCTGATTAAATAAGCCATTGGCATTGAAAGTTCCTATCTTTAGGGATCGGGGTTTAAACCTTTCGTAAGAGGCGTTATACATTATGAGGGTCTAGTGAAGGATGTGAGGGCGGAGGTGATATCCTCGTATGCCAGGAATACATTCTGGATTTGCTCGAAGCAACCTGATTTCCTGGCTTCTACAATGTCTAGGGCCATTTGTTGAGCCCTGGGGGTACAGAAAGTCATGAAGGTGGAACTAATTATGCTGAATGCATTTTTAGCGGGGTCAGAGTAAATGTTATTTTTGTTAGCCACGGGAGTGGGAACGGGACGCGGGGTAATCGGGTTTACGTTGGGTTTAGCGGAGGTCGCGGGGGGAGCGCTACGCTGTGTAGGCGCATGGGGAGCGGGGAAGCCGGGGGGAGGAGGAGGGCGGACTCGCGGGTCCATTAGGGAGTATAGCGGGGTGTGAGGGGGAGGGGGGCGCGGGGTAACCAGAGCCGGGAAGGTCTGCTGGTGGTTGTAGTTGAGTTGAGACCACGGGCTAGGTCTCTGAGGGCTAAGCCTCTGAGGCATCTGGGCTGAGGGGAAAGGTTGATGTACCTGTTGACGTTGCTGCCTAGCGTCTATACGCTTAGACAGCTTTGCTGTGTTGGCCTTAGGGGCTTTGGGACATCCGCGGTAATTAGCCGTGTGGCCTTCGAGGCCGCACAGCACGCAACTTGGCGGGGTGGCGCACAAGTTGCGATCCTTTGGTCGAGTGCAGTCTGCCGTGCCATGGTCTCCCAGGCACTTGACGCACCTGGGTTTCGCATGGCAATGCTTCTGACTATGGCCGTAAAGTTGGCAACGGTGACATTGCCCTATGACGCTGTTTTTCCAGGGCTTCTCTATGGAGAAGCCCACTAATTGACATATTGTCTTGACATTGAAAATGGGGTGATGCCCCTCGGTAGGGGAGCACACGACGATGACCATGTCGTATGCTTCCCTGCCACGCGAGCGGTGCATACGGTGCACTTCATCCACGGGGATGTTCTGCGACTGAAGGTCGGCAAGGATATCGGAGGAGGGAATCTCTTTAGGGATCTTCTTAATGACGACCCTAATCTGTTTTTCTTCTGGGAGGGAGTAGGTGTGGAATGACACACCTCTCTCTCTCAGGACCCTGGTTAAGTCCCTGTAGTCTTTCGACGTAGGGACGAGAACTTTAATACCCTGTTGGGTAGAGCGGGCGCTAGTGTAGCCTATCTTGAGGTCTACACACCACTTTGATACAGCCGTCCACTTATCCTTGTCTTGGATGAAGACAGGAGGTGGCGGCGCGACCTTTTTAGGGCCGGAGGTTGGCGCGGAACGCGGTGCGTCATTTTGCGAGGATGACGCAATCGGGCGAGGGGCGGTGGAGGGGGAAGCTACGGGGGTACAAGTAGCGGCCGGAGTGACAGTGGGGATTGCCTGAGGGGCAACTGTGATAGAGTCGTCGATGACGACTACTTTACTCGCTTGGGACGAGCTCTGCTTCTTCTTCTTCCTCTTGTTTCCTTTCCCGGTGACTTGGGTGAAGCCTTCGTCATCCGAGTGGGAAGAGGAGGAAGAATGAGCAGAGGCTTGAGCCTCTAAGTCGGGGGTATAGAAAGGATGGGGGGTCGGGGCGCGGATTGTAGCCGCGGTTGCGTCTTCTGCAATGTCCATGCTGTCAGAAGGACAGGGACTGAATTGCGCATCTATTACATCGCTGAAGTCAGCGATGGATGAGGACCTAATGTTAGTCTGCTGTGAAGCAGCCAGACCTTCGAGTTCGTTACCGAACTCGTTGATGAGAGTGGGCTCCTTTTTGAGCACTCTGCTAAGGAGGTCTAACAACTTGGAGTTTTCACTCCTGAGGGATATGAGGTCGTTTCGGAGTGACTGAATGTCACTCTGTACGGCCTCCATAATGAATAACTAAAGTTTAAATTGGGACCTAATTTTTCCCTAATTAAAATCCTAACAACCTATTTCCCCGGGCGGACTACCGGGGATGTGTAAACCCTCCCTGTCGGGTATAGACAGGGAGGTTGTGTGCCTAATGGTGAGCCCTAAGCTTGCTTTTGCCCGTTGCCTATCTTATTGTGCAACGGGGTCCTGACCAGTCTAGTGCGCCGGGTGTAGACACACCCGACCGACACTAGTTGTGTAGCTGTGAAAGGAAAACTGTCACCAATGCCGACTAGGAGACCCCCCAAGGCCGAACACTGGGACCCGGCCAATTGACTGTCTAACCCTGAAGGGGCTCGGCGGGTGTGATTGGGTCAACACCCCCTCGGTTTCGTTGGCACCGTATGGTTTCCACCGAGGACCACGAAACTGTGGTTTTTCCCTGAAGGGGCAAAAAGACTTGAAGAGTCAGTTGACGATACTCCGTAAAGAAACAGATAATTAATCGTATCTTGAAAAAGACTCCGATTAATTGGTCGACGATAGTCGATTAATAAAAATCGACTATGAAGAGCGTCGCAGTACGCGACGAAACGATGACTCAGGAACAGGATCGCTTGAGTCACTATCGGGAACCACAATCAGCAGCGCAGCACGTCCGTCTGCGTCCGATGCCAGGCGCAGAGTGCCTCATCGTGTGTCGGCTCTCTGCTTTTATACCGTCAATATTCAAGAACATTCCAGCTATGTGTAGAACGGTTCCAGAAAAACATCAACAAAAAAACATTACCAGGAAATACAAAAGTAGTAGGTATAAAAAATAATAACCTACTTGTACCGAATAAAGAAATAGGTACTTTATGCCCTCGGCGTACGGTCGAAATTACAATGACGAGTCCTAATATTTTTTATAAGTAGTTACCTACTTAACTTCAAACTAATAATAATGGAACGCTTCTCGAAGTTTTTAGCGCAAACACACTGTAATCCGTGCTTTCTCGAAAGATCTCGTACGTACGACGTAACAATACTAATATTAGTAACAGGTATCCTTCAAGAGTCCATCCTGTGACCTCACCCTACCTATTATTAATTTACATGTAGGTATGCAATGAGTGTATGTATGTGTACTGACCGTCGGTAGTGCCGCCGGCGATAGGGATGAGGTCAGCGATCACCTCGAGTGAGTTGATCTTTGTTTGCACAACGTCCAGCAGCAGCGTCGTCAAGACACTGGTGCCGTTTGTACTTGTACATGTAACATAGAGGAACATTATTATTATAATTTTATTTATAAATTCAAAGCATTTATTTTAATTAAACCATTTATTTACAGGCACTTTTGAATTGCCAAGGAGTCGGTCAGTCTAGAAGAAAGCGTAATAAAATAAAGCGGGTGACCACTGAATATCAGCGCTGTGCTGTGGGTTCCCCATAGCACTGCATCATGCTGAGTGGAAGCCTTCTTGTCACAGTCATGTCGTGCAGCTGCCGACTAATTTCTGTTTTACGCTCGTGATTTATTATGTACCTTTTGTTGTTTTCGTTTACTCTTGTCTTTTATGTAAGCACGTGTCTCTGTGACAAATAAACCTATTTTTCTTTCTTTTTTCTTTCTTTCTAATAGGTTCCAATGGACAATAACGGGCATGAGACTCCATGGACACTCTTTTAAGTAAAACTTATTGCTACAAAATATTGGTCATATCATCCAAGTTGAGCAATGTAGAAAAACGTGCTCTTTAAAAGCGTCCAAAGTAAAAAGTGAACAAAAAAAAACAAAATACAGAAATAAAATAAGCCATGGCAGCTAAGAGATAACCAGTTCCAAGTGCTAGCACTTATTCACGATCATAACGTATGAATCAGCACCATTTAACTCAACCATTTTGAAGGGAAACGAATGATCCAATACAGTGAGACATTTGAATGAGCATGACATAGTCTCAGTCGCCAGGGCACATTCAAGTCAATAAAAGACTTACCCAGTAAACGGTAGTTGTATAGTACATACTCACAATGTGTTACGAAAACACAGCACACACGTTCTGTAGAGGTATTATTGTATAAATAGTATATAGGTAGATGCGTACTGTTATGGGTCTTCCAGTAAATAGGTTTTTAAAAAAAAGAAAGGATATTTAACTGGAATAAGGACACTTTATTTAGATCGACTTTTAAAAGAAAGACCCATTGGCAGACCCGTCCGCTTTAAGAGTAAAGACCCAACTAACTGTTCCCATGCCACCATGTAGGTGATACTCTTATCTGTCAGCGCCTGCTAGGCGCTGATTCATCTTTAGCCCTTACAGAGCCGGGGTATAACACCTCCCCCCTAAGAAATAACTTCGGGGTTACTTGCGAAGTTATGTGCAAGGATGAAATAAGGGCTAAACTCTAGTTCTAATAGTTGGCAAGGGAACCACTTCAACATCGGCATTACTATCCTCGGGGTTGCTATCGCAAGAGGGTTGTGGCCTTGAGGATGAAAATATTTCGACAAGGCAGAACCCTTGTCGAAATATTTTGCCGGGTCGGATACATTTATACACTCTAAAAAACAAGTACAATAATATAAGAATTATAACTAACAATATAACGACAGAATAATGTGTCCCATAACTTACTATGTGTGGGCTATCAAGAACATTATCTATATCATGTAGTTTTACAAAAAAATGTTGATTTAATTTTAAATCGTCTAAGTCGGTATTTAATAGTTTTATAGGGGCCACATTATCGATTGATTGGTTTAATTTGAACACATTACAGCAGGTATCGTTTATTAAGTTAAAATCAGGAAAACCAATAGGTGCAGAAATATTTGTTATAGTGTATTTCGGTATAAGGTTAGCACCTTTACAATAACCTATGCAGTTTGTAGGGACTGTAAGTACACCAGTGCCTAAGACTTGTATTTCAAATGTTTTGGAATTTCGACATTCTATAGAGACTATGTTGGACTCTGACTGTATATAGATCCACTTATTGTTTTCTATAGATTTCCACATATCTAAACTACCATAAATTAACTTGGTTTCACAGGATTTTGGAATTTCACTTATCACTTTGGACATGTATTCACTTTCACAAATAGGTCTGATGTCTGACGCATGAACAGTTGCGACGTCACACAGACGTTCTCCTGGGGTGATTATTCTACAGCCTTCCAAATCGTTTAGAGTACAGTATTGTGTTTTGTCTTTGGTCATTGCAATATATTTAAAACTAGGTAAAATCAAACTAAAACTGTAAGGCTTAGTGGAATTATGGGGTGTTGGCAGAGCAATAGTATGGAACAATACATATTCTTTTAGAGAAACTAAAGGAATCTGTAATACGAAAAATATCTTATTGTTAGTATTATAACTAATTATTCTAGAAACATTTAAAATAATATGAATAGAACTTAAATCTAAATTAACAGGCAGTTCCAAGTCGTTTGGAAAATGTTGGTAGTTATCGGCAAGCTCTTTGAACAGCTGTTGTGGCGTCATCATTGAAGGATGTAAAACATTTTGATAACTAAATAAGATAGAATTAGTTATGTCTTCTAGGTGGAATGATAGAGTTAAAATTGACACTTCTAGATTATTAAGTATATGTTCGAATTCGGATTGTTCCGTTATTGCAGTAGTTATGTTACTTAAGCTTGCGGAGAGCTTGTCGATAGCTTTGTTCAAATTGATTTCGTTAATTTTTATTTTAGTAACACTATTATTAAATGATGAAATTGATGTGGTGCTAAGTAAAATGTTTTCTTTCATTAATGAAACCAATTTTTTCTCATTATTTTGCAATACATTTATGGTGTCATCGTACCTGAGACCATCGTTTTCATCTAAATTGCCAAATATTTGTTTTATTACATTGCCTAGTCCACTGATCCATGCACGTTTTGATCGTTTTTCTAGCATGTGGGAAATAGACGCGTATTCTTTATATATGTCACTAAATCGAGCAATCAAGGGTTCTATTGTGTTGTCACAGCTATTCTTTATAAGGTCAATTCTTTTACATAGTTGCTCGGTGGTGCCGAAGGCTGATTTTATATTTGTGATGTGCGGACCAAGGTATGAAAGATCAAAAGGCATTATAACATTTAATTGTCCACTATTAATTTTCAGTGTGCCGAGGTAATCAAAGTAAAGGCCGGGGCTTGACTTTATCTGCTCAACAAAATAATCCTGTTGGCTCCGAGCCTGACTTGGAGTTCTGCAAGTAATATATCTACGTTAATTAATATAATTAAAACAATTACTAATACCTAAAGTTTACTTATACTATACTCTAATGTGTGCCGGTAGTGTCAGCCGGTTTTACTTGGTCCACGTGATGAGTAACATGGCGTCAATTTATAAGTAAGGTAAGTGTATTATTACTATTAACTTTGACTATTTTATAAGGACCCTTCCATAATGGAGAGAGAGCCTTACGTAATCTTAAATGGTTTTTAAGATATACAAATTCTCCGATTTTGTATGTAACCCGACGACTACGGCTATCGTAGTAAGATTTTGAGGTTTCTTTAGATTTCCTCATGAATTCTAGTGCTTTGTCACGGGAGAATTTTAACCGATTTTGTAGCATTCTGACATAGTCAGGGTATGTAGTTCCTAAGGATTCACTGTATACAGAATTTGGGATGAGTGGCTTATTTCCGAACATTAACTCATAAGGTGTAAAGTTAGTTGTCGAATGGACGGCGGTATTATAAGCAAGCATAGCTGTATAAACATACCGAGGCCAATTGGATTGTTCTGCGTTAATATATGATTTGAGGTATTCCTTAAGGGTTGCATGACTTCGTTCCAGGGCACCCTGAGTTTGTGGGTGGTATGGAGAGGACCACAAATTTTTAATTTTGAGGAATTCGCAAGTTCTTTTAAAGAGGTCCGCCGTGAAATTGGTACCCTGATCGGTAAGTATTGTTTTAGGTATACCAAATATAGATATATAGTGAAGTAGACATTCAGTTGTTTCTTCTGCTGTAGTACTACGAATTGGATACGCGGAAGAAAACTTGGTTAAGTCATCCTGGATAGTTAATATAAATTTTAATTTTGCAGGCCCTGCTTCTGGTAGTGGTCCTACGACGTCCAGAGCTATCCGTTGGCACGGTACAGCTGAGGAGCTGGTTATGAGCATCGGAGCTCGGTTTATTTTACGCAGGGCTTTATTTTCCTGACATGGTTTGCACTGTTTTACATATAACTCTATATCAGTACGCATTCCTTTCCAGTAATACATTTGTTTTATCCTATTGTACATTCGAACAGAGCCAAGATGGCCTGCAATTGGGATATCATGATTATCGTGCAAAATCTTTTTAATTTCCGTCAAAACAGGATATATAATGCTGTTGTGATATATATTAACTTTGATTCGCGTGTTGTGGAAAAGGTAAGTAAGGATATTATAGATTTTAATATATGAATGTTTTTCAAATCAGATATACCGATTTCATCAACATTTCCAAATATTACTAATTCATTTCTTATTCTTTTCAGGGTTTCGAAGATTTCCGGATAAGACGTTTCATCGAAGTGGTGAACCTTAGTAAATAACAGGTAGTATATTTTATTATTCAGTTCAATTTTTAAGAATGAGAAGAGTTCTTTTTCCGATTCATGTGTACTTATACAAGTTTCGGGGTCATTTAAGATATCTTGGACATATAGATTAGATTCATCTAGGTCAATAGATGTGGGAATTAAAATAACTTTTGCGGGGCATTTCATAAGGCTTTCATTGTGTTCTTCTATTTCAGTGTTGAACACATTATCTTTATTAGATATACATTTTAAGAAAGTGTGATAGTTATCGATAGGTTCATCAGGAGATGTACTAGTGGACGGTCTGGGACTAGGATTAGGCTGAGGATTAGAGGCTATTGCCTCGTCTATTACGGGATCGGGTAATACGGCTACCTCGTTTTCAATTTCTTCTCTAAGGACATCTGGGACGTTAGAAGGTAAGTTTACATCGGATAGTAGCGAGATGTCTTCAGCTGAACCTAGGAGGATGTCTGTATCGATGTCAAGCGGAGATGGGTCTACAGGTAAGTTCAACTGGTCTCGACCAGACTCTTGGGTGGACTCTCTGTCAGTAAGAGGTCTGGAAGAAGCAGGATTCGTTTGTTGGATTGGGTTTACTGGATATCGGGATAAAGCATCAGCATTAGCATTAATTTTTCCCTTTTTATATTGGATATTATATTCAAATTCTTCTAATTTTAAACGCCAGCGGACAAGTCTGGAGCCAGGGTCCTTGCAGTTGAATAACCACTGTAATGGTTTATGGTCTGTAAGAATTTTAAACCGTTGACCATATAGGTACGGTCTGAATGTTTGGGTGCCGAAAATAATGGCAAGACATTCTTTTTCTGTAACGCTATAGTTACACTCCGCTTTGTTAAGCGTGCGGGATGCATATGCAATAGGACGATCTTGTCCTACAGGACCCTGAGATAAGATTGCAGATATCGCATGATTTGAGGCGTCACATGTTAAAAGAAAGGGTTGCGTAAAGTCAGGATACGCAAGAATAGGGGCAGAAATGAGTCTGGATTTCAAGGACTCAAAAGCGAGTTGCTGCTCGTTCTGCCATTTAAACTGGATGTCCTTTTTTAATAGAGAAGTTAACGGTTTGGCCAGTTTGGCAAAGTTAGGTATAAACCTTCTATAATAGGATACTAGGCCAAGAAACGACTTAATGTCTTTCGGAGATTGGGGGACTGGATATTCCGTAACGGCACGAACCTTATCGGGGTTCGGTTTGACGCCGTCTTCGCTGATAATATGGCCCAGATAAGCGACTTCTTTCCGTAAAAATTCACACTTATCAGGCTGCAGTTTTAAATTAAACTTACGGATTCTATCGAAGACAGCTTTTAGGTTATCGATATGTGATTTCAGATCATAAGAGTATATAACGATATCGTCAAGATAAACAAAGCATCTTGTGCCTTGTAGTCCGGTAAGGCAATTGTTCATTAACTTTTGGAATGTTGAGGGTGCATTTTTCAACCCGAATGGCATCCTAGTGAATTGGAAATGACCCTGAGGGACAGAAAATGCTGTTTTAGGAGCGTCGTGAGGAGAGATAAGGATTTGATGGAAACCGGATGTTAAGTCTAAAGTACTGAAGTACTTACTGCTTCCTAGTTGGTCAAGGATCTCAGAAATTTGCGGGATTGGATATGTTTCACCGATAGTGACGTCATTTAATTTTCTGTAATCGATAACTATTCTCCATTTACGTTGTCCTTGGGAGTCTGTCTTTTTAGGGACTATCCAAATTGGCGAGCTCCATGGCGAGGATGATGGCTCAATAATGTTTTGGTTTAGCATCTTACTAATTTGGGTTTCGACCTCCTTTTTATGGCATTCTGGAAATCGATAGGACTTAGTATGAATAGGAATGTCACTACTTGTCTTGATTTGGTGATCAATAGTTGTAGGGTGTGTTAACTGATCGTTAGGCAAGTGGAATATATCGGAATATTGGGAGCAAACTTCTGTAAGAGCTTCGGATTCCTCCGGATTTAAGTGATCAGTTCTTAGTGAATTTAACACTTCGGTAGTTCGATTGGATGTCTCTTGGATATTTGTATTGACTTCGTAGGCAATGTCTAAAGGTTTAATAGTAAGTTTTAGATTAGGGTCGATTTTAATGTGTGATAATGAGGTATTGGCTATCGTCAAATTGACTCGATTGTTATCCTTTATTTTTACGATACAATTGGATATAAGGACACATTTAGACAAATGCTGATCTATGATAACTCCTTCCTTTAAATCAGTGTCTTGTACTGAACATTCGATAACTGTTTCAGTACGTGGCGGGATAACATAAAACAGATCGAAGAAATGTAATTTAATTTCAGATTTCCCTAGTTTAAGAATATCGGTGGTGTAATCAATTTTACACCCAAAAGCAGTGAGGAAGTCTGATCCAATGATTCCATCATAGGGTAGGCTTATATCCTTGATAACATGGAATTTAAATGGGATGATATTTTTATCGTCTATGTTTAATTTTAATTGAAAATGACCCTCAGTTGGAGTTGGATCGTCCCCTGGGTCTATGCCTTTAAGTTTGATTGGTTCCTTGACCAATTTTTGAGGGTTCATGATACTGGATTGTTTCAGTAAACTTATGACGGAACCAGAGTCTACTAATAAGGATAAAGGGATATCAGAGACCTGTGAGTGTACCAATATATGTGGTAAAAGTCTTTTGGATATATCAAGGTTGATTTCATACACTTCAGTGTTGGTCTTGGGGGACACTGGCAAGACCGCCGGATATTTGGTTCCGGGACTGTCTCTTTGGGGCTGGTTACCCTGTTGCATAGTCCTGGATAAATTGACGGTAGGGTCGTCAGTTTGGGGCTGGTTACCCTGTCGGTTGACCTTACGTGAAATTGGGTTAGGACTGTCAGTTTGGGGCTGATTACCCTGTTGCATAGTCCTGGATGAATTGACGGTAGGGTCGTCAGTTTGGGGCTGGTTACCCTGTCGGTTGACCTTACGTGAAATTGGACTAGGACTGTCAGTTTGGGGCTGGTTACCCTGTTGCATAGTCCTGGATAAATTGACGGTAGGGTCGTCAGTTTGGGGCTGGTTACCCTGTCGGTTGACTTTACGTGTATTTTGTTGATGGGTGCCGACAGTTACGCTTTGTCTCGTGTGGCACCCTCGCGAGACTCTAGGTCGTTTAAATCATTGGAGTCATAGGATGGAAGATGATTATCAGAGTTATCAAAATCAGGGGTTTCATAGATATGATTAACTTTGTTGTTGTTATTTCTTTGGAAATAATTACTCGGTTTTGATTGATATTTATTATTGTAAAACTCGCGTTTTTTGCAGTTTTGGATATCGTGACCAGTTGTTTTACAATAACGACAGAACAAGATATCAGTTTTATTTGGATTCACATTTGGTGTAGTGTATTGTACACTAGTGTTTGATTTTGAAGGCCCTGGTCTAGATTTATTATTATTAGCAAACCTCTGTTCGGCCTGTGGGCGTTTATACAGGCTCTGTTGAATGCGTTCTTCTGAAATAGCTAGATTAATAGCTTCGTTTAAAGTTTTAGGAGATCTACATCTCACAATGTTCGATATGCGGGGATGTAGCCCCATAAGGAAATGATGGAGGGCTAAGTCTTCCATAGCCGCAGTGCGGCCAGGCAACTCCTTTGCTTTAGTATTGGATAAAGATATTTCAGTTAATAATTGTGAGAGGTAGGTCTCTACGCGAAGCGAAAATTGATTAACATTTTCTTGCGGATTTTGCCTGCTTTCCTGAAGATCAGTAAGCAGGTGAGCATAATGTTTGCGTTCACAAAATTGTGTTTTTAGGAATTCTCTAAGTTGTTCCCAAGATGTGAATTCTTTTATTGAACAGGCAACTTCCGCTTTTCCATGCAACTGGCTGAGGATATATTTAAAAAGGATTGGTCTTTGGGAATCTGAAGCGAGATCATATGCGTTATTACAATTGATGATAAATGAGTTGACGGATTCTCGACTGCCATCGTATGATTTTATGAATTTGAACAAGGTATTTAAATCTAATTCTGCCATTGTACTAAGTGCGACAGAAGCCCTGGTAATTCTAGGAGAGGTGATAGGGGACTTCTTTGTATCACCGCGTTGAGATTCTTCTAAACTTGGAATATCAATAGTTAATTTATTATCTTCTGCTTTAAGGATTTTGGGCATAATTCAAATACTAAAACATAGATAGAAGAAAACGGGTCGCAAGTAAATACAAATGTTACAATGAATAACAATGTTTTTAACTAACTTATTAGATAGGTACAATCGACTTGGTATAGGATATTAAATAATTACTCAGCCTTAGATTAATCAGTAATGACCAAAGACTCACAGTACGAGTAATGCGTAGGCGACGGATGTTATGGCGTGCAGGAACATTCCGATGCGATAAGGTACTTCTTTTTAGCCGGGGTTATGACCGTTGGATATTGTGCGGTGAAACGTTCGGCGTTGACCTTGATCTTTGATGTAGATTCGGGAACCACGCAACACTGCACGACGCGACGAGGAATGACGAGACTCGATGCGGCACGACACTCAGGATATTACGGTAGATTTTGATTGAATATTTTCTTCACAAAACTTAACAGGATTCAGTTTATACGGGGTTATGAACGTTGGATATTGAATAGTCGATATTTGGCGTTGACCTTGATCTTGGATATAGATTTGGGAGCCACACAACACGGCACGGCGCGACAAGGAACAACGAGACGCAATGCGGCACGACACTCAGGATATTACGTATTTGTTTGAATGTTTTTTTTCTTTTCACAAACTTAACAGGATACTGTTTATATACACACTCTGATAACGTAAGGATAGTCCGAGGGTTTCAAAGATTGTCCAGGATACACTTTTACACGTTGAGGATATTTGGTAAGTTTTATTAGTGCACTTACACGACACACGCTAGTTTTTTTTTTTTTCAGGATATTTATTTACACTAGATGTTGTTTGAGTTAGGTTTTTAAGGACACTGGGGATTTTCGTATCCCACCGCTGCCACCAATTTGTTATGGGTCTTCCAGTAAATAGGTTTTTAAAAAAAAGAAAGGATATTTAACTGGAATAAGGACACTTTATTTAGATCGACTTTTAAAAGAAAGACCCATTGGCAGACCCGTCCGCTTTAAGAGTAAAGACCCAACTAACTGTTCCCATGCCACCATGTAGGTGATACTCTTATCTGTCAGCGCCTGCTAGGCGCTGATTCATCTTTAGCCCTTACAGAGCCGGGGTATAACAGTACGCGCCATGGAGAACAGGCCGAAAAGCGGCGCCCCCTCCACGCTGCCGGCGCCGCTCCACTGCGGACAAACAACACGTCAGAACAGTGGATAATAATAGTCTCCTCATCTAGATTATGAAGTTTTAGTATCAAACAATATTATGAAAGGCAAGCCGTTAGCCCTGATAAATATTCATCTCCTGTTTGACTTCTTTAGGGGATGTAATCCTTTCTATAGTGCTCATTTTGGTTATATTATAGTAAAATTATATTAAAATCGTTTATTTATAAGGAATTCATTTCAAGTTTCTAGGCCCAGTGGCTTAGGCTGTGCGTTGTCTGTCAGTGAATGAATTTAAGATTTGGATAAGTAGATTTTTTATTAGTAGACACGCTAGCAGCAGCAGTGCGGGCAGCAGTACCGCTACACATGAGCAGCGACACATGACGTATGATATACTAACAAGTTGCAACAACTAGGCACTAGTACAGTGAGGGCGGCGAGTGGCGGACGAGTGCGGAGCGGCGACGGCGGCTCCGTTTATACCGCCTGTGCATTACCATCTCAATGAGACGCGTGCGCTACACGATAGAACACACCACACCCGCAGCACATTGACAAGATCCACTCGTGACGAGTAGGATCCTGCTGCACGGGTTTCGTGCTCGATTTTAGGGAACTTCGTACATAAGTGATTAAATTTTAAATAAGAAACAGTATTGTTTAGTTGAATTGAAAAGTGGTTCAACATTTGTAATCTATTTGAGTAATAAGATCATTATCCAAAGCCCTTTTTATGGCACCGACAGATGCTATAGATATATTCATAATTATTAATTCTGCCTTAATTCTAAGATAGAAGTTGTTCACAGTCCGTCCATTAAGTATACAACTTGTGGTATACCCCAAGGGAGTATCCTTGGTCCCTTGCTGTCTCTCATATTTATAAATGATTTGCCAAAATGTACCGACTATCAAACCGTCCTGTTTGCCGATCACAGTATACTTATTGTACCGTGTAAAAACTTAGAATTATATGGAAATGACATAAATAATTCCATCCACAATAATATAATATAGTGGTTATTTATGAATAAGCTAAAAATAAACTTAGAAAAAATACAGATTAAAACGTTCCAACAAATAATTAAACAACAAAATTAAAATATATGTTATGCAGATCAGAAAATACCTGGAACCAACAGCACCAAATTTCTAGGACATTACTTGGACAGTCATCTAAACTGGAAATATCATGTAAAAACTGTCTGTAAAAAACTAAACCAGTATTCTTATGCGCTTTATAATCTTGCAAATGTAGCAAATGAGTCCGTAGTTTTGATAGCATACAAAGCTTATGTCACTTCAACGTTACGTTTTGGAATAATGTATTGGGGAAATTTCAGTGACAAAGAAATTTCATTCAAAGCCCAAAAGAAGTACGTACTTGCTGTGTTCGTGAGTATAATAATAATAGTATCATCAGAAAGGGAAATTGACAGGCAAGATGGACAACATAACTGTACGCAATAAATTGATAAGATCACAATCTCAAAGTAACTTATCGACTTCAACTAGCCAAGATCTATTGAACTCTACCATGTTCAATTCTACTATGGTGAGTATCCAGAGTGATACCCATAACTTCAATCAGTCATCTTCTGAGGATCTAAGGCGAGAATTAAATTAAATTAAAGAAAAATTAAAGAGCGCTGACTACGAAATTGAAAATCTTAACTGTGAAAATACTAAGCTGAAACAGGTTACACAGGCACAACAACGTCAAATAGACTTACTGAAAAAAATTAACTGCACAACCCCGCAGCGCAAAATAACTCATCTCCTATCTCGAACAGAGTATTAATCATGAAAGTAAACACACCCCGTCATTCTCTTCTACGACTGCATAAGTAGCAGCTCACATTCAACCCAGCAGGATAAATTCGAATTCAATACGGATATTCAATCGGAAAGTCGGCATTGTGCAGAAATGAACGATCTACGTAAAGAAAATACAGATCTTAAAAATATAATTAAAAAGATATCCAGAAAGCATGAGTCAGTCACAAAATCCACAAAATCCACAAAAATGTCAAAGAATGAAGTTGAATTTTTCTGCACCATCAGGCTTTTGTCAAGGTCTGTATGCGGGACCGTGTCTATGGGTCAGCTACACCAAAAGATCGCTGGATGTCTTACGTATCCAATACAATAATGTTTTTAGAATGCTGTTGAAACTGCCCCGTTTCTGTAGCGCATCGGAGATGTTTGCTCAGAACCGAACTGACGGCTTCCATGTAGTGATTCGCAAAAAAGTCGCACCACTGATGAATACATGTCAGTGACAATAGCATCCTGAAAACAGTGGTGGAGAGCCCTTACTCACCTTTTCTGAGGCACTATATGGAGAGAATGGTCAGATAGCATATTCCTTGCTTTATCGTTCTCTGGACATCCTGCCGCAGTCTTTTTTTGTGTACTACTAACAATAGTGATAAGGTATTTTACTAACAAATTGGACCATATTGTCATCCAAACTGATTAAATAAATAAAAAATAATCTGTGGCCCGACTGTCAAGATGACGGTCAGAAAAAATGTTCTCCGTGGAATTTTCTATAATTGTTAAGAAATAAACATCCAAAAATACTGTGAGTAAAATAAAAAATAACTGGAAAATGCATAAAACCACCACCAAAATATAAAGAAATGGACTCATAACATCCCACGGAGAATACCAATGAAATGCTGACACGAAGTCGGGCATGGAAACTGATAGACACACACCTAACATCTTCGGGTTCGTCGCTCAGCTCCGCCTCGCAGTTGCCGGATCCTGCTCCAAACGTGAGTCCAGAGATACCGGTCGCTGCAGTTGCGTCGAGCTCGAGCGACGAATACTTCTCGCCGCCGACGACACCACCACCAACACGTCAGCGTGCAAGAGGCCGACCACCGGCCAGCTTAGGACTCCGAGGCCCACTGGCCTCTGATAGGGTCCCCGCTCCCGGTTGAAGTGTGCAGCGCATGAGGTGGACACAAACTGTCAACGAAAATGTCATGCGCGCATACATTGGGGCTACAGAGGGGGGAAGTAACCTGACTGCGTACCGTGGTCGGATGCTCTCTCTGTTTCAGGTGCTTGAACCAGCTGTCAACGTGTCGCCGCAACGACTGTCGGATCAGGTACGGGTCATCCAGCGTAACCATATGCTGGATGACGTTGTCCTTGGTCGACTACGCCTCAAATCACGGAATAACCATGTTACACCTGCTTCGCCACTGGTCACGGTGCAATTACAAAACTTACCCAGTTCTTCACCGCGACCCGACCGCGTTGGTGAAGAGGATGATGACGGGGTTATATCCGTGAGTTCCCAATGCAATGCACGACTGAGGTGCGCTTTGGAGGATGCTTTCCGGGAGTACCGTTCCATTCCGCCTGGACTCAGACCACATTTACCTCGTTTGCCCATGCACAAGAAAAATAAGGCGCTGATGTGTACTCTAGACTCGCTGCTGTCAAATTATTTTGACGGCAGTAAAGACCTCGCCGATACCCACTCGATCTTGTACTGTGCAGCTGTAGCGGCATGTCGTGTAGCTCATGTCAAATTCCCCAACAGTGACAGAGTTCCACGACCAAAACCAGCTGTACCAGCTTGGCAGTGCAGGATTGAGCGTCGTATGGGTGAGGCTAGAGTACTCATCGGCAAGCTAATCTGCTTTCTCGGGGACTGATATCAGTTCTCAAGATTATTTGACCCGCGTCACAGAGCGTATCGACTTCCTGAAGCAGAAGATCTATGCATGGGCAAACCGTATTCGACGATACAGACGGAGAGTGGAGCGGTACACTCAGAATCGCACATTCCAGAGCGATGAAAGGTGGGTTTACAGGGCTTGGGAGCGAACGGACCAAGGTGTGATTGACACGTGCCTGCCGGATAATGACGCCATGAGTTCATTTTGGCGAAGCATCTGGTCGGCGCCTGTCAATCACACCGAAGGAGATTGGACGCGAACAAATACCAGAAATGGAGGCACTCACCATCAGCCCCCAAGATGTAGCTCGTGCAGTCCGTCCGTTACCTAACTGGAAATCACCAGGGCCGGACGGGCTGCACAACTTTTCGATAAAGTGGTCCAAAGGTCGCAAGCCCGTTTGGCATCCCAGTTCCAGTCAGATTTAGAGTCAGGATCGCTGCCCCAGTTCCTAACAACAGGAATAACCCACCTGCTCCATAAATCAGGTAGTACTGCAGAACCCAAAAATTATAGACCGATCACTTTTCTACCGACGGTCTATAAAGCCCTTACTTCCATTTTGAGAACTAAAATTAACAAACATATTGACACCAACTCCATCATGTCTGCCTCTCAAAATGGATGTAGGAACGGGTCCCGCGGTACTAAGGAGCTACTCCTCATCGATATGGCCATTAACCAGCAGGTTCGTCGTTCCCGAAGAGATCTGTCGACATGTTGGATAGATTATAAGAAGGCCTATGACTTGGTGCCACTTACATGGCTCATGAGGGTGCTGGAGCTGTATAAAGTAGATGCAACTCTACGCACCTTCCTGATGTCATGTATGAGGCAATGGAGGACGGTGCTTCGCTATCCAGGATGTCGACAAATCCTGAGGAATAGCGAGCCAATAAGGATCGAGCGAGGTATATTCCAGGGTGATAGTTTGAGTCCACTTTGGTTCTGCCTAGCCTTGAATCCTTTAAGCACGCTGCTGGAGGATTCAGGGCTAGGTTATCGATTGAGGAGAGGTGGTCAGGTTATATCTCACTTCCTTTACATGGATGACCTAAAACTCTTTGCCCCCAACAATTTGCAACTGCTGGAGCTACTGAACGTAACCGAAACTTTCAGTAGCGCCATCAGGATGGAATTTGGTGTGGACAAATGTGCGGTCATGCATGTTAAACGAGGGGAGATCGTGGAATCCGTGGGAACCCACCTCTCGGATTCCATACAACTAAGATCCCTCTCCTCAATCGAAACCTACAAGTATTTGGGTATGTCGGAAGCGTTAGGTGTCAACGCTGCTGACATGAAGCAGTCGCTGAAGGAGCGCTTCTTTAACCGCCTGAATAAAGTATTAAATAGTCTTTTATCAGGTGGAAACAAGGTGCGCGCCTTCAACGGTTGGGTCGTGCCGGTTTTGATGTACTCTTTCGGCATACTCAAATGGACTCAGACGGAACTTGACGCCCTGGATAGGAGGGTCCGCATACTGCTGACCGCAAATCGCATGCATCACCCACGTTCATCGGTGATGAGACTGTATATCCCGCGGAAATGCGGAGGTCGAGGCTTCTCAAATGCTAAGACCCTGCACAACCGTGAGGTATGCAGTCTCAGGGAATACTTCTTAGAAGCCGATGTGGGGATGCACCGAGATGTGGTCACAGTGGACAAAGGCCTCACCCCGCTATCCTTGGCTTACGAGAACTGGCGCAAACCTATAGTATTAGATACTAATGACCGCAGGGAGGTGTGGCAAAGCAAAGACCTTCACGGGCGCTTTTACCGGGCCTTACATGGGCCCGATGTAGACTTGTTAGCGTCCGTATCCTGGTTGCGATTCGGTGACCTATTTGGGGAAACCGAAGGTTTTGTCTTTGCGATTATGGACGAAGTTATGATGACGAAGAACTACCGGAAATATATTGTGAATGACGGCACGGTTGACATCTGTCGGGTATGCCACCGTCCCGGGGAATCAATCCGACACATTAACTCTGGCTTTTCTCGTCTGGCTAACGGAGACTACTGGCATAGGCAGAACCTTGTAGCCAGGATTATCCACCAGCAACTTGCTCTGAAATACAGTCTTGTGGAATTGGAAGTACCGTACTATAGATATGTGCCCGACCCAGTCCTCGAAAATGGCAATATCACGTTGTATTGGGATCGATCTATTATCACTGACAGGACTATTGTTGCTAATAAGCCAGACATAGTGGTAATAGATCGATTAGAGCGTCGCCCAATGATTATTGATATAGCGGTCCCACATGACGAGAACCTCGTGAAAGCTGAAAAAGATAAACAGATTAAGTATCTTGACCTGGCTCGCGAGGTTGTCGACATGTGGGATGTGGAAACAGCAATCACTGTGCTGATAGTCGTGACGGCTAATGGCATAATAGCCAAGAGCCTCGACCAACACCTGAAGAGGCTCTCGTTAGGCAGCTGGATCAAGGGCTTGATCCAGAAAGCGGTACTCCTGGACACGGCGCGTATTGTCAGGAGGTTCCTCTCTCAGGAGCCCTGACCACCGGTAACTTTGACCCTGTTCCCGACACCGGTGGGATACTATTTTTTATATTTTTAAATGTTTATTTTTTTTGTTGTTTTTATATGAATATTTAAAAATGTAATTAATATGTCAAAAAATTAAATAAAGGAAATAATAATAACCCCACCGCCGTATTTCTACGTTGACGTCGTGGTGGGGCTTGTGCGTTTCGAACTCTAGGCCTGTGCCAGTAGAGTTGACTTTACCGGAACGGGTCTAGGATGAGGAGCCAGACTAAGAGAGTTACGAAAACCCGCAGGGCAGCATGTGGCGAGTTGTTGGGCAGTAGCGATCCCACGGACCCTATATCCCGGGAGAAGTCTTGTTCCTCACCTCTGGTTTGCCTTTATTGGCAGGCTGGAATGAACACTGGCGAGGAACGGAGCTCTCACCTCATTCTTGCCTTAATTGGCCGGCTTGAGTGGAGATTTGCAAGAGCAAACGTGCTCGGAGGAAGGAAGTATTCCAGTAAGTGCTCGTAGGGATCTTGACCATCTTCCGGGCTCTGGGATTATTCTGAAAGCCGTGGAATACCTCTCCACTCCTCAAACAACTCGGGACATGTTACCCCCTTGTCGCTACGTCACTTTGTGCTAGCAACCGTTTCTAGGGGCCCATTATTTTGTGTGCGCAAGTCACCCCTTGCCGTTTTTTCCGTGTACTTATAAGACAGTGATCAGGCAGGGGCTATAGTCCTACCATGGTGCCAGGTAACTAGTCCACTTTAGTCCACCCAAACTCGTAGTCCAATGTCTTTGTTTTCATATCCTGCAATAGTCTTACACCAACCGGGGGTTGTCCTTGGGTGCACTTGCATAGTGCATACAGGAATAATCGTCGATTGGTGCCTCATTTCATTAAAATCGTTCAACGGGCCGCTGCAAGTTGGCTTCGGCTCCTCGTACGCCTTCCAAAGGTCCGGGACCCCAGGATTCCGAGAAATATCAAAGACCCTTTAAATAATAATAATAATATTTATTGAATAAAAACGTTTACAAAAAGTGTACATTTAGTCACCAGTAAGATTTCCCAAACAATTTTACTTCACGGTGATCTGAAATATAATTCGTTACACAAAGTAGTAATTCTTATGCACAGCGTAGACATCGCGTTCCTTTAGATATAAAATATTATAAATTTATATTTTTTTAATAGAATTATCGTCCTTGGTGGCAACGCACGCAGGAATGTCACTTTTCTTTCGCGCGCGTTTTTTCATCGCACGAAAAAATTTGCTCTCTTAAAATTATTCATTTAAAATAAGTTTACGGAACTTTTTACTAGAATAACAAATGTTAATTATGTTAAGTGATAGAAAGTGCAATAAGTGCATCGTTAGTGAAAACCTGAGACGGTCAAGGCGTCCATCAACGATATTAACAGGAAAGCTGATAAATTACCTACATCAGAACTAACTAGAAGCAGCTTTAGTCTTGAGTTCCTGACCCACATTAGATGTACTTAGATCCGGAGGCCTCCCACAATCCTAATGTGCGAGAATACCTGGCTTTAACTGACCACTTTGTACGTGATACTGACAGTGTTTTACAAGCACTATGGTGGACATTAACACAACACAACTTGTTAAAGCATTACCTATCTCTCCAGTGGACACGAGATGTCTTTAGTAACGTTATCTCCACGTTACTAGCTGGATGAGAAGCTACCAGAGAGGCACGTAATGCTCTTAGCGATGTAACTGTACATAGCTAGCTGGTACGCGCTTGTCAGCATTACCCCTCCAGTAAGCACGAGATGCTCTCAGTAACGCTAATTCTACGTTACCAGCTGAATATGAAACTACCAATGTAGCACGTGATGCACTTAGCGATGTTATTCTACATAGCTAACGCTGGTATGTACTCGTCACCAGGGGTAAGTCACATTTCTATGATCTTGGCTAAGGAATTGTCAAAAGTGGTTCTATATACTTTTAATTTACAAGCATGAAGGTTGCGAGACAGCCTTACTTAACCCTGCACACTGTCTGTGTGTTATAAACTTGCAAAAGCATTATACTTCCTATAGTGAGTGTGGAATTCTGCCTCGCTAACTAGATTGTTATCAACGAGTACAAGGTACTCTCAACAGCATTGATTCTATGTTGCTAACTGGCACATATCTGACATGGTGTGCACATGCTTAGCACG
Source organism: Omphaloscelis lunosa (assembly GCA_916610215.1). Lineage (NCBI taxonomy): Eukaryota > Metazoa > Arthropoda > Insecta > Lepidoptera > Noctuidae > Omphaloscelis > Omphaloscelis lunosa. The sequence goes on along the minus strand of OU744268.1, from coordinate 16,307,002 downwards.
AGATGCTTATAGCATGTTATCTCAATACTACGTGATCTAGCTTTCATATCGAGGATTGCCATTTTTAACAAACAAAATATAGCTAATTAAAAGATATCACTGTGTACGAGATACTCAGTGACTTATCTAGCTCTAGGTGGCTTAATTATCCTGCCAAAAACTGATAAATGATATCTATTTTGTAAACTAAAACAATAATGCAAAATTGTGCAATTTTTACAGGCATACATTTAAATACACAAGATACTTTGTAAACATGATTCTGTGATACAATGGCTGACGACAAATGCTACCTCTGGAAACTCTTGATTTCAGATACAAGTGCAATGGACTAAACCATAATTGGAATAATACAAAGTATTATTCCATGCTCCCATACTTATTCACCCCATTTAGATTCCTCTAAACTGAGGAAACAAGGGATTGAGATATTCCAGAAACAAGCCGTACTGGTTATTACCCCTATCATAGGGAAAGCAGTGACTGACCCTATGCTTATGAAGAACATAAGACAAACACAAATTGTTGATTAACTTGGCTGATGCAGCAAAACCAGCTGGCAATGCCCACTGCCACCAAACTAAAACCAGAACAAAAGTTATATAATCTCTAATTGACATTAACTTTAATTCATCCTATTTGATAAACAAACCGAAACAATCACAAAATTGAGTACACAATGTTTTAGCTACAAACAAAAACAATAACAACTATTCAATCAATATTAAAACCACAAGAAATTCTCATGATAATAGTGAAACTTACCAGTTCTATGGCGAAAATGTAAAACAAGCACAACATTAGTTGATTTACTTACTTTTGTAAATAACAAAATAAAACATCCTTCTACCGGGTTAATAACAGGAATCACACCATTGAAAACCACCACCACAATATCTTATGATGTTTTAGTTTAATCTAATCGGTTGGAATGGACTATGTCTGAAAAATAAATGAACTATTTTTGTCACTGAAAATAAAAATCAATATATATGGTGGACCTCAACAACAACCCGGCTTATATTCCAAAATAACAATTCAAGAAGACCAATACTGGAATAAATGCTGGCAAAGCAGTTATATTCCTCTGATTCTGCTATTGGCTGTGGACATAGATAAGAAAATATTTGATACCTACCAAATTCAATATCTTAACCTCTCAAAGCCATTCTCTGGAAGCTGACCCCAACATAGTTGGGAGAAGGCCGGGTAGATGATGATCCTCTCAATACCATCAAAGAACTTATTAAATATTGAGATGCATTTACAAACAATACAATAGATAGATCTACAAAGAATTTATCTGAAAAATACATTTCAGTCAGTCCCAAACAAAATAGAAAATTCAGTTTTATTATGAACAAAAAAAAATCATCAAGACTGTCTAACCCATATAGAGCAATAAGAATCCCACCATATCATACTGAAGGAAAATAAAAATAAAAATCCCAGTAATAACTACAAGTATGTTACAAACTGACAACTTGTACACTAATCAATTATAGCTTAGCATATCAAAATAGATGGGTAGGTATAATATACCATATTACCTTTATGAAATCATATTATGATTTCATCCTATAGGTACAGGGGTATCACTTAGGACTATCTGGAAGATAACATTACCTACCAAATAACCAATAAAGGGTTAATTACATACACATTTACTAATACTTTTCATACTTGAATAGTCTCTTATCTCTGTTTTACCTACTAAATTACCAGTAGTGAGTGCCACTTACAGAAAACAAGGTTTTCTTACAATCTAACTTGACTGTTTATTTGGTAAAATATCGAGACTGCGATAAGACATACCAATAAATACCACTATAAGTGTGTTTAAATGTTTGGGCTTGAAAACTAATAATGCTACTTTTTAGGCTTGTTTATTAAGTTTTATTTTTTCACTTTAAACAAACCTTGAAACACCAGTACTAAAAAAAAAAAAAAAAAACACTTAGTCGCATTATTTAACATTACGCCCGGACTTCCCGAAGGGCTGGGCAGAAATGGGCGATCTTATTCAAAGCTTATAAAATCAAAATACCTAATTAATCATTTGATTGCCAACTACTAGTCTACATATTTAACAGTAGATTTAAATGATAATTGCAGCACTAAAGTGAAATTATCAAGGAAACAAAAAAAAAAGGGAGGGGGGGAGAACATTGTGAGGACAAAGTAGGTATTGATGGATTGTGAGTAGAACATGAACAAGATAAGGTATAATACAATAAATGTAGGTACTATGAATGAATCTACAAATTGCTTTACTCTAAAACTCTCCATCTGCTCACCAAGTGCACATCATAACAAGTTCAATTATACAACTCCCCCACTTAAAAATGCAACTCATTACACAATCCCAATTTTGGACATATTATGAGGTCAAGGAAAAGAGTTCATATCTTTATACTTCTAAAATGAATCTAGTTTCGATTAGCTCTAAACTCGTCAAGTAATTACTGCTAGCAGAATATGTGAAACTCATATGGAAATTAGTATTGTTGAGGAAAAACCCTAAACATCTGAAATAGACCCTTTCACCTCAAATTTGTTCAAACCTCTCTCCTATCCAGGGCATAATATACTGCCCTTATTAATTGGTGCTTACAAGTTAAAAGCCTATTCCGTATTTGAAATTCAGTTTCCAAAATACCTTTAATAACTAAAGTTATGGAAAACTAGTCCATCCAAAAATGAAATGAAACCATATCATAAAGTATATACTTACCTAAACGGAAATAACATCAACTGATCACAAGAATTTGACCAAAAAATCCTACTAAATTTTTCAAAAAAAAAAAAAAAAAACACTAAGTTTGTCTGTCAGTACAATTTAGGTACAATACAATTCCACAAATGCTTACCAAAAATACCTCCCTGCTTACAACATTCAGGGGCTAAAAGATCCTGTTACACCCTATGAAAGTTTAACTACTAAGGACTTCACAGCCATGGTGCTTCTTATTCAGATCACTAGATAACTGATATTCTTTAAAATACCCTAATGATAATCTTTACAATTCATCTTCTAGACTCACTGAGCTCGACACTTACCTTGACAGCAAGATGTAATGTGCAACTCAATACTCACTCATTAAGCACAACAGTATCCCAAATAATTTAACTATTTACAGACAGATCTGAGAATGCTATTCTCAATCATGGAAACTTTTAAAGTAACATCATAACATTACGCCTTGTTTCCCCGAATGGTTGGGCAAGGTGTCCCTGTAGCAGGTTCACCCAGTTTTACACTTTTAAAGTATTCATATCATAATATCCTCCTGGTATATTAATTCAGATTATCTTTATAAAATTTGTATAAACACAAGCTGGGTTAAATGTGGTAGGAAGTGAGAGTGATACTAATAATTCACCTCCCACAGCACAAAACATATAATAGCTCAACTTAGTGCTGGCATCAATTGAAATAGACACAGTGCCAACCAACATTGTGTTGATGATTATACCTCATTACTGATGAAAAATAGTTAAACACTATTAATTAAGCAACGTTATTAAGAATTGATTTAAAATGGATACGCCAAAAGCATATATATTGTACATTAAATATTAAATGTTAACAGTTATGGACTTATATACATACCAATTACAGATGTACATGACATTCACATAAAACAAAGCAACCTTCTTAAATTACATAAAATTTAAATATTGTATTCAGAAAGAATGATAAAAGTACCTAATAAATCAGAATATGCCGTAACTTATTAACTAACTAAATTATTGCAGACAACTCTGAACATCTACTTTGTTTAACGAATTATATTTCAGATCGCCGTGAAGTAAAATTGGGAATCAAACGAGCTTACCTGTTAAGCGAAGTCTTGATTCTAATTTTACGAACGGCGATCTGAAATATAATTACCCACCCGCCACTAGCTAATAGCCCCAAAGCTGCAATAATTAGTCTACTTAATTCACTTATTTTTCCAGGAAAACCTAGTGAATGTAAGTATGCGGAACTACTCTGTACAGAAAACAGAGCTTGTTCTCCATCATAAGGATCTCTAAAATTAGTGACATTCCTGCGTGCGTTGCCACCAAGGACGATAATTCTATTAAAAAAATATAAATTTATAATATTTAATATCTAAACGAACGCGATGTCTACGCTGTGCATAAGAATTACTACTTTGTTTAACGAATTATATTTCAGATCGCCGTTCGTAAAATTAGAATCAAGACTTCGCTTAACAGGTAAGCTCGTTTGATTCCCAATTATAATGCCTACAAATAAACTAAAACTAAAATATGTTAATAATAATTACAAGTGCAAGTAAAGATAGTTCGGAATTACAATGTTAGGTCCGCCCGGCGACCCGCCCGATTTAGATTAATTCAAACCTGTATTTCAGGCCATCACTTTACGTGGAGGCGATCGGCGGCGGTGATCTCTCGCGTCCGGCCCTGATTAGGGCCATGGTAGGGAGTGAGAGGAAATGGGAGGCCGTCACCTCCTTCTGCGAAGCAGTAATGCTCGCGAAGGAGGAGGCGGAACGCGTGAGGGAGAGGCAAATTTCGCGCCCTCACGCCCCTAACCGCCGCAGGAGGAGACGCCCAGGGAGAGCAATGGGTAGCTCGCCGTCCGATAAGGACCAGGCCCGGGTCGATGGCGCGTTGTGTTCCACGCGCGCCTCAAAGAGATGTCAGCAGAATTGACGGGGTCCGTTAGGGCCGATGCCTGCCGGGGGTGCAAAGAAAACCGAAAGGGAGATCGTGGCCCCCGGCAACAGGGCAACCGAAGGCACACGGGTGGGTTTTAGTAAGTAAGAGTCTGACACGCCCTCCCGCTCCACCCAGAGCGGGAGAAGTTATTTGATGATTTCCCAACCAAAAAAAAAAAAGGCCATTACTTTACATTTGAATTAAATTAGAACACAAAAATTTGAAGTAAAACTGATATAAAATAATCTATTAACAACTTTGAGAAAAAGCATATTGGTACATTAATATTCTAGAACTTAACCTATGTAAATATACAAAAGTAAATACTTACGAGGGATAAATTATCATCATGACAAAATTTCCAGGAGTTGTTCTGTTTCTGTGTAATTAAGTATCGCTAAATGTTCGGATAACATTTTTCATTAGAGCTGGTGCGTAGGAAATCTAAAAGGGCGAAATGTAGCAACCTTTAGAATTGCTCTTTGAGTACGCTCTAAAGGGAGTAAAATTGTTTTTGCAGTACCACCCCAAGAAGTTATGCAATAGGTAAGAATGGATTGACACAAAGCTAAATAAACCTGTTTAATTAATTTATAGTCTACTATGTTCCGTAAGTTCTTAAAGACATATATGTATTAATTTGCGAACTCTAGCACAAAGTAAATCGATATTTTTACGGAAGTTTACATTGGAGTCAATAGTTACACCCAGATATTTTAAATGGTTAGCTTGAGCTAAAGTAGGGTAGGAACATGCATTGTCAGCGTACGTGCTACAATTATGTGCGTAAATGTTTAGATTAATAAGCGGTATGTTAGTATTTCTCATTATAAATAAAACGTGTTTTGTTTCATCTGTATTTAATGTTAGTAGATTATTATGAAGCCAATTAGACACAATGTTAAAACCATTCTGAGCATGTTCATAGACTTCAACTCTTGTTTTACCTGAGAAAAATAGAGCAGTGTCATCTGCCTAAGGCATTATGACACCATTTTGGAGTGACAAGCTGTAAAGTTCATTTATATAGATTAAAAATAACGTAGGGCCCAAAATGCTGCCTTGTGGAATTCCAAGACAACCATTTTTAATTTCAGAACCTGTAGACTTACTAATTTTTACACATTGCTGACGATCGCTAAGATAATCAGGAAATAGTTGAAGTTGTGCTCCTCTTATCTCAAGTGTTTCAAGCTTGTGTAAAACTAAAGTACATGAAATGGTGTCGAAGGCCTTGGCAAGGTCTAGGAAGATCCCAATTGTGTGCATACGATTATCTAGATTGGTAGTGACATAATTAGTCAATTTGTGTACTGCTTGGATAGTTGATCTTTTGGGCCTAAAACCAAATTGACTATCTGTAACTAGTTTGTTTTCTTCCAGGTATTTTATCAGTCTACTGTTAATGATTGTTACAAAAAAAAATTGAGAGGCCTGTTAACACCGAAATGGGTCTGTAGTTATTCACACAGTTTTTGTCTCCAGATATGAATACAGGTGTGACCACAGCTTTTTTAAGCATCTTAGGGAATTAACCTTTAGACAAACATAGCTGAAAAATATTTGTTAGCGGAGGGGCAAGGAGGTATTTAAATCTCTTAAGTATATTGTTAAGTATGTCATCCCACCCAGTAGCACAAACATCCTTTAACTTGTTTATTAATCTTACAACGTCGCGAACGTCGGTATCTAATAACGTAATAAAACAAATGAATTTAGTGTAGAGGATTTAGTAGTCGGGTTTTGACGGGAAAAAATACTAGAATTTAAAGATTTTTCAGCCAAGTTTTTACCAACGTTAGCAAAAAAGTTTTTTACTTTAATCATTGCTTCGGATGGGTTTGTCTCTGTAGAGTAAATCAAACGGAGGTTCGGAATTTTTCGATCTAAATCTATTCATTTTATTAAATTTCCACACAAGTTTACTATTTGTCCCCGCCTTCTGTAATTCATTTTTATCATACTAATTTTTTAATTTTCAAAAGATTATTACAGAAGTTTCGATACCTTTTATATGTAACAGCTATGGTAACAGAAAGTATTTCGTTATCAGGTACGAGTTTCAATTTTAGGTGAAGTTTGTCTCTATGTCTTATACAACGAACTAGACCGGGTGTAATCCAGGGTTTAATTCAACTATACTTTCTAGGCATTGTCTTAGTGAATGTGTTTTTCCTTTGCATTGCATATTGTAGCGAATCTATGAAATACTTTAATGTAATATTTGCATCGTCTGAATTATAAATTGGGTCAAAATTAATACCGCGTAAGTCATTTTCCAGGTTTGTCATATTGACTTTAGTGTAGGTACGCATGCAGTTTTTTCTAGGTGAACATATTTGTAATGTTAGTAAAACAGCTTGATGATCGGTAAGCGAAGAATTAGTAACCAATGTTTTAGATGGATTTTTTTATTTTAAAATTACGTGGTCTAAGCATGAGCTACTCTGATGCGTGGGGTGATAGTGAGCTGGCAAAAGTCCATAAAATGAGCAAATATTCAAATAATTATGTACATGGGTACCGGTTTTCCCGGAAGCAATGTTTATGTTAATATCGCCCAAAAGTACTATGTTTTTAAAAGATGTTATGTTTTTTAAGTTGGTGTCAAGTGAGTCTAAAATCTGTCCATATTTTGAGAAGGAGGCCATGACTACCGCATCGGGAATAATTTTGATTACTAAGCAATAACTGTCTTGGGATACAGGTTCTTCTTTGGTTGTTCGTAAATTATTTTTGATATAAACTACTAATCTATCGTTCCGGTTTATATTTCTGTCAGTTTTATAAGAATAGTAACCGTCAAGAGATGGTAAATTGACTGTCTGTTTTGACAACCAACATTCTGTTAGGACTATAATATCACAGCTTATGTCAAGATTCTATAATAATACTTTAAATCCGCTCGTGTTTCGTATAATGCTGCGAATATTCTGTTTGAGCAGGGTTAACGTTTTTTCACCAGGTGGAATATGGTGCTTACAGATTTTAGATTCAGACACAGAAAATCAATCTAGATCACAAATAAGCTGATTTGTCATGATAGTTACAAACTAAGTGGAAATATAAATATAGGATAAGCTACCTGTTTGGGTGCTAACTAAATAAAGTATTCGGTGGCGCTCTTAGGCGCCGTCATAGTCTATTGAGTTGATGTAGTAGATCTCTGTATATGTGCGCGCCGGGCAACTTACGTCACCAGTTGGGTGGTCACATTTCCTCTTGAAGCGCTTGCACGTCGCACATTGAGCGGGAGAAGGTTTGCAGCTACATTTCTTGAATGAGTGTCCAGTCTCTACACAGTGGTTGCAAGTAGGACTAGTTCTCCGGCAAAACTTGGCTGCATGTCCGAACTGCTGGCAATTGAAGCACCTGGTGACTTTCGTAAAATCTCTCACAGGGTATGATGTCCAATTTATAAAAATTCGGCTTGATTGATCAGAATTTTTCTTATGCTAGCAGGTACTTTCAGGATGTAGTTACAAGTAGAAAGGTTCTCAAAGAAGGCTCTCAAAAAAGGACTCACAAGTTATATTCGGCAAATTATCTGAAAGGTTCTGCTCGTAAATACAGTCAAATACCTCCTTCTCGGTAAGGGTTACAGGAACACCAATGACGCTGACCCTCGGGCGGCGTTTAGAAGCTTCTTCTATTGTAAGGTCCGATGATACAATTTTTTCCAAATTCTTTAGCTTGTCAATATCGCCTTTGCTTTCGGTGCTAATCAGAACGCCCCCATTTTTCTCAGGCCACGGACATGTAGCTTAAGTTGTTCGGGGGAGATAATCTTTTGAATAAGCGAATTGGTGTCGTCACTCGTTTGGGTCTTATTACTGGGATAGATGGCAATTGATCTCATATTTGCAGGACGGCCGAAGTTATTGGAACTTTTCTTCACCATGCTAGCAAAAGTGGTATTTTCTGATGGATTCAGCTTCGTTTCTACGACTTCTTTGAACTGCTGAAGAGAGTTCACAACGTTCTGGTAAACCTGTAGGTGCTGGATTGTGGTATAGGCCTGGATTGTTTTCTGTTTCAACGATACCAATGTATAAAACGGCCATCTGAGAAGTCCTACTTGAGACCTTCCGGCAATGAGTGGAGACACGAATTTTCTGGTCTGAGTTCATTATCCCCTCCCCGACTATAGTGCAGACTTCGTTCAAAATCATATCAATAGATCCTAACCATTTCTGGATCTCCGGCGTACTAATTACTTCACTCGGCAATTCATTCTTTTCGGGTACTGGTGGGTTTTGGTCACTCGGGGGTAATCGTTCAGTAGGCGTCGGTGGAGGACTTCGCCGTAATAATTGGCTACGACCAAACGGCCTCGCTCCTAGTTGAGACATACTTCTAGAAACACTTTATTTATCTTTTATAATAATGATTTAGTTCATCTTGCAACTTCGGTATAAACATTCTTGAAAGTCGATAAAAACCTACAAGTCACACGCGACACAATTTACTTATATACTGATGGCGCAAATAATTATATTTATTCTTTATTTCATTATAATAAATAAATATAAAACACACGTCCGCTTAGTCACTGAGAAAATTAGCACGTGCAATCCGACCCGGCCAAAGAGTAACACGAGCATTAGCAACATTTTCCACAATATTACAATAGGAGCAAATGCGAAATCATTGACTTCGGTGTGTCAGACCACACGGCTCAATAACTAAAATGTCCGTTAAAAAAAACTTGCACCCTAAAATTTTGGTACACAAAAAACGAGACTTCAGTAAAGAGAACGTAACCAAATTCAGAGAATCCCTAATAAACCTAAGTATTCAAGATATGTACTATACTGATGATCCAGAACTAGCTTATAATTCAGTTTTGGAATATTATAAACTATTCTTTTTTATGACCTTTGCTTTCCAGTTATAAGAATAAAAAACACTTTTGCTAAAAAACTTAAATGGTTATTTAAGGGAATAAGTCTATGTTGTCGAAACAAAAAAAAAAAACACTATGGAAACATAGAATCAATCCTAGTGAAGATTTAAAAAAAAACTCTTAAGCAGTATAGCACTAAGCAAAAAAAGAGTAAAACTTACGCAAAAGTCTCAAAACAATTATCTCATATCTAATGCAGAAAACAAATTTAAAGCCACATGGAATATAATCAAATCAAATAAAAGTCAACTACCAAAAGAAAACATTAAACAAATAATAGTAAACAATCAAATTATATCCAACCCTCCAATGATTTCTGAAGAATTTAATAAATATTTTGTTATTATACATAACATAACATCACGCCTTGTTTCCCCGAAGGGTTGGGCAAAGGTGTCCCTGTAGCAGGTTCACCCACATTTCGCCAGTTATGTTTTAAGTCTCATGTTATAGGGGGCGAGCCTATTGTTATTATAATCAAACCAATAAATGTATCTAAGCAATCCAATATCAATTTATCATGTGACAATAATCTAATTAATGGTTCTGTAATAAACTTGACATCTTCCAATAATTGTAATAATAATAATGTGGACTCAGCAATCATTGTGCCGATAGTCGTATCAGCCAATGGCTTAATTGCCAAGAGCCTTGACCAACACGTAAGGAGCCTCTCGTTGGGCAGCCGAATTAAGGGCATGATTCAGAAAGCGGTACTGCTGGACGCGGCTCGCATTGTTAGGAGGTTCCTCTCTCTGGAGCCTAGACCGCCGGTAGCCGGGACCCTGTTCCCGATACCGATGGGCTACTATTTTTATATTTTTAAATGTTTTTTATATCATTTTATTCTAATATTTAAACATATAATTTATATGTAAATAATAAAATAAAGGATTACAATTAAACGAAATAATAACAATAATTTGACATTGACATCTCACAATAATACCAATAATATCCCACCGCCGTATCTCTAAGTTGACGTCGTGGTGGGGCTTGTGCGCTCCGAACTCTAGGTCTGTGCCGTTAAAGTTTACTTTGCTGAAACAGGTCTAGGGTGAGGAACCAGACCAAGAGAGATACAGAAACCCGCAGAGCAGCATGTGGCGAGCTGTTGGGCAGTAGCGACCCCACGGACCCTATTTCCCGGGAGAAGTCTTGTTCCTCACCTCTGGCTTGCCTTTATTGGCCAGCTAGAGTGAACACTGACGAGGAACAGAGCTTGCACCTCATTCTTGCCTTTATTGGCGGACTTGAGTGGAGATTCGTAGAAAGAAAGTATTCCATTAAGATGCTGGTAGGGATCTTGACCGTACTTCCGGGATTGTCCAGATAGCCATGGAATACCTCTCCACTCCTCATAAGCACCTCAGGATATGTTGCCCCCTTGTCGACACTTTCTGCTAGCGAACGTTTTCGGGGGTCCATTATTGAGAGTGCAAGTCATCCCCTGCCATTTTATCCGTGTACATATAAACATTGATCAGGCAGGGGCCATAGTCCTTCCATAGTTCCAGGTGTCCAGTCCACTTTAGCCACCCAAACCCATAGTCCAATATCTTTGTTTCTATGGTCTGCAATAGTCCTACACCAACCGGGGGTTGTCCTTAGGTGCACTTGTATAGTGCATACAGGGATAATCGTCGGTTGGTGCCACATTTCATTTAAAATAGTCTAAGAGGCCTCCGCGAGTTGGTTTCGGCCCCTCGTACGCCTTCCAAAAGCCCGGGATCTTAGGGTCCCGAGAAACGTCGAAGACTTAACTAATAATAATACAACAATAACAAATAATATAACAATGAATTGACACTGACATCACACAATAACTCCTATAAATCTTTATTCTTAAACCCTGTAATTCTATAGGATATTTAAAAAATAATTAAATCCCTAAAAAAACACTAAAAGCACTGGATATGACATTACAACCTCTTCAATCAAAGAGGTAGCGCATGTTATCACCCCAATACTCAGTCATATTATTATCATCAATTTGTGTATTGAGTACGGTGTTTTCCCGAGCGAACTGAAAATGTCTGTAGTAAAGCCGCTATTCAAGAAAAATAACAAGAAGGATTTGGCATCCTATATGCCTATAGCACTACCTAAGGGGTCTCGTTGTCCGTATGCCAATATCATAAGAGCAGTGTTAGAAGTAGGACCGGGCTCGGTGTGTTCTAACCCTGCCGTCGGGCAGGCAGGAGGAAGCTCTTTCTTCTGCCACCGTTTGTCTCGTAGCCCCGAAGACTGTCAAGGTCATGTCTCTGGCATTTGACGGGGGTCGAGGGTCTTAGCTTAACCGCTAGAGCCGCAAGGTAGAAAACCTCTATAAAAAATCACCCCAAACGTCCAAGCGGCGGGGCATGGCGAGGGAGGACCTTGACTAATGGGTAGCTTAATTAGTCACTAGTGCGAACCACTATTTTTGAGACAGTAAAAAGTATACTCGTGGGATCTAATATGGTGAATAATAAATAATAAAAAGAAACAAAAAGGAGGGGAGTCATGCGGGGTCGGAATCCGACGCTGCATCTGGCGCAGAGGGCTCTAGTCAGAGCTGGGAGCGCAAAGTGGTGGGGGCTGACGGCAGGATTAAAAAATTCCTTCAGAAGCGCCCCAAATCGTGGGATGCCAGTGGTCCTCTGCCAATGACCGAAGGAAAATGCATACCAGCCGGCGGGATAGGGCCGGTACAGGTGTGGGTAGAGGACTCATCACCGAGGAGAGTGGTGAGCCGAGCCAGGCTGGCCCTGCGTGCTGAGAGTCTCGCTATGGAGGGGCACCACCCTGGAGGAACCAGCGGCGGGGCGGTCCTCTCAGAGCCGGACGCCGCTGGTGGCTCCAACTCGGAGCAAGTGACCAGGTTTGCGGAGGTCGTGGCAGCCGCGATTAGAGCTGTGACCTTGAAGAGGATCCAGTCCTCTAAATACAAGGTCAGAGTGAGTTTGAGTGGACCTGTCCAGTCAGTGCAAGTATTTGTCAGTAATCGTGGAGCTCAACTCAGAATTTAAGGAGCTCCACTCGACGAACTATACCAAAGAAAGGACATTTGGGTAGGCCGCATAAACTACTCAAACTGCCAGACCATCATTAAAACTAACTGAGTAATGAAAATAATAATGATATCCACATAGTCCTCACATTCACAATAATTAATTAAAATAATATAATACTTTACAAAGTAATCATGTCATTTTGAATATAATTTTCAACAATGTCAATGTGTATATAAAACTGGTATATTTTGATGATTTTACATAATAATTAAAATGTCAAGTTTTATCACAAGGCTTAGCAGAGCGAGCAGCTCAATCCCAAGCTTTTTTATCTTCTAAATAATTTGTTTGCTAACTTCACGGCGAGTCTGTGCTCTCATGATGTTTGGAGTGGGTCTTCTGTTGCTGTTCGTAAGTTAAGCAGTGATGACCGTTACATCGTCAGTTCGCGACCATCGATTAACCGTGTACAATCGGTAGTCACGCCGGCGGGGGGCACAATCTCGCACGTCCATGCAGATTGTAGGCGAAGGCTGCTCTGTGAACTAAATAAGATGCTCGAGAAAATTACTTGATTCTGTTGCACGAGTGCACGACCAACATTCGTTATACAGGTTGTGGTTACATCGCAATCTGGTATCAGGTTTTTCTTTTGCGATTATTGTGCTGTAGCGATTTAAGTACCGTGTGGTATATTAGTGTTACACCAGTATGTCGGGTGAGTATCGTTGGTATCGGGATTCGCAAGCGGCTGATCCCCTCTTTGTGCGTCGCGTGGCTTGTCACCGGGGTGCGAGAAGAAGGAGCGGGGAGCGCTCCCGCGGCGCAAGGAAAGAGGAGGCGCGGCGGATCGCGCGCGGGGTTGGCAGTTTGCTCGCGGCGCCCTATGAGGCAGGACGTCCCGCATGTGTGTTAGTGTCGATAGACTCCGCGTCCCGACATCGGTGAGTGTTACACGATGATGATGAACACAGTGCTTCAGTGAATTAAACACTTCTCTGGCGATATATACCACATAAGTTACTGTCGGTTATAAGTTTGTTTGCTCTACATTTAATTATTTACCGTAAATCTCGTCATTACTTTTTAGGAAACACTTATCTTCTTCAACGGTCGCATTTTAATATGAAGCCATCTATTAAATATCCTTGAAATAAGGTGCTATGAAAGACATCTCTCCGTCATTCATAATATGTACACTGCATACGAAAAAAAAAAATGAGGAAGATGACACAACTTGCTCTAATCGATGTGACAATGCTTCTTGAGCATTGCTTGAGTGTCAGGAAAGTGGTCACCCAGTGTGCTCGGCAACGGATTACCTGCCGGAGGATGTTCACCTTATTTTTTTCTTTTAACTAGTTGTGTTAAAGAACTTTTCCAAACAATGATAAAAAATCTTAGGCCATTAAAAAGTATTACTTCATTTAAGACGTCTTTTTAAATATTTATATTTAATGTTTAAATAGAAAATGTTAAATTCGAACACATTGCAAGTTACAATGATGTAAATCTGTGCTGGCGATGTTGTTCTCGTCCTGTATATGCAGATAGCAACAGAATAGTAGCGTTCACTTGTAATGTATCGCAAACACAAGCTATTGTCATAACGTTTCATACACATTAACATGTGTATGTCTTTGTTTTCTATGTATAAACATTCGTTGGGCTCTCATTCGAGCTGACCTTGACATTTAACGTCAAGAGCAACAGAATGAGAGTTAAATGAATAGCTAATTTAGCTATCAACTATATTTTTTTAATTTTGCACATCTACGTGTGCAAATGCTGGATGGATGAATTGTGTGAGGCATGATATGAAAGAAAAACATTACCATGACAGGAGAGAATTAAAGAAAAAAAACGTATTTCACCGATCTCAAGTAACATGGGAAGAGAGCAGGACAAGGATAGACAAGACAGGAGGGAGATAATTAAAGTGTATATATGTAAAGAAAAACACATTTCTTTTTCATGTCCACAATGCTTTGTCAGTCAGTCAATCAAGGAAATGTTAGAAAATAATATACCAACGCCTCATAATGTAATATACCTACGCATCATAATGTAATATACCTACGCATCATAATGTAATATACCTACGCATCATAATGTAATATACCTATACATCATAATGTAAAATACTTACGCGTCATATTGTAATATACTTACGCCTCATAATGTCAGTCGGCTTCTATATATTTATTCTGTTCATCTAAGTTTCAATCTGCAGGGATGTAGCGCTAACTAGCTGTGACATTTGATTCCAAACTTGAGATTGATTTTAGAGTACGAAATTAGTAATCATTCTCGCAACAACACCTGATTGTATCAACACCATGAACTTGACGTAAATAATAAGCTCCTTCAGAGGGAAGAATACTTTAGAATAACGAGCAACAGTGAACTATGAGACCTGTGAATTTTGAGTACAATAAACGATATCCTTATTCATCGAAACCTGAAGACCAATTTGGTAATTATTAGATATAATTGTTTTACCTCCTAACACAACTGTTAAAGATGTTCATGTGAGAGGGCAATTCTATTCTAGACCAATATCAGTTCCCCGCGAGTGTTAATACCCGCTGTACAGTCTACAGTCAGTCGTCGGTCGTGACGCCTGAGCGATGGTTGGCGCCTGAAGTAACTCCACGTTTATTACCCCTCAATCCATTTACGTACAACTTTACGATAAGTGGGAGTTCTGTTTGCAGTAGAAGTTGGAGCAGGACATTACTCAGTGGTGTCGGCGAAACGAAACGAATATGAAAACTGGAAAGCGAAAGTTGCTGAAAAACAATAAAATCGTGTAAAGTAGAACGATAAATTCCTAATATCCGTTTCCCTGCGCGCCCTCGAGCTTGTCGCAACTTGTTATTGCTAGAATTTTTCTTGAGCGCGCTGTCGTTGACATTTATCAAGAGTGAGCACCACCCCCTCACCCTGATCCCGCCCCCCCCGTGAATGTTGTAAGAGCCGAAAGAGAAGTGACGAACTAATCTTGAAGGGTGCATAACATTGTGCGAGAGATTGAAGTTTTAATGTGAAAGCGATGCGTGAGTGCCGCGGATCAGACAAGGAGACATCAATGTGTGCTTGACATAATACACTGCCGCTGTACAATTATCTGAATCTGTTCCGCGGAACTCGATTAAATAAACACACATCGCTGGAATTGTGTTTGTCGCACACTGCACTACGAAGTCCTCAATACTGAATTTGCCGCGCAAATCTGATGCTGTTGTCATCACGGATACGTTTTAGGAAAAATGTCCTCCTTCTTACTAAATAAATCGACTATGTTGCGTAATGTTGTAAGTACCGGACTACATAATAGTGTAGTGCACCTAAAACTCAACGCAATTGAGCCGATGACAAGAACAGGCGCGCAAGCTCATCAAGAGGATATTTTACATGAATCGGATTAACCCAGATAGACATTGAAAAAGTTAACCAAGAGTTATTGAATAAGAAGCAATCTCGTGAAAGAGTTAAGTCAATAACACTCATTATTTGGAACCTCTAATGTAAAGTTATCGCGAGTGAATAATGAATTTCCGATAAACGTGGCGAGAATGAAACGTAGTGAATGTGTTTACGAGGAAACTTCACGTATAATTGCTTGTATTTGTTGAGAGAGGTGAGGAGGGGGGAGGGGAATTCACCTGAACACTAATTTAAAGTTGGTGAACAAAAACTGTAACAAGTTTAAGCTTCATAATGTGTGCCGCAGTATTACGGGAGTGAATAGTAACGCACTGAGCTGTCTCGTCCGGAGAATGATGTAGACTGCACTGTTCCCGTACTTATGTCTGTATGTTCTGAGTTGTCAGTTGTAAATCATCATTACAACAACAGTGAGTGTATTGCTGCCCCTGATCCAAAAAGGCTGTATAATCTCATGTAGCTTTGCATTGTGATGTAAACAGGGGCCTTACTCCCGACAGCTTCGAGGTCTGAATCAATCGAGTTCTATTCGAATTCAATGCTGATTCAAACTCTTGAATCCGACACTAGCGCACGATCTTGCGGTGAGATTCATTAGGATCGAAAAGTGCGTACTCCACACGCCATCTGACAGTTGATTATCGAGTTGTTGGATCGAAAGTAAACGTCAAATTACACGATCGCAAAAAAGGTTTTTTAGTGTAATTTACTGCAATATTTCTTCAAATTCTTTGTAATTATGGCTCATCTTGCGTTGTTTTTCAATTTTCTTGAGGAAGCAAATCGTATGGATATTTATACAAGAAGAAATAGGTATGCAAAGGTTTAGTCAGTATAATACCCGGGCTGTGGAAATCGATTCGGAAGAATTTCGGAGAAATATCGTTTGTCGAACGAGTTGTTTGATGTGTTGGTAGAATCTTTAACACCATACATGAAGAAACAAAACAAGACGAATTGACATTTCAAATTATAAGTATGTTTTAACCAAACAAGACTGTACACCATTATCATTCATTCGGATAGCATAAATATTTACGTTATCTCAACTGTGTTTGACTTACTTTTGCCCATGACTTATATACTTAGTCTTTTGTTGCGCCACCCGAGGAATTAAATAAAATTGTGACATCTTCCCATTTTTGTTTTGTCTATTGGCGAGCTGCTTGTGCAGAACGTGTAAGCCGTTTGGCAATGCCGGGATTTTCTTCTAAAAATTGCAGGGTTCGCCGATATATATCAGCGGATATATATCATGATATATATCAATTGATTTTTTCCTGTCTTCTAAACTAAAAATTTCGGAGATTAATGTTTACCCTGGCAACACGTAACGAAAAACTACAATTCAGAATAATTTAGATTGTTTCCCAAAATGGCAACCTCATTTAAAGTTGGGGAAATCCCGTTTAACTTACCAGTACAGCTAGATTTTTATTGAAATTCAAACCTTAACTTCATATCATATAAGGTTTATTTTACGAGGTAATAAAAAATGGGGATTCCCTGGTGCTCCTAGCGTTAATAATTTTTACATTCTAGGGAATCCCTGCAAGCGTGACAATCGAAAGATTTGACAAACGTTGACTCATTATTGTTTTTAGAGTTCGTGAAAAAGACTGGTAACAAGGGCAAATGGGCTCAATATAAGAAGTGCAAAAAAGAGCTTTAAGGTATCCCTGAACGGTTTTGTAAACATATGATTATTTGTCCTGGACCAGAGGCTTCTAGCTCAATTTCAAATACAAGTTCATCAACAACAGCTTCTAGTAGTCATGCTGTACAGCCCACAACTTCAAGTAAAAAATCAGTAGCAACAACTAAGTACTCATTGTCCACTACCGGTCCATCATATGACTTATTACAAAAACAAAAAGTAATTGTTACATCAGAAACTCATGCGAAAAAAATTGATTCAGCGATTGCAAATTTTTTCTATGCCACGAATACGCCATTTTTGCACGCTGACCATTAAATTTAATGAAATGATCACAGCGCTTCGTCCTTACAGAATGAAATTCACTTCTTTTTTCAGCCTGGATATATATCCGATATATATCGGATTTGTATAAAAAAATCGGATTTTTGATATTTATTATAAAAATCGGATTTTTTCGAACTCTAAAAAATTGCACAAACTTCTCCATTTGTACATAAGCTGGAATAGACATTATCAAGTCACACAAGGTTTCTAAAAGTACATAAACATTTATCATAAACTTAAAAACGTATACGCACGCACGCTAAGATTTACCATACATTAAAACACTTAAGGCTCTTTCAAACAGGCGCGACACGAACACAAAGACACCGCTCGTCGCGCGACGAGCGGTGTCTTTGTGTCGCGTCGCGTGTCGCGCCTGTTTGAAAGAGCCTTTATGTGTGCCAAAGTTAATCTATCTTGTACTTTCACTAATAATATGAATTGAAACTAAATGAACTCATACAGCAGCAGACACACAAATAAACGTTTAAATAACAGCGCCCTTCGCATACGATTTGACACTTGACAGCTCGTGGCACTGACTAACTAAATACAAGTCGTGGTTCGGTTACTCTTTATTCCCATCATATGTTTTTTCATAAGTTCTTATTTGCTATGTGTAAATAAAGCACTAGGGTATTGTTTTTTGCGTGTGTGTATATACAGAGAAGTAAAAATATTCAACTACTTAAAAGTTATTACCCAAAGACAATAGCACTTAACGGTGACGTAATCCGCCTGATACGCTTAACGACGCTGATAACATTCGAAACTAAAGTCAATCTTCGTTTAAGATTCGAATTGGTTCGGGAGTAAGGTTTTAAATCGAGTTCAGATCAGAATCGAGTTCGAATCGAAAACAAAATCAAAATCGAATCGTTTTCGGGAGTAAGGCCCCTGTATTAGACAATGATCGTAAGAAGTTGACAATAAAAAGACAACAGTCTTTAGTAAGTAATTTAAAACCACCTTTAATCGTTTGTGTCTCGTGAAATCGTAAGATTGAAGATGAACGTACCTATCATTGCCTTCGTCCTCCTTGGATAAGTTTGAAACTGATTCAATTGAAGTTTCACAAAGTTACATGTCACTTTAACAACATCAAGGAGATCTTATGAGAGTATACAGGGAGATGGATAATGTTATTACAAAGATTTAGTACGCTCTGATATAGGCAGGCATATCTATCTGTCTTTAAACAGATCTACTTAAAAAAATCTTAAATTCATCCAGTTGCTGCCATTGTACGGTAGGAGGCGATAGTAACTGAAACTGTGACTGTACCTGAATTACCCTAGGCTGATAAAATTTTCGTTTTTCCTAATTATGCTAATATTAGTGGTTAGGTCGGTTCCCCCCTTAGGGGAAGGGCCGCACTCCACCCCGTACGGCCCTGTAGAGC
The DNA here is from genome assembly GCA_916610215.1 of Omphaloscelis lunosa. Lineage (NCBI taxonomy): Eukaryota > Metazoa > Arthropoda > Insecta > Lepidoptera > Noctuidae > Omphaloscelis > Omphaloscelis lunosa. The sequence goes on along the minus strand of OU744268.1, from coordinate 16,287,569 downwards.
TCGTCTCCAGACTGGTCACTCTCCCACCGATATAAGAAATGAATTCCTAAATAAGAAGAACTCCGATACCTTGTCCCATTAATAAGGCAAGGAAAAGATTGAAGGAGATTGTAAATAAGACAGGAATTCATAGTTATGAAAATACATTGGATGTGACTTTAGAAAGCTATTAAAAAATAATAGAGGGATGCAAAGTATGTCGTTATAATAATATAAACTTGTGAGTAACCTTTACGTTAGCGTAACAGGTATTTGGTCAGTCATTACTCACACGATACCTCACATCTGCACTCGGAATGCTCAGAGCAACACTTCCATAAGTGACGCATTGCGTCGGCATCATGCTCTTTTGGAGACATGGTCCCTAGCAGTTCTTTCGAACTGATAAACGTGACGCAGCGGCTTTCCCTGCGGCAACGTGTGACCGTCCTTGTCTACAACGGGCGGCTAGTTCCAGCGGCATGCGTCGGCATCATGCTCTTAAGGAGACATGGTCCCTATCAGTCCTTGGACTGAATATAAGATAGATGTGTTCACCCAATCCCCTGGAAGGTCGCCCTTTGCACAACAAGCACATCTGCAAGACACGCGTTCATGTCAGTCTGACCGAATTATTGATCTGAGATATCGAATACAACATTCAAGAATTACTAGCTAATAGAGTTGAGAATCGAAACTCAAGAATCATTATTTATTTAATAGAGTTTGGATAATCTCTCTTAAAGCCCTTTTAATTGGTCAAGAGGCAATGGATATCGAATTCAAGATCTAGGGACTAGATAATAGAGTAGAGAAGTACAATTCAAGAATCATTAATTAATAGAGTTGTGGATCAACTCTCCTAAAGATCTAAAGACAGTCCCCAAAGCGCCCTCCCTTCACCACTTCCTAGTGTTTGAGCTGGGGAGAAGAAGTGGCGCAACAAACTCCCCAGCAACACGTCTCTGTCTGTTTAGTTACAAGAACTTCAAATATGTTACCAGCCTTGGATAATTATTATAATGAAAGACTCACCCAGTCGCACCAACATACACACACACACACACACACATATTACATTAATTATTAAATTAGTCTAATCTGGGCCTTAACCCAACTATATGTAACTTAATAACTAATACGCGTTATCTCGCGATAGCCCACTCGGACATGGCCTCTTGGTATTCACCAAGTCTACTAATTTTAACTAGCCTAGATTCGGACGTCCGTACCCTATCGTGATCTCAAGCCAATTGCCCTTGGTATTCCCCAATCCTTCCAAATTCCTAAAAAACACCACGTTTATCTCAGCCCCTTTTCTGAGTGTTTCTCACAAAGACTTAAAACGCTTTTTGCTTGCTTTGCCTCAATAGTTTTTTTAACGGCCTGAGTAGGTCGGCTCTCGAGGCTTTATGATTAGCAGATGTGGCTGCAATAATGTCCGTTGCTCGGGGTCCAGGGACTGCCAAGCTTTTGAGACGGTATAGCCAAGAGTTACAATTTATATATATTTCATTATAAAACATTCAAAGTGGTACTGTTTTTTCACATTTGCTCATTATTAAACTACATAGAATGGAACATTTTAGTGCGTTTTTTGTGTGTTACATAAATTTTATTATTTTTCACATTCGGTGACATATCTCTAACAACTACATATGGTCCTGAATACACACTTTCTAATTTTTTACCTACTTCATTTCTAACTAAAATTAAATCGTTAGGACTATACGTTACAGGTCTGTTACTTTTATCATACTTTTGTATTCTTTGTATTTTAGTCTTAAGCAAATTATCTCTAGCCTCTCTTTGTGTCAATTGCAACCGAAACTTTTACTCCAGCTGATAGTTATCGTAGTTGCTCTACTGCAACATCGTGGCTCTACTACATTGGAACTTAAGTTACTTGGAGGTGTGTTTGGAAGCGTATGGGCGTGTGTAATGATAGGCACAGCAAAGGTTCAGTGAAAGATAATATATTACGATAAGGTAAAGATGAACAAGCGATAGGCAGAAGTTGTAGAATAAAAGGAAACGATTTTACTCAAGAAAGGATACAATATAAAGTTCGTTAGGATAGAGATAAGAAATATGAAAATACGCGAGCTAGTAATTATAATCGGTAGCGAGCCAAAGCGACGAGGGTTTGCGTTGAGGGCTTCTGGCTGACTGGCCGGCGGTCGACGCCGTCTGCGTCTTGAGCGGGCTGCGGAGGCGGTGCGGTGTGCGGGTTCCGGGGTGAGGTAGCCGACCGGTTTCCGCGGCAAGCAGTGCTCGCAGATCGGCGGCGCGCGCGCACCTTCACGCCAACAAGGGTTAAAGGGTAGGTAGGCTAGTAGGTAGGCATACTGCGAACAATGAAATTATATTATTGTGGGTCGTTAACATGACGCCACATGTGTATTTTTTCCAAAAATCAGTTCATATGGTGTAAATTTGGTCTCACTATGCGCCGAGGTGTTATAAGAAAACCACCAAAATGGGAGCCTTTGACTCCACATTTCGGGGTCACATTGTATACGAAGAAATGAGCCAAGATGTTTGTGTGAGTTTTCTAAGGCAGCTATAACTTGGTGGTGATAGGCTGTTGAGTTAATTTGATTAATGTGTAGAAGGGCACATTATCTCCTTCATGGTGGAAGATATAAATTCTGTGCCTCTGTCCATTGTAATCTCCTATGGTATACCATAGCGCAAAATGAAGTTATTAACAAACGATCTAGCTACCTCTGTTGTGTTCTAAGAAATCAGTGAATAGGCTTCGACGTATTTAGATAGTTCGCATTGTATCGTTAATATGTACGTATAATTATTGTTATCTCGATCTCAGTCCAACAATATCTAAATATATTTTTTCGAGTGCGGTTTTTGCCGTTGACGGTTCTTTTACGAATATTGATGCCTTTGATATTTGTCCCATCTCTTCACAAATTGACTGACATCCTTTTCTAAGCCTGGCCAAAGATAATATTTTTTGATATTGTTCAACATCCTCCTCATACCTGCGTGACCACTGGTAAGCAGGAGATGGAAGTCGTTCAAAACCACCTTTTGGTCATCTTTATTTTCTATTCTTACTACGTCTTTTAATATATATACTTGCGGAATAGTTTTACTGCCGCATTTTTTTATCTCATTTAATAATTTTCCTGTAAAAAATTTTTTCTTTTAGTTTTTACTAAGTATATTTCATTTATACCTATTTGGTTACATGACGTATCGAGTTCTCTCATAAATTCGCCTGGCGTAATTTGCGATGGAGTTTTTTTAAGTTTTATATAAAGTGTTTTCATATCAGGAATATAGCAAAACGTTTTACTTTCATAGCAAATATTTTTTAATTTTCGCATGGCGTCTAACTTTTTTTCTCTATAAATATTAACTCCGTGTGATCCTTTGGTTTAAAGTGTGCCTCCACAACTTTCGGTTGGTGAAACCAGGCGTTACTATTGGCCATGGAGTCTGTCATAGTCTGCGCTTGCTTTTGTTTTTGTGCTCTTGTCATAACACTTATTAAATTTTCACTCATCTCTTTTAATTCTTTTGCTGTCATACTGATTCGAGACAATGCATCTGCCGCTGTATTATCTATACCTTTTACATATTCAATACTAAAATTATATTCTTCAAGTAAGAGCCTAAACTTCATTAACCGGCTTGAAAGGTCTTTCATATTAAATAAATAATCTAAAGGCCTGTGATCTGTTTGAATTTTGGATGGTTTACCATATAGGTATGGTAAAAAAAAATTTATCAGCCAAACAATTGCTAACAGATCATTTTCTATTGTAGGATAGTTTTTTTCTGCCTTGTTTAGACTCCTACTAGCGTGAGTTATCGGCTTATTATCTTTGTTAGACAAAATGGTACCGATTTCATAATTTGATGCATCGGTTTGTATGATAAACTGATTTTCCACTGAAAAGTCCGGGTATTGCAATGCCGGTGGTGAAATAATACATTCTTTTAATACTTAAAAGGCTTCCTGACAATTACTATCCCATATGAAGGGTACGTTTTTCCTACACAGATTGTTTAACGGATTTGCCTTCTTTGCAAAATTCGGAATAAATTTTAGATTTAAGTTTTGCAAACGTTCAAATACCTCTTGTAAGTTCTTATTGTGAGAATTTAAACTGTTTCCAAAAAAATATTAGATCACCCATATATATAAAGCATTTTTCACATGTGAGGCCCGCCATGGCCATATTCATCATGCGCGAGAATGATCCTGGACTAGTTTTCAACCCCATAGGCACCATCTGATACTGTCCTGATCAAAACGCAGTATATTTCCTACTCTCCTTCTCTAATTTTACGTTATAAAATCCATTTTATAAATCTAAATGAGTGAAATATATACTTCCTGATAACGCATCTAATATTTCTGACATATTTGTCATCCTCGATCAAATTATTTAGTTTAAGGTAGTCTATGACTAATCTTTATTTCTTCTGGCCGCTGTTGTCTATCTTTTTTGGCACTAATAGTACCGGACTTGACCAACTACTATTACACTTTTCAATAATACTATCCTCTAATAATTTATTTACCTGGGTTTTTATTTCGTTCTTTTCTGAATGTGGTAACCTATAAGGTTTTGTAAATACCAGACTAACGTTTGGTTTTAAAGTAATGTTATGTTCATAAATATTCGTTGTGGATAACTTGTCTCCCAGTAGGTAAAAAATATTCGAATACTTGGCACATAAATTCTCGTTAGATACTTGTTCTTCTTTATTTAAATGCATTAATTTCAATTGTGAAAATAATCGCTTTACTCCTTCAGCGTTCCCATTTGACTTTTGAAACGAACATTATCGTATATTCACATAATTTATGAAAAGTCGAATTAATATTCGAATCGGCACAAGACCATTGCATGGAATAGCTATAGAACTTGCTAAAAAAATACCTTTACCCAATTCTTTTGCACATATCATGCATTCTTCGGTCAAATCTGTTTGGATATAGTGAATTGATTCACTTTGCTCTAAGCTTCTAGATGATATTTTCCAATTGTTTTTGTAATTCCGCACAAAAGGTAAGTTAAGTTTCGTATTATGGTCTGTCCACAAAGTTAAATTATTATTTTTTAAATCTATGATCGCGTTATATTTCTCTAAGAAATCCTGGCCAATGATACAGTGCGCTTTATTTGGCAATGTATCAAGTACATAGAACCTGTGGTTAAAATTTTGGTCACGGCTACGTAACTGTAAATATGTGTATCTGATTGCATGGACTTTACCACCTATTCCGTTTATAATAATCTTTTCGTTATGGATAGAAAGTTTGTGCTCGAGCGCATGTTTATACTTTAAAGCTGAAATGGTAGTGCCCGTATCAAGTAACCAAGTATATGTCACGTTATTTACTGATAATTTGATCCAACAATTACTATTGGTCGCTAAAATAATATTATTGATCACGAAAAAACTTATTTTCCTCGATATCATTTTGCAATGGATTTTCATTTGTTTTTCCATCAGAATTTTCATTTGGTTTTTCACTGTCGACTACACGCATACGTTCATTGCGTACCCACTGATTTTCGCATCTATTATGATTGTTATACCTACCTCTGGTTTGCCAGGGTCTCCAACTAGACACACCTCGTGTGGACTACTGCTGCTGCAAACTGCGATTGGGACCTTGATAGTTTGAGTGTCGATTTTACTTGGTTTGAGTAAATCTGGGTATCGAAGCCGGCTCGTGATACGCGGTTGTGGTTTTGTATTCCTCTATAGTTATAAAAATTATAACGATACATACCCCTAACGTCTCCTGATGTAGAGGCCGTCTCAGTTTCTTCATGCTTGGCAGCTTGTATTGCGTCCTTCAGGGATGTGTAATTTTTAGCTACAATAACGGTACTGATCCTACGACTACGGAACCCGTCCGCGAATTTTTTTATTGCAAATTTTTCGTTATCGGGTTTTAATACATTGTAACAATCAAAGTTGCCATTGAATTGCGTAATCGTGAGTTCTGTAAACAATTCTGTTATTTCTTTCCCATAACCTTGAACACTTAAATAATTTTGCCTAATGTGTTATAATTTATTTTGAATAGCTGGGGCTGATTTTTGAGGCAGAAGTTCTGTCCGCATATATTTAATCAGATCACCAATGCTTGAATAATTTTCTTTTAGTTTTAATTTTGCACTTTGAAACAATCTACTTTTGAGTACGAATGTAATCAATTTATGTTTACAATCATCATCTTTTAGTATGGATGAATAATATTCAATGTTATCAATCAGTTGTTTGGTATGAGAGTCCTCATCCGTCATGGGTGATAGCAAAGATAAGCCAGTTTTTAAATTAAACAACTCCATGGTTACACAACTGTTATCCTCAATCGAGTCCTTAAATTCTCCACTAGTATCTAACACTTCCTCCTCTTTGCTTTCTCCCGAACATAGATGTACTATTGTGCGATAAAGTAATTGAAAATCTGAGGATATGTTAGTCACAGCGTCAACGGAAGATAATTTTCCTTGTGTGATATCGACAGTTAACTCATTAATAATTAATATGTATTTTTCATACAAATCCTTAGCTTCTTTTAACTTCTGAATGTTAATCTTTTCTTGGACCTTGGCCTTTTAGGTTCAATTTTAATCAAATATTCTCTGACAGTCTTTAAACTTGATACAAATCTTTTAAAGTTCTACTTACCAGGGACAATATCCATCCGCCCGGTTACTATTTTGTACATATTATACATACAAGTTACAACTTTATTTAATAATGTTACTATGCACTTTTTTTTTTAATCTTTAGTCCACTACAATGTTCGTAAAGTCCAATTTTATTCTGGTCCAATAATTGTTTTGCTAGCAACGCGAGTGTGTTAACGTATGCTATTTCCGAAGATTTATTTTTAATTTTTATTTATCCTAATTGATATTTCCTCCTTTTTTTCGTATTATGTACTTATTTATTTTCCGCACTTTTCCCGCACTATTACTTATTACCACTGCACTGCATTTATTTAATTATAGGCATGTTTTATATACCTATTATTTTTATTTAGCACTACATATTCACTAAGTTTTAAACAATTTCGGCTGTTTTCATGTCATCAGCGGTACGGCGGCGAAAATTGAAGAGTCGTAGATTATTTCGATTTATCTCCTGCTACATCCAGCACTTATGACATTTTCTATACATTCGGTATAAGAAGATCAGTAGCCCAATACCAATCACCAGGGCAATAACTGTAAGGATAATATTTGCTGTGCTCAGATGTAAACGAATTTCTTCAACGGTCGCTTGGTTCCAGCCTCCAGCTGCGTTCTGTGCCAAGATTACTTCTTCATGAGACTGAGATGCACCCATCTTTATGATTTTCCGAATATTTTGCACCAGTACGTGGGACATAAACCACTAATAAAATTATTTCATTCATATTGTATGCACTTTGTGTACTAAATTCACTGATTTGTGTCACATTCTTTATCCATATACGGAGTGGCGCGAGCCAGCGCTGGCCGGGTGGTATCAAATACGCGATGCTCGGATAGCAGATTCTTTGCGCAGGATCGCCATGTACGGTAGGAAGCGATAGTAAATGAAACTAATGACTGCTGAGAATATACTGACTTTATTTGTATAATAATTAGGTATATAAGGTGTTTATAATGACAAAGATTTTAATATTATGTAGAGGGGACCTTACAACAGACACTGTCTAGAAGCTTGCAATTTTGCACAAGACGTTTAATTAAGTGATACAAGTTTTTATGGAACACGGATATCTATGGTATGGTATGGAAGATCATTGTTGCTAATGGTAAATTCCACCGCAGATACAGCTTATCAATAGTAAATTTATCTTTAGTACACACGAAATAAAGAAAACACAAATGAATTCGATGCCCTTCCGTTTGATGTCCACCATGGGATGGCTGAAGAAGTTATTCACTGAGTTAGTGTGACAGTTAGTTCATTCCATTCGAGAGAGGAATGACATAATTAGATAAATCATGTAGTGGTATCGGTGCACGGACTCCGAACTGCCCCCGAACCCGACCCCGAACTACCTATAAGTCACATACCTATTCGATGATCATTTTGGAAATTGTATCACTCAATATTGTAAAATTTAATTATTATGGTTACATCATTATTATTTACCTACTACTCTCCACAGTATTCCTACTTCAATAAGGACGTTCTTTGGAGTCATTTAAACTATCTCTTGTCACTGACTGTACTTCGTTATGCACACAGATGGTACAGGAGCCCATGACCAAAATTTTTGTCTTATCGTTTTACGAACAAAACCATATAAAATCGATAGATTTAGCTATTCTGAATCCAAAAATACTATTTTTTTTAATTTTCACCTCACGTCTGACCTGAGCGCATTTTTATATCTGTCAAAAAAAAGATATACCGAACTGTTTCATAGCAATCTGTCTGATTTACAGAATTTAATTGAACGATGGATTTTAGATACCGAATATACGATTTTCAGAAACCAGTAGCGTCACACGTACCCAGGAGACTAATTGAGAAAATTAAAAATGAAGCAAAAATAAAACCCATAGTAACCCATCTAAAAATCTTGTTTTCAGTAGAACGTTGGTCAGTTGATGCGAATAAATAATGTTTCAGAAGAAAGTGTGAGCATTTTATGTGTTTAAAACCAGTGATGAAAGATTTTGCCGATCGGTAACAAAGCATTCTGTCTGAAAACTGTTGAACAAGATGAAAAAGATTGTCTAGATATACATAAACACAGGAGGACAGAGGAGGATGGGCAAAAGTGGGATGCGTCCCCAGCGACCAATAGTAACCAGACATTATGAAAAGCTCTTTATGCCTATCATTTTTTACTACAACGGGCAGTCTCAAATCATTGTGAAATAAAATTAAATGAAATGAAATTGTTTATTTTGTAAATAGAATATCGGAATCACTTTTACACGTCATATATAAAAAAAAGCAAGATGAGTTTGGCGTTTCCTATCTGAATACTCTAGAAAGAAAGGCCGAAACAAACTCAGAGGTCACAGTCTCTTTTAAAGTCCAGACATAATCATGGTCAGGCCATATAAGGACCATGTAGATTAGTGTCTGAAATCGTCTTTTGAGAAAAGAACCACACAGATTTGAGTGGACATGTCCAGTCAGTGCAAATATTTGTCAGTAATCGTGGAGCTCAACTCAGAACTTAAGGAGCTCAACTCGACGAACAATACCAAAGAAAGGAAATTTGGGTAGCTCGCATAAAATACTCAAACTGCCAGACCATCATTAAAGCTAAGAAATAAAAAAAAAACGATAATATCCACATTATAATGTCCTCACATTCACAATAATTAAAATAATATATTACTTTACAAAGTAATCATGACATTTTCAATATAATTCTTAACAAAGTCAACGTGTTTATAAAACTGGTATATTTTGAGGATTTTACATAATAATAAAAATGTCAAGTTTTATGGTTTTATCACAAGGCTTAGCAGAGCGAGCAGTGTCCCCTTGTTTCGCAGACAGAAATTTCATAGAATTTCGTTTCGCAGAAAATGTTTCATGTAATATTTGGTCTTTTTATTTTTATTTCGAATATTATTGTTTTTAAAGACTATTTTACTTTCATGAAACATATTTCACAGAAACACAATTCAATGAATTTTATAATCAGATTTTTTTATTTAACAAACTTATCAAACAGTAGAATTATTTTTTAACGAATATTGTTTGTTCGGTGTATTTTTCCATGGTATTTCATTTCAACGAAAATGTAAAAAATTGACGTTACGCTATCCATAATTTTATAAGGGTACATATTTGAACGTCGAAAATTAAGTGTCGAATTAAAGTCAGATGAGAACTTAGGCTACAAGAGTGAGCGAAGCGAGCTCGGGACTTAGGTTAAAAATAACCACACAGAAATAGTTCGAGGGGTTCCGTCGACTATGCTAACTGAAAATTATATTTACCCTATAACATTATAAAATACTATTGACTATTGAATATTTGTCAAAGGTATGAATCGAAACGTTTAGAAACTGTCAGTTGATAAAATATTTTTTTTGGTAATAAATTTTATATTAACTAAACAATATGAGGATGAAAAATATTTGATTTGTTATTCTATGATATGAATATCAAAACATAAAATTTTATTTGTAATAAAAAATTATGATCTAAATTTGTTGAAAGTAAATATTCTAGGTATTGATTATTTTATGAAATGATAATATGAGAAAAAAATAATGTGAAACGAAATTCTATGAACATGAAAGCTATAAAACAACGTACAACTAGAGTGAGCAGCTCAATCCCAAGCTTTTTTACCTTCTAAATAATCTGAAATTTTATAGTACCCTTTTTTACAAAGTTTGGTTTTTATACAGATTTCAAATCGTTTAAAGGGTCTTTCAAACAGGCGCGACAAGCGACGCGACACAAAGACACCGCTCGTCGCGCGACGAGCGGTGTCTTTGTGTCGCGTCGCTTGTCGCGCCTGTTTGAAAGAGCCTTAATGGATAAGTTTCAAATGTCAATAGGAAGTTTGTTGTAAAAGCGTATACATTGACCCTTGAACGAGTAGCCTATTTTGTGGAGACGTGTGCGATGTACAGCAAGGTTGTGTTTATTCCTGGTATTTAAACTATGAATATCGGACATTTTCTTAAAATTTGATATATTTTTGTGCACATACAATAGGTTTTTAAAAATATATTGTGACGCTACAGTCAGAATATTTATTTCTTTAATTATTCTCTAAAGGAATCTCTTGGAGCTAGGTTGTAAATGGCTTGAACAGCCCTTTTTTGTAGAACAAAGATAGTATTTATGTCCGCACAGGTTTTTTTTTAACAGCATAGGCGGCGAGAAATAGTTACAGCTTAAAAGAAACTGTATTAGAGTAAAACCACGTAAAACAGAGAAAAGCGCGACGAGCTGGACTCTTTCAACAAAAACTGGTCCTTAGCAGCTTTAAACAGAGGGAATTCGAAAGACAGTAGGGAGGCCTTTGCCCTGCAGTGGGTTTCTATGTTAAAGGGTGCCCTCATTTAGTCACGTGGACCATTGTGCGTGGGCCAAAGCCGCCGGCGATGAAACCAGTCCACCTGGCCTGTTCAGAACATCTGTTAAAGATCTGGGTGACCCAAGGGTTTCTGTTTTGATCTGGGTGACACCTATAAAAGAGCATTTGAGCAATGGTTTTCTCAACCTTTATGCATGGGCAAACGACAGACTGTCCGTTATGCCTGTTATTTGGAAGTGTTTGTTTACCGAACAGTACCCCTTGATGGTCTCCATTACTAAGCGGTCACCGTTCCTGTCCAGACTTCTGGTTGGCGGGCCATCTAAGAATGAGATAGCTTCTCTAGCCTACCTGCACCCCGGTGGTGAGGTCTACCAGTTCTCTGCTTGTGTGTGGGTGAACTCCTGCTGGTTGAAAGAGATGGGTACGATATGTTCTGGTCTAGAGACTGACGTGCTGGATGCTCTCTTAACTAGTTCCTCAGCTGCGTCGTTACCTGGTGATTCACTGTGTCCTTTTATCCATTGCAGAGTCACTGTGTTGAGATTAGATATCGTTACACGTTCTGTGCATTGTGAAATTTTAGTGTTAGTCACGTGGTAAAATATTTTACTCTAAGGATTGGAGAACTGAGGCTCTGTCAGAGAGTGGTGTCCGTAGTCCACCTGGCTAAATCACTTGTATATATGCCCACACAATTTCCAACGGACTGGATATATTTATGTTAAGGTCGAGTGAGAAAACTTCGACTCCGATTCCGAAGTCAGTTTTTGATCCATCGGTGTGTACTCTCATCTATTTCAGGTATTCTTATCACAGGGTGATGTCGTCATTGGTTGGCGTTTGATCGCATCTTCCTTTATGCATGTATGCTTGATTCTGGAGTCTTTGCTCAGGTTTCCTGATATATAGAGCCTAAAGGCGACTAGGGCCGCCTCCTCCCACACGATGAGATGTAGAGGTGGCAGTCCAAGCATTGCATGTAGGGCGGCAGTGGGTGTAGTTCTCGTACTGCTAGTGATTACTAGAGAAACAATCCTCTGCAGGTATTTGAGATTTCTCTGGACTATGCTCAGGTCTATCCTCGGCCACCAGACTAATGAGCCTTATATGATAATTGGTCGGATGACTGAGGTGTATAGCTAGAAAGTAACCTTGGGGCTAACTCCCCAGTTTCTGGCAAGCAGTCGCTGCACTGTCACAGGGATATGTTGGCTTTTGTAGTGATGTAGTTGTGATGTTTTGCCCAATTCAGCTGTTTGTCCAAAAATATGTCCAGGTATTTGGTTTCAATTGATAGGGTTAGGATTATTCCAAAGAATCGTGGTAGTTATCGGGTCGCCAATTCCCTCTTTTTTGTGAAGATAATCAGTTCGGTTTTTGTAGGATTCACTGAAAGTTTGTGCTTCTTGCACCATTCCTATGACTAGTGTAAGGCTCTATCTTTTTTTTTTCAGCTGTAACTTTTTCCACATTGATTAGCGACTAACAGCCATAATAACAAATGATAGGCATAAAAAAAGCTTTTCAACGACACACGTCCGGTCGTTATTGGTCAGTGGGGATATCCTGTCGCATCATCCAGTGTCTCACGTCACTAATCAGACAACTTTTCAATAGTTAGAAATAAATCGTATTGCGGCGTTTTTATGTACGATTAATAAAGAGCTTAGGTACCTGAAACCATTGAACTTAAATCAAAAGGTTTTTTTTTAATAAATTGGACAAAAGGAAGCTGGGATAACGTTTGGTCGTGGGCTCTCGTACCAAGACACATATGATACGGCGTGTAATGTACTACCTACATGCTAGTGGTTTATAATAAATGTCCGCAGTTTGCAGTCTGTGACGTCTGTTCTGTGTCACTGGGGATAGTCAGGACGCTTGGCTCGGGCAATGGGTAAAGCCATTATTTATTTCACTGTCCACTTTCTAACGAAGCGGTTCAACGCTTTAAGAACGCGAATTATTGAACACAGTAGTCTATTGTATTGTATTTGATCGGTCGAGAGAGTCCCAAGGGTGAGCTTCACTGCCTCGAATACACATCAATGTAACAATAAAACTAAATAATCATCCACCACCTTCCATCCTCTTTTTAAAGAAGAAGAACTGATCCGTCACGCACTGTGTGGGTCACTTCCGCGACGTGCACAAAGAGCTCGTAGGTCGCTCCTCACCGCGTATAAAACAGGCGCCGAGCGTCGTCGACAACGCTCGGCTGTTTCCGAACGCTTCCGATATGTAGTTTGGCGCCCGCAGTAGAGGCTGAACGGATGAAGCTCGCTAAACACTTCCTTCCACTCGATCCGGAGAAATACGATCAGTTCTCGCACTCCTCCCGCGCGTGCCCCTCTTGCCCCGCTCCGCGTCCCTACACAGCCCGGTGCTAGGGACTCACACACAATGCAGACTGGAGTTCAGAAGGTACAACTCATACTAAAAGCATTCGGAAAACTACTTCGAAAATGAGAATAGATTTATAAAACAGGTGCTGAAAGAAGAACTTAAACGACCGCACCTAACAAAAAATCGGTCATCAGAATCTGTGTTCTCGCTTCGGTCAGATGCAGTTTTGCGGTACACGCACATCTCGGTTAAAGAAGCTTGTTTGTTTCTTACGTTGTTTTGATAAAAACGCATCTGCCATTTAATTGAGTCCTAGGAAATTCGTGGAGTTTGTCAAGTACCAATATTGTGGAGTATTTAAAGCAGTGGACCTTTTGCATGTAGTTGTTGAATGCTGTTAGTGAGTCGCTACTGCCTGCATCAAACCGTTCCCGTCGGCTTGCTGCTCTACGGACGGCGCGGAAACTAACTTAACTCGATATACTATTACTGGTAGGTACAATAACACTGATCCCCTCGCAGTGCTCGATATCATTATATAGATACGTCTGTCTGCAATGCTGCATAACTTATAATTATTAAAGTTTAAAAAACTAAGTTTGAGATGGGGAATATTAAAGCAAGTATAACGGAATGCTAAATTATTGGTTCAGAGACTACATTCGATTGGATTAAATTCTTGGCCTCATACTCCGTGTTGTGAGATCCAGGACAAGATCTAAGCCTTAATAAATTCATATCATTTACTAAACGCAAGTTGTGCCAGAAGGCTTTTTATGCCGTTAAAGATTACATTGAGGAAAAAAAGGCATGGGATTGAGCTGCTCCAATTTTTTTTTTTTTTTTTTTGCTAACTTTAAACTTATATACTTACTTATATGACATGAATATTTACTTTGTGAAGTATAATTTTTTTTTTTTTTTTTTTTTCATATTGTGAATGTGAGGACTATGTGGGTCATATATATATATATATATATATATTTATTTATTTTTCTCAGTTACTTTTAATGATCATCTGGCAGTTGTGAGTACTTTATGCGGCCTACCCAAATGTCCTTTCTTTGGTATTGTTCGTCGAATCATTGAGCTCCTTTTAAGTTCTGAGTTGAGCTACACGATTACTGACAAATGCGTGCATGGAATGGACAGGTCCACTCACATCTGTATGGTTCTTTCCTCAAAAGACCATTTCAGACACAAATCTACATGGTCCTCAAATGAAATGCTCTGACCAAGATTATTTCCTGGTTTTTATATACACATTGACATTAATGAATTTTATATACTTTTAAAGTATTATATTATTTAAATTATTGTGAATGTGAAGACTATGTGGGTCATTCCTTATTCTTTTTGTTTTTAATTTTTTCTCACTTAGTTCTAATTATAGTCTGACAGTTTTGAGTAATTTATGCGGCCTACCCAAATGTCCTTTCTTTGGTATTGTTCGTCGAATCGTTGAGCTCCTTAATTCTGAGTTGAGCTGCACGATAACTGACAAATGCGTGCACTGACTGGACAGGCCCTCTCAATCTGTGTGATGCTTTCCTCAAAAGACCACTCCAGACACCAATCTACATGGTCTTCACATGATCTGACCAAGATTATGTCTGGACTTTAAAACAGACTGTGACCTCTGAGTTTGTTTCGGCCTTTCTTCTCAGAGTAGTCAGATAGGAACCGTCGACCTCATCTAGTTTTTAAAATATGATTGACGTGTAAAAGTGTTTGTACAAACCTATTTACAGAAATAAAATCATTTATCATTTATCATTATCATTTACCAGGCTATTACGTCGTATTCACAATACTACTACACGTCTTAGGTACGAATATACCTACATATTCTCCGGTGGTAAAATACCTTCTCAAATATCAAGTAGAAATAATAAATGAGTCCTACTTTTCAGTTTTGTTTTAAGGTAGAATTCCGGGGAATATGCTGCAATCAGTTATACTGGAAGCCTACCCCAACATAGTTGGGAAAAGCTTGCAAAGGCAGTTGATGATATTCCGGAGGATACCAAAAAATATTTTGCGATGATACACAAAATTGGCGGTCCTCTAAGTAAAGTCCTGTAGTGGCGCTCCCGGAGCTCCGAGCACCGGCAGGGTGCACGGCTGTCAACTAAATCCGCAAGATCAGCGGCGAGGACGGGTGTCTACTATTATCTATTCTGTAGTACTATTAGAAATTCCAGTTTATGCTAAAGTATTGCTTAAATAGGCATAAACTACAGTGCCTACAGCTCTCAAAGGTCTGTTCACACAAACCTACATCCGAAATGACGAATCTTTATTTTAGGCGAAGGATTCAACTGTTCTTGTGGTCGTGAAATGAAATGAAATCGTTTATTCTGTAAATAGGATATCGGAATCACTTTTACACGTCATATAAAAAAAAATAAGGTAGTTGAGTTTGGCGTTTCCTATTAGACTACTCTGAGAAGAAAGGCCGAAACAAACTCAGAGGTCACAGTCTCTTTTAAAGTCCAGACATAATCTTGGTCAGGCCATATGAGGACCATGTAGATTAGTGCTTGAAATGGTCTTTTGAGGAAAGAACCACACAGATTTGAGTGGACCTTTCCAGTCAGTGCAAACATTTGTCAGTAATCGTGGAGCTCAACTCGACGAACAATACCAAAGAAAGGACATTTGGGTAAGCCGCATAATCTACTCAAACTGCCAGATAATAATTAAAACTATCTGAGAAATGAAAATATTAATGATATCCACATAGGCCTCACATTCACAATAATTAATTTAAATAATATACTACTTTACAAAGTAATCATGTCATTTCAAAACTGGTATATTTTGATGATTTTACATAATAATTAAAATGTCAAGTTTTATCACAAGGCTTACCAGGTCGTCATGTCATACTGTGTCACTCATTTTAAATGCGCAGTTACCCAGAGTTGCAGCCAAGCAGAGCCCAGAGCAGATGCCAAGAAAACGAAATGTGTAAAGTTCGCCCTACCAAATGTTAGAAATCTAGGACCCAACATCGTCTTAGATAAAGAGGTGCTTGAAACTGTGAACTCGGCAGTTTTTCTGGGCATAACAGTAGATGCTAAACTTCAGCAGGGTCCACATATATCGAGCCTAGCAGGAAAGCCTACGCCGTCAGGAAAGTAAGATAATACACTAACGTTGATACAGCTCGGTTAGTCTATTTTAGTTATTTTCATAGCGTTATGTCCTATGGTATTTTGCTGTGGGGCAAAGCTAAATATATTATAAATATAAATAATTATAAATTCAACTACTTAAATGATAAAATAGTTGGTTGCTGTGATTAACTCAAGACAATGTTTATGTTCTTTTTCCAGAATTAGCTTACCTACTGACAGTTTATGAGTTCATATAATTGTTTATTTTATTTGCATTTATAAGGCATTTTTATTTTATTTTATTAATGTCATAATCTACTCATTACAATCTTCTTGCAGCAAGTCCGTCATGCTCCCTTAGATGTCACTGTTTGCTAGCGTCGGAGGTCGGGTTGCCTCGTTCCCTCAAATATGGCGAGGGGGGTAGTGGTTGATCTTTGCGTTATGCTCGTGAACGGGTGCTGCTTGTGGGTAGGGGGAAGTGGGGCAGATTCATACAGTTTTTATATTTCGTCTTATAGAATGCTCCCGGGTATCGATATCTATATCGATTCATCAAGAATCAATAGTTTTACTATCTGACTTTATATACAAAACTTGAAATTTGTGTAAATAGACTTGTACAGCTTTTTATAACACTTTAAAGAAAAAAATAAATATGTATGAATGTACACCACACGCGGGGCACTTTCATAAAGGCTATGGGGCAGATTCATTCATGTGAAAAAATTCACAAGCTATGCATGAAATGTTTATTTTTTTATCAAAACCGAAGAATCAAAATACGACATTCATGAATACAAATGCAATATTAGTCTCTATGACAAAATTATACTTAATTAATCATATTATAAAAAAGGAATGACAAATGTAGTTAGTTTTTCTTTTTATGGCACTGAGGGAACTATATATACAAGATCTGGTGTCTTGCGTAATTTTTTGATACGGCTTTGTAGCGTTTGTACATTAACTCCATATTTGGCTGCTGATTTCCGAAAGGAGAGTTTGTTTTCCAAAACTTCATCAATAGCTTTTAACATTGCGTCTTCGTCCACTTCTCCACTCCTAGTTCTCTTTTTCTTGTAATTTCTGACCATAATCGTTCTGCAAAACAAAATTATGGTATAACTTCAATTTTACAAACTAAAATAAAAAAAAATGGGGCACATTCATACTGTATGAATGTGCCCCGTACACGTCTGTATGAACCTACCCCATCAAAAGAAAATGTTATCAAAATATTGCTAGAAAAAGGCAAGCATATATAATACTATTCACAGATTAATTCACAAACTTGACCCTATTATCTTTTAAATAAAATAGAACTGAATAATCTAGAAAGCAGCTTTTATTAAAAAAGACGTTAAAAGTGAGGTTATATTATTGAGGAATCACGTTCCGTGTCACTGACACACCCTGACACCGACTGCTGTCAAACTCCGTGAGCAACCATACGTAAGCTACGCATACACGCATAAGTCATTCTGTTGATTTATATTATATAAATATTATATAAATTTTTTATTCCAAAAAAAGTAGTTTGTATATGGTATGCAAAATTGTCTTATATAATTAGATGTTATAAATAAATAGAACCAGTACAACACATATAAAAGTGGTCATAGGACTCCCTTTCCTAAACTAGGCAGAAAATCTGTCTGTATCTTAGGAAAGAGTATCCATTCACAGTAAGTCTTATTACGGTTACAAAAAATTGGTACGTGCAGTAGGCGAACAAAGTACTTAATGTTAAAATAAAGTATAAAAATAAAAAGAAAAAAAAAAATAATAAAAACATGAGTGTGTGTGGGTGTATGGGCGTGTGGGTGTGTGTATGATTGTTTGTTGGTGTGTGTGTGTGTGTTTGGGTGTATGTGTGTGTGTGCGTATGCGTATGTATGTGGGAGTGCTTACATGCCTGTGTTGTATGAGTAAGTGGATGTGTTGTGTTCTGTGTGTAAACCTATCTCTTTACTGTATAGTGGTTAGAAGCTCTTCGGTATCACTATATGTCAATATCTGTAACCATTAATTTAATTTGTTTTTTAACTCGCCCTTTGTCAAGGCGTAAATATTTAATTTTTTGTGGGCTTTATTATACAGCCTTGCACTTAGGCCATTAAACTGGCGTCTTGTGAAGGCAGTTCTGCAAGAGACAGCAGGACATAAGGGAAATAATACTCTAAAAATTGTTCATCAAAATATACAGGGTGTGATAGGTAAGGAATTAGAATTGGAGCTGTTCATGAACTGTAGTTATATTGATATCCTATGTGTAACTGAACATTGGTTGAAAGTCCACCAGTTCATGTTCAGCTTTAACAACCACCAGGTTGCCAGCTCATTCAGTAGAGTTAATATGATACGTGGTGGCTCTTTAATAATTGTTCGTAACAATTTGAAATTTAAAGAACGTAAGGATATTGTGCCTCTCTGTTGAGCGAGTTATTGAAATAGCTTGCATTGAGCTTGAGCAGTTCATTGTAATGAGCGTGTACAGGCCCCCATGTGCTTCATATGATATTTTTGAGAAATATATGGAAGAAGTATTATTAAAGACTTGTAACAGTAATAAAACAGTTGTAGTCTGTGGAGATTTCAACATTAATATACTGGAAAAATCTGCTGTAGTAAATAAATTTATAACTTTATTAAAGTCATGTAATTTGTACAATATATTCTTTGAGCCGACTAGAATAACTGCCACTAGTGCTACCTGTATTGACAATATTTTTACAAACTTAAAACCTTCTAGCCATTTAATTATAAATGAGTTAGACTCTGATCACTGTGGCCAGTCAGAGCACAAAGAAAACTTGTGAGTTTTATTCCTGTAAATAAAAGTCGCTTAGGCCAATTTAAGAATAATTTAATGGAAAAACTACCCGGTTTGCCTTATCAAAATGACCCGGATCAAGCTTACACTTTACTATTTAACCTCATCAATAGTGAGTTTAGGAAGGTTTTCACCTCAAAAACATTGCCTGTTTGTGACCGCATTATATTCAGTGATTGGGCAACACCAGGTATTTACAAAAGTAGGCAGAGGTTATTTGAATTGTATCATGAAAAAACATATAACTATGATGAAACTTTTAAAGAATTTGTTAAGAAATATTCAAAAATTTTTAAAAGAGCCTGTTCCTCAGCAAAAGCCATACACATTAAAAATAAAATAAAATCTTCTGGAAATAAAATTAAAACAACTTGGAATATTATTAATTCAGAAACGGGAAGAACGGCAGTACGGAATCGTGACTTCCATCTAAAAATTAATGATGTAGATATTAAGGCAGACGTGGAGGTGGCAACTGAGTTTGAAATTTTTTTCACTAATATTCCTATTTTAACAACCAAAACTCTGTCATCGTCGTCCTCTACTTCTGCTTACTCAATACTTAAAGAATGTGTACCAGAATGTGACAAACTTTTTGAATTCACTGTTATTACTGCTAAAGACATTATAGAATCTTTTAAAAATCTTGATGTAAAAAAAACTGCTGACCTTTGGGGATTATCAGTACATACCGTGTCCTCAATAATTGATGTAATTTCACCCTTTTTAGCAGTCGTTTTTAACTCTTGTATTGCATCTGGTGTATTTCCTGATCTGATGAAACTTAGCAAAGTGATTCCACTGTTCAAATCTGGCAGCACAACTGATCCCACAAATTTTCGCCCTATTTCAATATTACCTACTTTGAGCAAAATCTTTGAAAAATTAATTTTAAAACAAATGTTAGGACATTTCAATGCATATAATCTACTTCATCTGAAACAGTTTGGTTTTACAAAGGGTCGTTCAACTACAGACGCGGGCGTGGAATTACTGAAGAGCATATTCGAGGCCTGGGAGGAGTCGCAAGATGCTCTTGGCATTTTCTGCGACTTGTCTAAGGCTTTCGATTGCGTACATCATGATACACTCACCAGGAAACTGTACCACTATGGTATGAGGGACAAGGCTCTTGACCTTCTGACTTCTTATCTAAACAACAGAATCCAGAGGGTCGATGTTAATGGCAAGAAATCTGCAGGATCTGCGGTCACCATGGGCGTTCCGCAGGGTTCAATTCTTGGGCCTTTCTTATTTCTAATTTATGTAAATGATTTACCTTATCACATAAGGGATAATCACAAGATAGTATTATTCGCAGATGACACTTCGCTCATTTTTAAAATCAAACGTCAGTTAGTCAACTTTGAACAAGTTAACGATGCACTCTCTAAAGTAGTGCATTGGTTTAATGTAAATAATCTTCTACTGAACGAAAAAAAGACTAAACTCATTAAATTTTCAATGCCAAATGTCAGGCAGCTATCTACCAATGTTCAAGTAAATGGAACAGAGTTGGACCCTGTTGAGTCGACAGTTTTTCTTGGAATCACTATTGACAGTAAATTACAATGGGGCCCACACTTACAAAAATTGTCAGGAAGACTAAGTTCAGCCGCCTATGCTGTTAAAAAAATTAGACAGATAACTGATGTGGATACAGCTAGAATTGTTTATTTTAGTTATTTTCATAGTCTTATATCATATGGGATTCCTCTCTGAGGAACCTGTGCGGACATTGATACTATCTTTGTTCTACAGAAAAGGGCTGTTCGAGCCATTTACAACCTAGGTCCAAGAGATTCCCTTAGAGAAAAATTCAAAGAAATAAATATTCTGACTGTAGCCTCACAATGTATTTTTGAAAACCTATTGTATGTACACAAAAATATATCAAATTTAAAAAAAAATCCGATATTCATAGTTTAAATACCAGGAATAAACACAATCTTGCTGTGCATCGCACACGTCTCCACAAAGTAGGCAACTCGTTCATGGGTCAATGTATACGCTTTTACAACAAACTTCCCATTGACATTCGAAACTTACCCATTAATAGATTTAAAATCTGTATTAAAACCAAACTTTGTAAAAAAGGGTATTATAAAATTTCAGATTATTTAGAAGATAAAAAAGCATGGGATTGAGCTGCTCGATCTGCTAAGCCTTGTGATAAAACTTAACATTTTAACTATTTTGTAAAATCATGAAAATATTCCAGTTTTATAATTATACACATTGACATTGTTGAAAATTATATTCAAAATGACATGATTACTTTGTAAAGTATTATATTATTTTAATTAATTATTGTGAATGTGAGGACTATGTGGATATCATTATTATTTTCATTTTTCAGTTAGTTTTAATTATGGTCTGGCAGTTTGAGTAGTTTATGCGGCCTATCCAAATGTCCTTTCTTTGGTATTGTTCGTCGAGTTGAGCTCCTTAAGTTCTGAGTTGAGCTCCACGATTACTGACAAATGCTTGCACTGACTGGACAGGTTCACTCAAATCTGTGTGGTTCTTTCCTCAAAAGACCATTTCAGACACTAATCTACATGGTCCTCATATGGCCTGACCAAGATTATGTCTGGACTTTAAAAGAGACTGTGACCTCTGAGTTTGTTTCGGCCTTTCTTCTCAGAGTAGTCAGATAGGAAACGCCGAACTCAACTAGCTTATTTTTAATAAATTTTTTTAATATGACGTGTAAAAGTGATTCCGATATCTATATATTTATTTACAGAATAAACAATTTCATTTCATTTCATTTCATTTCAAAGCCACGACGCCGCTGACTGAAAAGCTGCTTATCAAACAAGATCATAGAGTGCTTGTAAAGGACTGATCTTAAGATGTATAATTTCCTAACAGTTAAGACATTGCATTTGAATATAGCATATGTGTAGGGTAGTCACGAGGTTTGAAGTGAATTACTTTTAGCACAGCCTTTTGAGCTCTTTCGAATTTTAATAGCTCAGTTTTATGAGTCCCTCCCCACACAGGGATACAGTACATCAGGATTGTTTGACACAGAGCCAAATAAACCATTCGGAGAGTATTGTTATCCGCTGAAAACCTTAAATTTTTAAAAATATAAATTAGTTTTCTGGTGCGTGAGGCTAATGACTCCAATTGAATGGTCCAGTCTAGTTTCTCATCGACGAACACTCCGAGATATCTTATGAATTTCACCATAGACAATGAGATACACTTACAAGGTTCTGTCTTTTGCTGACAGTTATGGGCTTTTAGATTTCCGGTTTCTTCAGCTGGTTTTGATGTATGTGGTAGAATGAAACGTAAAAATTTGGTCTTATCAACGTTTAAGGTTAAAAGATAACTTGCTAACCAATGCATTACTCTCCGCAATGCGTTTTCCGAATGTATTATAGCGTCATCCCAATTCTTACCATATGTCACTAGTGCAGTGTGTTGAAACTATTTGGTTTACCTTTTTTTAATAGAAACACCCTGGCCACTTGTTAGAGTAATTTCATGTATGTTGTCATTCTGTGTGTCAATCCAAATGTGCTCTATAATATAAGCGTTGTAACATAAAATCGTATTTTATTCCAAAAGGTTATGGGCATTTAATCGATTTTAAAAAAGTGGACGCTCTACATATATTCCTATTCAAAAATGGCAAGTGGCGATTCTTCCC
This sequence comes from Omphaloscelis lunosa, assembly GCA_916610215.1. NCBI lineage: Eukaryota > Metazoa > Arthropoda > Insecta > Lepidoptera > Noctuidae > Omphaloscelis > Omphaloscelis lunosa. Next base: position 16,264,599 of record OU744268.1, on the reverse strand, counting down.
TGGTAAGCCCAATACAATCCACAATGACATTCTCAAAACTACGTGGAAAAGAAAATTTTCACACCTGGTCGTTCGCAATGGAATGCAGGTAGCATTCCATTGCGAGTAGATCAGGATCTTTGGGGCATAGTGTCAAAACCGGCAGATCTTACAACAGCAGCAAATGCTAGAAAAGATGCCAGAGCGAGGTCTAAAATATGTTTAGCATGCCACGAAAATGTTTATCCTGTGATTCAAAATGTACAGACGGCATGCGATACTTGGAACAATTTAAAAAAGGCCTATGCAGATTGTGGTCTTGTCAGAAGACTATCTCTAATGGAAAAGCTACTAGCTGTGAAATATGATGGAAATATGGAAAAGTACGTGAACTTAATGTTGACTACTCAGCAGGAACTGCGCGGCATGAACGCTGCCATAGAAGATGAGTTTTTAGCCATCATTCTACTAGCAAATCTTCCTGAAAGCTACAAACCACTTGTTATGACCCTGGAGCACTCTAACACGAAGATAACATCTGAAGCTGTAGTCTCAGCACTTCTTAAGGAAGATAGCCGACCATCACCGACTACAAGTCTTACTGTACCTGATGCAGCATTACAATGCACCGTGACTAAGAAAAAGTCTTTTCATTCGAAGAAATGTACATACTGCAAGAGATTTGGACACTATAAAAATGAATGTAAAATCTTAAAGAAGAAGCAAGAAACTCCTAGTATTATTACTACTAATTACACTTCACACATTACACTTTCATCTTGTTTTAATGTGTCTCATTCCTCTTCCTCAGATTCTTGGTACATAGACTCCGGTGCTACTTCTCATATGTGTAACAGAAAGGAATACTTTCGTGAAATAACCCCTGTAATTAAGCCTGTCACTGTGGCCAACAATGACCAAATTCTATGTGAAGGTGAAGGTACAGTCGTCATTAATAATACTAATAATATTAATACAATTAAAGATGTTCTTTATGTTCCCCAACTAGCTGCAAACTTATTATCAGTTAGTAACTTAGTTAAAAAAGGCTTTATTGTTTTATTTTCCCTAAAAGGTGCCACTATTCTTCAAAAAGAAGGATGTAAAGTCTCAGGTTCTATTATTGCAACCGCCTCAAACTTCAATGGCATGTATAAACTTAATGTTCCTGATTCGCAAGCTCTTTTAACTACTTCCACAGAGTCTGCATTATTATGGCATAGACGCCTTGGTCACCTTAATACTAAAGCCATGAGTATTTTAAAAAATAAGTTTGTGGGCATTAACTATAATGACACACTGAACAAAATCTGTGTGCCTTGTCTACAAGGCAAACTAGCAAAGAAACCGTTCAATAATTCTTCAAGCTGGTCAAAAAATGTTCTAGAAATAGTGCATTCTGATGTTTGTGGACCCATGAGTACTCAATCTTACTCACTTTCACTGACGATTTTTCTCGCAAAACTTTTGGATATTTTCTAAAACACAAAAGTGAAGTGTTCTCTAAGTTTGTAGAATTCAAAAGTATGGTAGAAAATCAAACGGGTCACAAAATAAAAAAGTTTAGGTCCGATTGCGGCTCTGAATATATTAATCGCAATATGACTACCTTTTTGAAAGAGAACGGAATTTTGCATCAAACTTCTGTTCCCTATAATCCACAACAAAATGGTATTTCTGAGCGAGTCAATAGAACTATTATTGAAAAAGCTAGGTCCATGCTTCAAGATGCTAACTTATCAAAAGCATACTGGGCAGAAGCAGTAAATACTGCAATTTATCTCAAAAATCATTCACCTACTCAAGCGTTAAATAATAAAATTCCAGAAGAGATTTGGACTGGAAAGAAAATTAATCTTTCACATTTACGTGTCTTTGGCTGTGAAGCACATGCACTCATACCCGTAGAAAAACGTACAAAACTAGAGTCAAAAACTCGAAAGTACATATTTGTTGGGTATTCCAGTCAAAGTAAAGGCTTTCGTTTAATTGATCCCCAAAATCCTCGAGTGGTTTTGACCGCGAGAGATGTTGTCTTCATTGAGGATAAGCCTTCTACTAGCGACACTCAAGATGTGTCTCAGTCACAGACAAGTGACCTAATTCAAGTACAAGATACTGAAACAGGTTTAGACATGGAAATACCTAAAGTTTCACAAACTGAAACAACTGAAGTTCCAAATACGGAAATACAAGAAATCTCAGAAATAGAAACACCTGAAGTATTTTTTGACTCCGAAAGTGAGACTATTGTGCCATTATTGTACCCATGTTAATGTTGAAAGCGAAAGGAGATATTCCCTTAGAGACCGACGTTCACCAATAAGATATCCCGACGATGACACCCTAGCAAACTTGACTTCTACGAACTTTGAACCTGAAACGTTTAAAGAAGCCATGGAAGATGTTCATAAAGACAACTGGCGTAAGTCAATGGAAGTCGAATACGATTCACTAATTAAGCACGGTACCTGGATTTTGGTGGACAGACCAAGTGACCGTAAAATTGTGAAATGTAAATGGGTAAATAAAATAAAAAGGGATACATCGGGAAATATAATAAAATATAAAGCCAGATTGGTAGCCAAAGAGTTCACCCAGATTTACGGAGTGGACTATCATGAAAATTTCTCACCTGTAACTAGACTATCAACTGTCAGGTTGCTAATAGCTTACGTTGTTCAGCATAACTTAGAAGTCGATCACTTAGATGTTGAAACTGCCTTCCTTTATGGGACCTTAGACGAAGAAATTTATATGACTCAGCCAGAAGGATTTGTAAAAGACGACAGCAAAAACAAAGTATGTCTTTTAAAGAGCGCTTTGTATGGATTAAAACAATCCCCTAGACAGTGGCATAAAAAAGTTTGCGAAGCAATGGCAAAGTTTGGTTTAATGAAATCACAAAATGATAATTGTGTATATTATCATAAAAACCAAAATAAGCTTCTTATCGTCGCCATATTTGTGGACGATTTTTTCATATTTTCTAATGATAAGGAAATGAAACAAAAGTTTAAAAGTGCTATTAGCAAAGAATTCTGTGTCAAAGACTTAGGTTCCTTAAAAGACTGTCTTGGTATGAGAGTTTTGTATACCAAAAACGGCATTACTCTTGACCAAACCAAATACATAGATAAGCTTATTTCTAAATTTGGAATGAGTGATGCCATATCAGTTTCCACACCCATGGAACCTGGTCAAAAACTCACTTACAGAGACATTAATGACGATCAGCCAGATTTACCTTACCAGCAGCTCATTGGATCACTAATGTATGTTTCCATTGGCACTAGACCCGACATCTCACATGCAGTGTCATTTTTAAGTCAATTCAACACACATTACGGGGAGGTGCACTGGAGAGCTGCCAAGCGGGTACTGAGGTATCTTAAGGGTACCAAGGACCTGAAACTTCACTATCATAAAGTCATGCCAGACTATCCCATCGGTTATGTAGATGCAGACCATGGAAGTAATATCATCGATCGTCGTTCATTCACAGGTTTCTTTTTCATTATGAGTGGAGCACCAATTAGTTGGGAGTCACGCAAACAAAAAACAGTCGCACTCTCAACTACAGAAGCTGAGTATATGGCTCTTAGTGAAGCGTGCAAAGAAGCCATATACCTCAAGGCGTTTTTTAAAGAAATATTTTCTTTGGATCGCCCAATCAAAATTTATACAGATAATCAAAGTTCATTAAAATTATCTCATAACGACACCTTTCACGCACGCACCAAACACATCGATATTAGGCACCATTTTATTCGCGATTCACTTAATCAACAAAACCTTGTCTTAAATTACATTAACACACGTAATATGCCAGCCGATGTCCTTACTAAACCTTTAACAAAACTTCGACATTTTATGTGTCTCAAAGGTTTAGGTATAACCGAGGCCATAAGCTAGCTTGCTTTTGTTTTTTGTATTCATTGTTTTGTTAAGTGTTCGTGATTATTATTTATAGTGTTTGTTATTAATTTATTAGGGTGTATATATTTTTTGTATATCTGTATGTACAGGATGTTTCCATTACGGGGAGGTGTTGAAACTATTTGGTTTACCTTTTTTTAATAGAAACACCCTGGCCACTTGTTAGAGTAATTTCATGTACCTAGGTACTTATTTTGAATAGAAAAAAATAATATTGTTGTTGTCATTCTGTGTGTCAATCCAAATGTGCTCCATAATATAAGCGTTGTAACATAAAATCGTATTTTATTCCAAAACAGTGTCGTCGGCGTAGGTGAAAATATCACAGTTGACGAGAGGCAGATTACATGAGGTCGTTTATATAGATTTGGAAGAGGGTTGGACCCAAAATACTTCCCTGGGGGACCCCAAAGGTTATTCGTTCCTCTGCGCTAATTGTATTGTCGATCTTGACGGATTGTCTACGGTCAGAGAGATAATCTTTAAAGATTTCAAGAGCTAGACCACGTATACCTATATTTTCCATTTTGTCTATAAGTTTGGAAATACAAACAGTGTCAAACGCTTTACTGAGATCTAGAAAAATGCCATAACATTTCAGTTTTTGGTCCAGTTTGTCAGCTACCGACTGCACAAGATCGACTACGGCATCTTCCGTAGAGATGCCATGTCGGAAACCATATTGATTATTGGCGAGAATGTGGAATTTGGTTAAATAATTGGTTAGGCAGTTGTTGAGAACTCGTTCCATGATTTTAGACAAAGCGCTTAAGACAGAGATGGGGCGATAATTTGAGATCTGAGCTTTATCTCCAGTTTTGTACACAGGTGTTACTAACGCCGTTTTAAAGGCCCTCGGGAAAACCCCTTGTGATATCGCAAGGTTGCAGATATGAGTGATAGGGGGCACGAGGACGTTTCGAGCCATTTTGATTAATTTGGCTGGTATGTTGTCCTATCCCGTGGCACAGTTATCCCGAAGTGATTTGATAATTAACTCTACATCACTTTCACTAACCGGGAGTAGCGCGATCGAGTTTAGCATGCTGTGTTTAAATGTTAGGTATCCGTCTGTAGCGAAAGTAATTATTTTAGATGCCAACGTCTTACCTACTTTGGCAAAATAATTATTTATTACGTTAACTGAGGATAACGGGTCCGTAGACAATGTTAAGAGATTTGTAGCTGGCTCCTTATTTATCTCTGTATGAGTGAGTTTTTTAACGACCTTCCAAGTTTCTTTGCTATTATTTTGAGCTCTAGTAAATTGAAGTTTTTCATGGGAGCGTCTAAGTTTATTGATAAGTCGATTACAAAAATTTCGGTATCTTGTGTAAGTAATTTTGAGAGTAGTATTTTCCGGATCTGAATTAAGCTTAAGATGCATGCTATCTCGATTTTTGATGCACTGGATGAGACCGGGTGTCATCCAAGGCTTGATTATTCTAGCCTTTCTTGAGGTTTTGATGGTGGAGGTATGGGTTAGAACAATGCCTTTGAGTGTAGTGATTAAATTATCTGCAGCAATGTTGGCATCAGTAGCGTTCATCACCGGGGCTAAGTCAGCGTTTTTTACATCCTTTACAGCATTAGAATAATTTAAACGCGTGGTTGTCTGTGGAACTAATTTTCGGTTCACTTTAATTTTATCTAAACATAAGGCCGTAGCATGATGATCTGTAATACTTGTTTCTAATACGAAGGAGTTTGATGAGGATTTAGATTTGATTAAGATATGGTCTAGGCAAGTGTTTGAACTTGGTCTAGTGGGATGTAGAAAAGCTGGCAAAAGACCCAATGTCGCTATATGTAGAAGATACTCATGTGAATGTGGGTCTTCGTTGTTAGGTTTAATATCAACGTTTAAGTCTCCCATTACTATAACAGATTTGCTGCTTTTTAAGGCAGACGCAGGAGTTTCCAAGCTATTATAGAAATTAGTTAAGTTAGTATATGAAGGTGAACGATATATACCAATGATTGCAGTGTCTTGAGTACGACAAATTAAGGAATTTGCGTCCACAAAGAAAGATGGTTCTGTTACAGTACATTGAAGGTTATTTTTAACGTACATTACTACACCATCATTTTGGATTGGGTTTTTTATAGTGGAATACGCGGTATAACCATCCAAAGTTGGGGTTGGACCAGCATTTTTCAGCCGGCATTCCGTCAGTATTACAAGATCGAATTGGATGGGCATCTGGGCAAGAACAATTAAAAAGCTGTTAAGGTTTTTGTGAACACTACGAATATTAATGTGAATAATTTGTAATGACGATTGTGCTACCTTTTGCAAAGAAGTGTATGCGCTTGGGGCACAGACTTGAAAAGTAGCTACACTGTGTTGATCAATTTCATCAAGGATATTTTTTATACAAGCCATTTATAATTAATAATAAAATTTAAAGATAGGTGTAAAGGAAAGTCTATTTGATGTGCGGAAATAGTTGGAATTAATGTTTTTGATTTAGTGTAGTGTGGAGGTAATTTCGTAAGTTTTAAGATTAAAAGGGCTTAATATAGGATAAATCGTAATTGTAAGCTAAGCGGTGTGGAATAAAAATGTAATGTGTGCGAAGTTCGCTTGTTATGTTAGACAGCCAAAAAGCGAGACAGGGTAATAATGTAGCACAGGTCGAATAGTCACATTTTTTTCAGTATGTTTGCTAAACAGTCTTCCATCCTGACAGTGTAAGTTTCTTTGCACTCCGGACTTTTGCGTAGTAGAATCTTGCCATTTGAAATCCAGCAAAATTTGAAACTATTCTTTTTGGCAAAGTCTCGAGACTGCAGGAATAATTTCTTCATTGATCCGGGAAGATATTCGTCGACATATATCGGTTTCTTTTCGCCACATATGCCTACTACTTCTGTATTCAATTTGTCTTCTAATTTTCGGCTTTTGTTGAAGTTGCGAGCTGCCGACAGGTAGTTGGTTTTAGTGTGCACAGAAGAAAACTCGGTCACAATAGTTTTGTTCGTCCCAGGTTTGGCTGGTAAGCGATATATATCGCGTATTTCGGACGCTGATACTTCAAAGTCAATACTTTTCCCGATCTGAGACACAATATTGATCATCTCCTCGACAAATTCGTTTTCTTTGTTCGGGACATTTCTAATTTCGACAGCAGATGACCTCGAACTCAGTTTGATATCTTGGAGTTGCCTCTCGAGTTTGTTGATTGTTGCAGCATTTTTATCTCGCAAGGTCGAGGATTTGAAGCTTAGTTCTCGCAGTAATGTTCCTTTGCGGGGACGGGGGAACTTCAGAGTCAGAGTGTGAGGGCTCCCTGGTTAGGTTTACATTCGTAGATTTTGATGGTGAACTCTTTTTCACGTTAGGCATGTTAAATATCAGAGCGTGTTAGGTTGAGTAGTAAACAAAACAGTGCATGCGTCTTTATCTGCTATGGCGCAGCGATATTGCGTACAATGTAGACAGTGACGTAGAAGTAGCGTAGCACTCGTAGCGCTCGTAGCACAGCTGTAGATCACTCGTAGCGGCAGTCGGTATCGGCTACGCCGCGCGCACCGTAGGAGATAGTAATATTCAACACTCACAGTCACTTGCGCGGTGGCGCAGCGGCACAAGCATCGACGTCCCACGCAGCACGTCTCGGGTTCTAATCTCATCAGCCAGTCAAAAACACTTTTTCAAGATTAATGCTGTTGTCCCTCTCACAGACCGCCCACAAGGCGGAGTTAGTCCATATAAACTCCACAAGAGTGACAAGAAATTCAAAATTAACGCAGTAGCCAATAGGATTAATTTAAAATTAAAATCAGAATCAGTAATTAGCACACGTCCACCCGCGAACACGACCAGAGTCGTTATTGATTTGCGCCTAACTTCGGATATATCTAGTGTATGACGGTGCCCCTTGTGTGAATCTGCCCCACTTCCACCTACTGGTCGTCTTGCTGATCATGGTTTTGTTATTGTTACTAGTAATTAACTGTTTATTTATATTACTTCAATGGTCCTAGTTTATCATTTATAACTACCAATTACAGCTTTATGTAAACGGGCACGCCCTTTATGCCTGGAGGCTTTATTTGGATATTTAGTTCTGTTTACGTTTATTTTTTTTTATTTTAGCTTGAGTATAGTTCTCGATGTGTTTGGTTGGTATATTGGCGTGTGCTAGCTGAAATATTACTAATAATTTATCATTTAAATAATTTTTTGTGCTGCATATGTAAATTACTTTGCATACAATTCTATACATTGTATAGAATAATTTCTAACTTAAACAGACAACTGTGCTGCTGGGGAGTTTATTGCGCCACTTCTTCTTCCCAGCTTAAGGCATTAGGAAGTGGTGAGGGGTGGGCATTTTGAGGGACTGTCTTATGTAATTTTGACGTTCGAAAAGTGCTGATTCTCAGCCTAGTTTGAATAAATGACTTTTGAATTTTGAAAGCTCTTTTCTTTTCTAGACCCCAAGATATATTTACGAATTCTACGTTTAATAGTGTCTGACAATCCAAATAGGTACATTATGGCCGCTCCTGCTGGCCAGGTCTTGCACACGGTCAACCGATTTAATATCGGTATTTCACTCGCGAAAAGAATTGTCAAACTTAAGTGGCAGAACAGATAGCCGATAGGGCCGAAAAGTTCTGGAGTGGCAACTGCGTACCGAAAGGCGTAGCGTTGGAAGGTGACCCACAACGTGCACCGATGACCTTGTGAAGGTCGCAGGAATCCGCTGGATGCTCAGAAGCTCAGAAGCGGCGACGCTTGGGGAAGACCTATGTCCAGCAGCCTTGTCTTTCAACTGAACTGATGAGCATGATGATGATTCCACTCACATACACCACAACAGAGATGATGCTTTGTTAAAAAAAAAACACTTCGGGATTACCGAAAGAAGTGAAAACTTGAACAAGATCGCCATGGTAGAAGAAAAATACTTGTATAGAACATTGGTCTGAAACCTTATCTAAATAAAGAGCACAATTGCGTATACAAAAAAAATAACTTCCGTAACCTTTAAAGTAAAAATACTTGCATAGAACATCGATCCGTAAAGTACTATAAATAAAGAGCATAATCGCGTTTACAAAACCTTTAAACAATGGCGTTTACAAAAATGAGGTGTCGTCATGGTGTCGCGAAATCAATGGTTTAGTCCCATCTCAAAAATGTCCAACGCGCCTAAAGAAGTTTTCACTTCAAAAACCGGCCAAGAGCGTGTCGGATCACGCACAATGAAGGGTTCCGTAATTGGGATGAGTATCCCTTTTTTTTCTCGCTGAGAAATGCATTATGCATCCCCGCTTGTGGGGGACGAGTCGGGGTATGTGGGACTTCTGTCGGTAGTGACAGTATACCCACTAAAACTCAGCGGTGTTCCCACATCGCCATGATGGGAGGGCCATGGGAAACCGGCTCAGCCTTTACTTCTACAACCCTCCCTGCGCATGCCCGCCTAGCTGGTGGGCCCCGCATTCCCCCCAGGCTGGGGGGCTACGGGAATGGCTGAGAACACCTGGCCATTCCCGTCCGGCCCTGATGGAAGCCTGTGCAGTACAGGCAAGGGTGCCCGCACCCGTTGCCTGCTGGCCACCCGGGAGGAGTTGGAGATGACTTTCAAACTGACGTCTTTTTCGAACCCTCCACCGCCTTCGGTGCGGCGCCGCGGCAGGATCGTCCTCCCGCGTGCGCTCCGCCGCCTCCTTCTGGGACATGATGTATTCGCAGAAGGAGGCGACTGTCGCCCAGGACCTCTCATCCCTCAGCATGGCGTTAACCAAGCCGGGGAGTGAGAGGTCCGGTCCGATCACCGCGGTGAGACTGCGGCGCGGCTCGGACCACGACGGGCACACCTCGAGGGTGTGCTGCGCCGCGTCCTCCGCTGCGCCACGACGGCATCTCCTCCCGTCCGATTAGATGCAGGTGCGATTCGAAACAACCGTGTCCGGACAGCACCTGCACCAGATGGAAGGAGAGGAACCCGTGCGACTGCTCGAGCTATTCTCGCAGGACTGGCCTAATCGCGTCGAGGGCTCGGCGGCCGAAGACAGCGCGCCTAAAGAAGTTTTCACTTCAGAAACCGGCCAAGAGCGTATGGGACCATGCGCAATGAAGGGTTCCGTAGTTGGGATGAGAATCCCTAGGACAACTTAACATTCCGCTGCCGCGAGAAATCACGGCACAGCGGACAGAGCTCCGGCGGGATCTCATGGCGTCATGGAGAGTGCGATTGTCGCAACCCAGTGCTGGGCACGCCACAATTGCGGCGATAAGTCCCCTCTTTGAGGAGTGGCTAGAGAGGCGCCACGGCGTCCTCACCTTCCGCCTGACGCAGGTCCTCACCGGACATGGCTGTTTCGGGAGGTTCCTGTTCAGGATAAGGCGGGAGGAAACGCCCGGGTGTCACCATTGTGTGGATCGCCCGGAGGACACGGTGGAGCATACGGTGGAGGTCTGCCCGGCTTGGGTGGAGCATCGCCGTGTCCTCGTGGAGGCGATCGGCGGCGGTGATCTCTCGCGTCCGGCCCTGATTAGGGCCATGGTAGGGAGCGAGAGGAAATGGGAGGCCGTCACCTCCTTCTGCGAAGCAGTAATGCTCGCGAAGGAGGAGGCGGAACGCGTGAGGGAGAGGCAAATTTCGCGCCCTCACGCCCCTAACCGCCGCAGGAGGAGACGCCCAGGGAGAGCAATGGGTAGCTCGCCGTCCGATAAGGACCAGGCCCGGGTCGATGGCGCGTTGTGTTCCACGCGCGCCTCAAAGAGATGTCAGCAGAATTGACGGGGTCCTTTAGGGCCGATGCCTGCCGGGGTTGCGAAGAAAACCGAAAGGGAGATCGTGGCCCCCGGCAACAGGGCAACCGAAGGAACACGGGTGGGTTTTAGTCAGTAAGAGTCTGACACGCCCTCCCGCTCCACCCAGAGCGGGAGAAGTTATTTGATGATTTCCCACCCAAAAAAAAAAAAAGACAACTTAACATTGTAGTTAAAAAACATGTTCTCCCATACGTTCCAACTGCAAATGTAAGTGTGTACGCATAATATTGGGAGATTTACCATGTTATTTTAAGACCACAGACTTCTTTTAAGCAGGTTTTCCTGTAATCTGTATGTATAGAACTACTTTCTGTATTTTTTTCAAAATTTTAGGCTCAGTAGTCTTGGAGATAAGGGGGTGAATGGTCAATTTTCATCTATTTTCTTAAATATCTATAAAGGTTATTCTAAAATTATGTTTAAAAAAATTTGGTCCTTACAACAAGCCCTTCCATTTGATACGTCACACGGTACAGTTTGCAAAACTTTTATTTTTATTTTGAAATTTACCTCCAAAAAGTGACCCCCATATTTAAAATTCATTTATTTTCGTTACACGTCCGTGTTTGGGTCATAGAAATTGTTATGAGTACCAAATTTCAACTTAATCGGTCCATTAGATTCGGAACAAATTGGCTGTGACAGACGGATAGACAGACACACGAGTGATCCTATAAGGGTTCCGTTTTTTCTTGTTGAGGCACGGAACCCTAAAAAGAAATTCCATTTAGTCCGTCTGTCAGATAATAAAAAAAATATTAGACACGTATTTTTTTTCTTTATCCTATTAATACAAAATTGCTTAGATAAAACGCATTAAAGTTGGAGAGAACGGGCTCGCTATGTCACAACTAAGTGACGTCATGCCACATTTTAACTCTAAGTAATCTTTTAATTACGTAAAAATAGAAACAAATATTTCCATTTTTTTATATTCTACGGACAAAACCAAATGTTTGTGTCATACCTATTTAGTTTACGTGTAGTTCTAAAGTTGGTCATGTTTTGTTATAGATGCTGCGTCCGTGGAGATGAGCCGCCCGCCGCCGCTGCCGGCCGTCTGTCTTGCTCGCTCGCGCGCGCCTTTCCCTCGCCCTCGCCCAGCCCCCTGCCATGACACGCGCTTATAGACCGAGCGCGCCGTGGCCACGCCCCGCGCGCCGCATGCGCACCCTTCTATCCACTCTCCTCTACTTTACCTTCCTTACAGGTGAGTTTTTCTTTTACGTTAATATCATACACATATCGTATCACCCACTTGCGGTGTAGTGCAAGTGAAGTGCAACACACACAAAATAATTTCGAATCAGTAAATTAGTATTTGACAACTTATTCTTAACTTATTAAGTTTTAGTTAAGTTAGTGTATAATTTTGCTATTTTTATCAAGTTAGTTGTCACTAAAAGTACTGAATTGAATTGAATTAATAAATGAATTACTCCATAATTTGACCTTGACCTTCGAGACTCTTGTCATTGACCTTGAAAATATGTTTTCTGTGAACTGGTGGGACTTAACCTCTTTCTCTTTCCTTCCTCCAACCTCCCTTAATAAAAAGGCAATAAGAACTTAGGATGCAAGAGCGAGCGAAGCGAGCTCGGAACTTGGGTCATCCCGACTCGGAGAGGTTAGGTTAGCCCCCGTCATTTCCTTCGTATTAGGTTCTGCAGACAGAAATAGGAGCGTCTATAACGCTTTACTAAAAAAAAAAAATATATTTACCATATAAATTTCCCTTTTTGAATTCGACATTGACCTTCGAGACTTTGAAATTGACCTTGAAAATGTGTCTCCTGTAAACTGGTGGGACTTGCCCTCTTCTTCTTTCCCCTCTTCCATCTCCTATTCCATTTATCAACCTTTTATGAGATTCATGTCATGTTAAAAATTTGTTTAAAAAAAAGCTTTGTATCGCCGGCGGACGGGAGTAGAAGTATTTAGTAACCTTTCCCCCTCTCCCCCACTCCACCCTTATTGAAGCGGTACGTTGCTAAACTTTAACTAGTCTGTCTATTGTCTAACCTATATAACAGAACGAGACCAAAAACGACTGACGTAAAGTCTGCGCGAACATAAAATCATCTCATTTAGTAAGATTGCCTCCTAACCTAATCAGTTTGAGATGCGAGTTCTTGTCATCAGTAATCCCGTTATTGCATGCACAACGCACGACATCGCACTATGTCGCACGATATTGCACGACGCCACACCAAGTCTCGTGCCGCAGTCATATAATCCACATTATCTTACCATCAAATGAATGGAGAGATTTAATTACAAAAAGCTTAACTGTAAAGCCACGAGATGAGACTCTGTCGCTATTTATTGTTTCCATAGCGAGGGAACGTGAAACTCGCTTTATGCCTTTCTACGATTTTATACAGGGATTGTCTAAATGTCTATCCATTTAAGTATTTGCATGATAAATTTTTTACTGCGGCTTAGGTACTCGTTACGTTGATCATTTAATTACGGAAAGTTCTAGTGGGTACGATTTAACGTTATCTAATTGCCTTAGCTATGGTGAATTTTGTCGAGGGAAGCGGTGCAGAAAAGCAAGTCGTATTATAAATCGCTAGGTCGGCAGTCCAAAAAGGGGCGGTGCGCAGCCGTCCCGATATATTTTTCTTCTAATTTACTGTCGGATTGTGTATGGAATTGTGGATCGAAATAGATCCCTGGGGCGCCCCGACCACCCGACCCGATCATCTTAAGTGTACGTTCAAAACTATAGATTTTTACCACGGGAGGGCTTGATGTTGATCGAAAGATTAATTATAATGAAGATGTAACAGAAACTGAATGATATCAAAGTGCCAGATCGCGTTAAACACAGTTCAACGAAGCTACTTCGTTCAAACGCTTTAATAAAGACGGATGGAATTCCTAATAACTTTGAGAGAGAGCAATGAGCTCTGCGAGCACTACAATCACACTGGCTGAGCGCTATGAGCCGGTTGTAGAGTTAATTATATTACAAAAAGCTAATACCAGTGAGCGCGGTATTAAGACGCGGATATATGCCAGTGACCTTGAGTGGTTAGCTTGCGTGTTCTGTATTGAGCTCACGCAATGCACGACGCATTGCGTGAGCTCAATACAGAACAACGTCTAGCCAATAATAGAACTCGCCCATCAAAGAGCGCTGTCCCAAATTAGACGCATTATTAATTTATCTACCATGCACCTACCAAGTAAATATCCACGTCATCCGATCAAAATATTACGTCTCCCATTCCGCAAAACTGTTTCAGGGTCTAACTCCCCAGTCTCAAGACTTTGCAGACTTCTGAATAATTGTGATGAAGGGATTGATATTTGTTGCACTTCACTTCGAAGTTTCAAGCGCTAAGTTCACAAAATATGTAACTAATGACTGTGTAACTCAATTACCCCAACTATTGTAAATTACTGTATTGTTCTTTTTTTTTAAGTGAAAACTTCTTTAGGCGCGTTGGGCATTTTTGAGATGGAAAAAACAATTAAACTCGCGACACCGTTACCGACACCACATTTTTGTAAACGCGATTGTGCTCTTCATTTATATTATCTTACGGATCAATGTTCTATGCAAGCATTTTTACTTTAAAGGTTTTGGAAGTATTTTTTTTAATTTTCACTTCTGTCGGCACTCCCGGAGTGCCATAGATTTTTTTTTTTATAAATCTGTGTAACAATCATGTGTCATTTCTGTACTTATACACCTATTGTTTTTTTTTGGTTTTCTATGACGTAATAATGTTTTTGCTGTGTCTATCGTTTGATATTGTGCACTTGGCTTGTAAGTATGTTGGCTTGTATTTGTAATTGGTTGAACAGTGTAGTAACAATTGTAGATAAACCAATAAATAAATGATATTATAAATCTATGTATAACATTATTTTATTAATGTTACTATATATTTCCAATGACTTACACAAATTAAATTTAATATGTTACAAAGAGATTATATATTAGTAATAATAATGAATGTTGACATATTGATATCAAGTAGGTATGCCATATAATTTTATCTTCACAAATATTTAACTTAGATATAAGTTAAATGTAATGATACTTGCTGCACCTTATCAGGGTCATGTACTCATAAGTTATAGCCCAGCCTGTAACTGAGTGTACATTATGCAAAATAAATAAATTATTCACAAAACAACAAAATATTTTAATAAAACACACTAAAAGATTAATAATTAAATTATCTTTAAAATGGTGAAGGTTTCAGAAAAATACGTTTAGATTTTGTGTGATGCTCAGTTTTTCATTCGTGTTAGACATACATTTAAAAATTAATTTCACTGAGTAATATTAAAATAATCTAAAATATTCCTTTATTTTATTTATAATAATCCTATAAGTAATTAAAAAAATGCTCTAATTTAACATATATTTTATCCAAATCATTGACACTACTCGTTTAGACGTGATCTTCAGTATAAAATCATTAAAAGTCTGTTATCGTCGCCTTAATGTGCAACTGAATTAGAGATGCGCCTCTGTTAATCCTACGAAATAATTTGCATTCCTACTACAGACGATACCGAATACCTGCGATATAATTAATATAAATTGAAAAGTTTCGCACATAAACTAATTGATTTTGTAGCAACTTCTTCCAGCTGTTTTATTCAATTAATAATTTAATTCATATTTATTTTAGCTGCAATAAATTAAAAAAATTGCCATCTTATTGATCAAAGACTTCTCTATGATGATATATGATCTACTGCACCTTGGTCTTCGTCTATGGTTAATAAAATAAGAATACTAAGTGTAAAGTTTGATTTCCTTCTTCCAATAAAAGACATCGTATTGGGTACCTTGATCCGGATTGTCTAGGTGCCACAAGTTCCTGTATGGTGTGTCTCTGTTTGTACTCGTCTGCACATTGATTAATGTTGCACCACTCAGTGAGCTTAATAAATCTCTGATCTGATTGTTCTTACTACCTACTACCTACTCGCAATAATAATGTTCACTCTAGTTCACTGTTCTATTCAGAAACTGTATTTCCTTCCCACGTTTACAAGGAATTTATCCGAGTCAGTTTCTTACTTTTATTCTCAGAATTTCGTGTAAAATACGTATCTATATGTTTGCACTCTATGACTGCTCGTACATTAGTATGTCGTCTTCCTTGGCTCCCCTTTCCTTGTTCTGTATCTACGACATCGTCGGCGGCGCGTCGTTAAGTATGTCCAATAAATCAGTCTCTGTCGCCGCCACGCGCTCCCAATTGTTCCCACTTCGGTTTTTTCCTCCCAATCGCACATTTCTGTCAATGCTAATATCTCTTGGCGTCACTTCGCATTATTTCATTCCCCTCCACATTTTCGGAATTCATTACAATCGACCACCGAAATAAAGAATTCACCATCGATCGGCGTTCAATAAGATTCGATAAAACGTAGCGTTGAGATGTCCGCTATTTGGAGTGCGCTATAAAGTATTCCCTAAGGCATTAGCATAGGAGGCGGCACATCGCGCCTCCACAACTTTATAGCCGGAGCCGGGACTGTGCAGAATACGAGTGTGCTCACGACATAACAACACGGAGTAAGCCCAACACTAACCTTGTCTGGGTTACAATGTCATATTTCACTATTATGACAGAGGTTTCTCTCAAGAAGGTGGGGATGCAATTAAGCTATGGTTAACATAGCGTTTATGGTAGCTAACGGACTGGTAATTCAACCACATGTCACTCGCCAGAACTTTAGCATTCCCTTTAGTCATTTAACTTTGACGTTTGTGGCGCTGATGATATAGGAAAACCTTCCATTACGTCTTTTAGAATCATAAGAACAACTGGCGGTTCAGCGTTATTATGTCTTTGGACGCCTTCCTGTGCATTGCATTAGGTATGCATCGTAGTTCTACTGTGTGTGTGTTGTCACAGTACCGTTCAGAAGTGATCGGGAGCATTGAGCTGATGTCACATCACTTTAAAGCTCTGATGCTCGCGTGGTCGCAGGTGCGGGGAGAGGTGAGGGTCGCGCGGTAATCTTGGCGTACATTGTAAGTGACAGCGCTTCCGTTAGTGCCACTGCGGCTGCTAATGTTAGGCACATATACAAGATTGAGGCGTAAAGTAACAATGATTGTGAGTGCACACTTATTGCTCAAGTACTTACGCAGGAAGTGCGATAGAACATCGACCCACCTCGTAACCGGGTACCTACAGGAGACGTGCCGCGTTTTGCGATAAGAAATCTGCGTCGTTTTTCTTTTTGCTCATAGATAGTTGAATTGTCTGATATTTGTATATTTCTTTGGCTGTTAAAAAAAGTCCCTGGTTTATCGTACTATCAAAAAACAATAGTTACTTTGTGTTGAGGAATTAGTTTATAGTATAGACAGCGTAAATTGATTGTAAACAAAAGAGATGTTATCGAACTGCTGAGAGTAAGGGCTCGTGCAGACCAGCGCGATATCGCGGGCGCTACAAGGATCGCGCTACTTGTAGCGCCCGCGATATTGCGCCTGTTTGCACGAGCCTTGACGAGCATTGAACTATAAAAAACATGAAAGCGCCGCATTATTCTATACCTATACACATTTGCTGATACAAATATGACTGAAATACGATACAGAATGTGAAGTCCAAATTGAATCTATTGAAATAGAGCGGGAATCTTTTTGAGAAAGTTATGTTTTAGTGTAATAATGCCTCGTTGGTCTAGTGGTCGCAACCGCTACTGCTGAGTATGAGGTCCTGGGTTCGATTCCCGGGTCGGGCAAAGTGTTATTGGGTTTTTCCATCTGGAATTTTCAGTAGCAGCCCGGAGTCTGGATTTGTGCCCGGTTGATGGCAATAGGCTCGCCCCCTATTACATGGGACTTAAAAAAACATAACTGGCGAAATGTGGGTGTACTATACGTACACCTCTGCCTAACCCTTCGGGGATTACAGGCGTGATGTTATGTGTTAGTGTAATAGTCTTGATACTTAATTTTTTCTAGAACCTAGTGAATTTCCTTTTTTAATAGGAAATGCGACAAACCGCATTCTGTTCGGTCATCAACTCATCATAGAATCACTGTAAAATCCCTAAAGCCCGATTAACAATTTATAAAGGTTTTGTATGTGAGCTGTGTTTAATTTTTTTGTAAAGACAAATAACAATAGTTCTTTGTGCAACAAGAGAGCATAGTTGCTTTTTGCTGCGAGTATTGATTTTGAATCCCGAGTAAGCGAAGGACTCTGTATTTGAATCACGAGCGTAGCGAATGATTCTAGGTTAAAATCCTGAGCGCAGCGAAGGATTCAAAGACACGAGCTTACATAACTTTGGTCTCGTGTAACACATACAACTTTACACCTCAGCAGCGAGAATACATTACCCAAAGGTAAAAAAATACAACATGTTAAAAAATTTACCACATGTATCTATATTTGTAAAACAAACAATATAAAAAAAAAAGATTTGCAATTTTACGGTCATATGTGTATCCGAACGTTTTATTGTTTGTTTCTTTTTTGGGCCTCCTAGGTATGTTATTAATTGTCTGATCAAAAATAAAACTCTGCCACTATCCTCCTGTTCTCCTGCCAGTCTGTCCTCTGTCCTATGTCTGTGGTTTAAATTTTGTGAAAAGTGTGAAAACATACCATTATAACATTACTTAAAAACCGGCCAAGTGCGAGTCGGACTCGCACACGAAGGGTGTTCCGTACCATTACTTATAAAAACGAGCAAAAATATCACGTTTATTGTATGGGAAATAAAAATATTTATTAAAATATTTATTTTATTCCTTTTTTTATTTGTTGTTATAGCGGCAACAGAAGTACATCATCTCTGAAAATTTCAACTTTCTAACCATCACGGTTCATGAGATACGGCCTGGTGATAGACGGACAGACAGACAGACAAACGGACAGCGGAGTCTTAGTAATGGGGTTCCGTTTCACCCTTTGGGTGCGAAACCCTAAAAACAGAAAGCGAGTGAATGTTAATGGTGAGGTGTTGAGGCACCTAATAAAGCCGTCAAGTGCAGCTACATTACCAGCTAATAATGTAACAATAACTCACCGCTGAAGCATTTCTAACATATTTTAACAATAACTCAAACACCACACTGACACAGTAAATATATAGAGCAGTAAAGAAACTACGTTCAAACGTTCAAAACGGCACGCTCACACAGGGGCGCGCATTGACAAGACAGACGTCGTAGACTCAGTGCTGTCAGTAGCGGGCCGCGAGTACAGAATACAATTATCCTAACGGTCGTGGGTGCCACGACGACTGGTCGCGCTATACGTTCTCTTGCGCCGTCCCCGATCTTTTTAAAATGCCAAGAGTGTATTAATATTTCGTTGTTGTTATAAAAAAAAAAAAAACGGCCAGGTGCGTGTCGGACCCGGACAAAGAAAGGTGCAGTAGTTGGGATAAATTTATCCCAAGAACAAACTTTATAGTTGATAAACATGTTCTCCCATACATCGATATACATCACGGTCAAATCTCCAACTGAAAATGTAAGCTTGTAAACGCAAAAAAGTAATAATCTGATAATGCTACAAATTATCCAAGATAAGAGTGCTTGGAAACATGTTGGGCCTGCTTCATAGAACAATTTAGAATTCAAATAAAATCAAACTAGTTGCTAAGGTTAACCTAGCTTTTTAGCTTAGTTTTTAAGCCCCTGGCTGGAAGCTTTGAGTTTAGCAGCTTAAGGCAACCACAACTTTTCATTGAAAAAAAAAATCTTTTTTAATCTACTTCCAAAAAGGAGGAGGTTATATTATGTTCGTAGCGTATGTTTGTTTTAATTTTTTTTAAGTATGTCCACCGATTTCTCCGTCAATTATGGGACTGATTTTGAAAATTCTTTTTTTTTGTTTGAAAGGGTATGCTTTCATGGTGGTCCCACATAAATTTTATTAACTTTGCTTGGAAGGGTTTTTTGAGTTAGCTTCAATAATACGTATTTTTTTCCGATGATAATTATGATAAGTTCATGTGACTGTTATTTACATAGCAGGTAGTGGTATTCGAATTTGTATGGGGTAGGTACCACAACTAAAAAGAGAAAAATATTTTTATTTTTACAAAAAAAAAAAAAACATCAACTGACTTCCAGCAAAAAATTACTTTAATTTTGGAAGTCAAAAGTAGAAAGTTTTTGTTATATGACTTTCTGTGATTACTTCCTCACACAATGACTAAAAAACTGACGGAAAATTTTAGGAAAATCGTCTGCTTTTACAATGTTTGTAATTATGTGAGCACCATGTATCTATCACATAATTAAATTATCTGTCGTTGCTTCATTTTTAATTCTTTTTAACTATTGTGGTATAATAATTTTATTCTAGGTGCATCGTCTTCACATATAAAATTATTTAACTAATGTAGGTACCTATACAAAATATTGTATAACATTTTAAAAGAGATGGTGGAGTTTCTTGCCCATTCTTGCCCATAAAAGGTAGTTTTCGTATGAAAAACATACTAAAACTACCTTTTGGAAGTTCCTCAAGGTTCAATATTGGGTCAAGTCCTCTTTTTAGTATACATGAATAATTTACGCCAATTACTTCAAAATCAACCGAAGATGGTGTTACGTAGTGCGGTCCAAGAGTTCTTAGCCTAACATAGAAAATAAACAGAACGTAATGTGGTTTTTCCTTCATAAAGTAGGTACAAGTCTCAACATGCACTGTATTGAGTTTCAACTTATTCCATTTGGTACTTTAGTTTTGAGAGCGATTTACATACATGAAGACGAGTGATTTTCACAAAATGTATAAAATTGAAAATCGCGCTGTTATAAAGTTTTTAACTTAAGAAGGACTAACGTCAACGCAAATAAAAGAAGGATTGACTGTCGTTTATGGTGACTCTTGCCCTTCGTATGCAACAATAAAAAACTGGTCTAAGCTGTTTCGTTGGGGTAGAGAATCATTGGAAGATGATCCACGTGAAGGAGGCCCTGTCACAGTGACGACCCAGAAAATATTCAATTTGTGGAAGATATTGTTCTGAGTGATCGTAGATTAAAAACAAAAGAAATTGCTGCACAGTCTGGAATTTCAAAAACAAGTGTTCTTAGAATTCTTCACAAGCATTTACACATGACAAAAATTAGTGCAAGGTGGGTGCCACGGATTCTTAGTGCAGTCCAAAAGCAGCGACGTGTTGAATGTTGTGAAGAATTTTTAGAGCTTTGCCGCGATGACCAGGAAGCAGTTATTCAATCGATTGTGACGGGCGATGAAACTATGATTCTTTACTACGATCCGACGTCTAAAAGAGACTCGATGGAATGGCACAGAAAGGGAGAACCGGCACCAAAAAAAGCTAAGGTCACCCAAAGCGTTAAAAAGCTCATGGCTACAATTTTTTGGGACTGTGAGGGAATCCTTCTCATCGATTTCAAGGAAAGAAACACGGTTGTAAACGCAGCTTATTATAGTGACTTACTACGACAGTTACGCCAGAAAATTATTGAAAAAAGACGAAGGAAAATAACTCGAGGTGTCCGATTGCTTCACGACAATTCTCCAGTTCACACTGCTGCGATTTCGAAGTCTACAATTAAGGAATGCGGCTTCATAGAGATAAATCATCCCCCGTATAGCCCTGATCTGGCCCCCTCAGACTATTTTTTGTTTTCAAAATTAAAATCAGATTTGAGAGGGAAAAAAATTAACAACGATGAAGAAATTAAACAGGCTGTTTACGACCACTTTGATAGTAAAGATTCAGCATATTTTTATAGTGGCATAGAAACATTAATCAGACGTTCTGAAAAATGTGTTGCAATAAAGGGAGAGTATATTGAAAAATAATATTAGTTTTGTTTAATTTCCATTTGTCTTTTTATGTTAGGCTAAGAACTCTTGGACCGCACTACGTATTTGCAGATGGCACATCAATAGACCGACGGTCACAAAATCTTGACGACGTGAATAACTCTATTCTTCAGGTCCAAGATTGGTTTACGGTACTAAATGAGAAAAAAAAACTAAATAGTCTTTTACCGAATGTTAGAAGTAGCGAATATGACATCATATTGAATGGAGAAAAACTGGAATGTATGAATCAAACAGTTTTCCTAGGAATCACATGGGGACCTCATATATTGTTTCTCGGCAACTTTGCAAGTCATTCGCGTATTCGTTAGCTCTGACACATAATTCAATAAAAGTGGTAAAAAGTGACTATTCCTGCTATAAAGTTATACCACAACAATCAGTGAATACTGTACTCTCGACTGTGCTAAAAAAAATCATAAAGTTTTAATGTTTTGAATTTAGTTCCTAAACTGGACCGTTCGAGTTAAACAAAAGACTGACCTTTGGACTTCTAATCAGTTTAGTGCGCTTGCTACAAAACATCATTACAGTAGCTAATTTCGTCGTTATGAACAACGTCTGTGTAGCGTGTTGTAATAACCGCGATAGTTACAATCTTGTGGTTTAAGTTCGATCCCAAGTCGTAACGTGCACTTTTTGTATTTATATTTTCTTCTTGTTTGCTTTTTATAACTCCATTTGTTTATTTTAACACATCATGCCTCGTGTTCAACGCACTCCACCAAAAGAAAAAGACATTGCAAACTTAAGTCATGTGCAGTCGGAACCCGATATGCTACTTTCCTCGACCAACTCGCCTGAAGAAGCAAATGTTTATGTTCGGCCCAAGCGTCCACGTCTGAATAGCTCTCCCGAGATTGACCATCGCCATCCGAAATCAACCGAACTTGTTGACACCATCCGTCAAGAGATACGTGCGGTTATATCTACTGAAATCTCAACAGCTATAAAAGAGAGTATTGCGATAGAATTCAAGGAGATGAAGGATTTATTCCGGGACCTCAAAGAATCGGTCAAGTTTATGAGTGATGATTACGACCGCATACAATCTGAACTAAAAATATGTACTGAGAATAACAAAAGTCTTAGTAAGGAAAATGAGTCTCTTAAGCAGTTGGTTTCAGATTTATCTGTACGAGTTAATTTAATCGAGCAATACTCGCGCCAACAAAATATTGAAATTAACGGCGTACCTGAAAACAAAGCGGAAAATTTGGTGAAGACGGTTGTGCAGATGGGGAACGCGGTAGCAAGCGTAATCGGAGAAGAAGACATACTGTCGGCTGTACGAGTGCGGAAATTAGATCCTGGAAATGGTAACCCTAGAGCGGTTGTTGTTAAGCTGCGCACCACTCAAACGCGGGACGTAATATTAACCTCGGTCATGAACTTCAACAAGGCGCACCCTACTGAAAAACTAAATTCGCAACACCTAGGGTATGGCGGTCCCGTCAGGCCTATATATGTGTCTGAACATTTGTCACCCCTTAACAAGCAAATTCATGCGGCTACAAGAAAGGCGGCTACTGCAAAGGGATACAAATACGTGTGGATTCGTGACGGTAAAATCCTAGTAAGAAAGGCTGATGGAGAGCAAGCCAAACAGATAAGAAGCTTGGACGCTGTTGCATTACTCTGAAACCTTCAAAAAAAATCCTGATACAAGACCATGTACAAAACAACAACAATTCAACGTCTACTATCAAAACTTTAGGGGTATGAAAACAAAATTAAACATGATTGAATTATCCACCCGATCGCGCAATTATGATGTTATTATCGGCACAGAGACTTGGCTAGACGACAGTATAAGTGATGGCGAATTATTTGACTCCAGGTATAACGTTTATCGTAGAGACAGAGTATCAACCGTCAGTAACGGCAAAAGAGGAGGAGGTGTATTGATTGCTGTTTTGAAGTCAATAGACTCTGCCCGGATGTCGCAGTGGGAAACAGACATTGAAAACCTATGGGTCAAGCTCAAGACTGTCACAGGGAATAAATCCCACAACTTAAATATCTGCGCGGTTTATCTTCCACCTCCAGTTCAACATCAGACACTTGACTCATTCCTTGACAGAGTCTCCTCTATCATCGATACAACTGGCGACGAATTCCTGATAGCTGGAGATTTTAATCTGAGTTTCATTAATTGGGAAATTGACAAAACTTATTCTCACACTTCCAGTAACACAGCTTCTAACTATGCTAACGCATTGGGCTACTCACTGATAGACTTTATGTCACTGTGTAACATGGAGCAAATAAACTCTGTCAAAAACTGTTATCACAAAACCCTAGATTTAATATTGTGTAACTTCTATGGAGGAATTGTTAGTGTATGCAATAACCCGTTATCAACAGTAGATGTCTACCACCCACCCCTCGAAATACTAATAAAAAACACATCCCCCGCGTTATTAAAGAGTAAGATGCCTGTTAGGTACAACTTTAGAAAAGGCAATTATACTCTAATCAACGCTATAATTAGTGAAATTGACTGGACCTATATTTTCTCAAACTTGCACGATGTCGATGTTATGGTGACACACCTATATAAGCACCTTAATGATATAGTTGACGAGTACGTTCCAAAATCAAAAAAATATAGTGATAAGTATCCCTCCTGGTTCTCTAAACCTCTCATTAGACTCCTAAATGAAAAAGAAAAACTTAGAAAACGGTATAAAAAATATAAAAATCCAAGGGATCACTTTGAATATAGACTTTTGGAGGGGAGATCGAAAACCATGATGAACAGCTGTTACAAAAACTATATGAGCTTAACTGAAAAAAACATTAGACATAATCCGAAACTCTTTTGGTCCTTCGTTAAAGCGAAAAAGTCCAAATCTAACGACATTCCCTCTGAGATGTGTTTAGGAAATGAAACAGTATCTACTGGTGATGAAGTCTGCAGCCTTTTTGCTAAGCATTTCTCCAATAACTTTACTCCCTCGATTGGTTCACCTGCTGTAGCTCAAACAGGACCCAAGTATCATCAGCATGCATTAGGTAGTGTAGTATTCACGGAACGAGATGTCCTGAAAGTACTAAAAAAACTTAACATCTGCAAAGGGCCGGGGCCAGATCGTTTGCCGCCGGTATTTGTAAAGAAGTGTGCTACTAGTCTATCCTTACCGCTTCAAATAATATTCAATCATTCGATTGCGACATCACAGTTTCCGAAGGAATGGAAAATGGAAAATGTCGTACCAATTTTTAAGAAAGGACATCCTAATGACGTGCAGAACTACCGTCCTATTTCACTCCTGTCAGTTTTCGCTAAACTTTTTGAATCCCTGCTATGTCCCTTACTTATATCACACATTAATCCTCAGCTAGCTCCTCAACAACATGGTTTCTGTGTTCGTAAATCTACGACTACTAACTTGGTCCACTATGTCAATAAATTAAGTAAATTGATAGACTCTCGTGTCCAGGTAGACTCAATTTACACTGATTTCAGCAGTGCGTTCGACAAGGTGGACCATAAAATTCTCTTAAAGAAGCTTGAAGGTTTCGGCTTATTTGGCCAGTTGCTTCTTTGGTTTAAATCGTATCTTTCAGAAAGAAAACAAAGAGTGGTTGTAAAGGGCTATGAGTCACCAGTTTATTTCTCTACATCTGGAGTTCCCCAAGGTTCGCACCTGGGCCCAATTCTTTTTCTAATGTTCGTCAATGACATAGTTATCTCAGTAAAACACAGCAATTGCTCTATCTTCGCTGAAGATTTAAAGATCTATAAAGAGATACACTCATCCGTCGATGTTCATTTACTCCAGGTTGACCTGGACGCAGTTCACGACTGGTGTTTAAAAAACCGCATGTCACTCAATGTGAAAAAGTGCTATCACATAACATTTACCAGAAAACGAAAACCTTTACCTACTTCTTACTCAATAAATGGGGTAACACTACAAAAGGTAGAAACAATTCGTGACCTAGGAGTCCAGCTCGACTCTAAACTCACATTTGTCAACCACATTAATAACATCACAGCCAAAGCTGCAAAAATGTCTGGCTTTGTAAAAAGAATATGTCGGGATTTCCAGTCCATCTCTACCCTAAAGGTGCTCTTCAATACTCTTGTAAGAAGCCTACTGGACTATGCATCTCCAGTTTGGAACCCTGCTTACCGTGTTCACGTAAACAGGATTGAACGTATCCAAAGAAGCTTCACCAGATACCTTCGTTTTAGAAGCTCTAGCTGTCCACGAGATTCTTCTTACGGTCAAAGGCTCATTCATTTTAAAATATGCACTCTTGAACACCGAAGAGACGTGACAGATCAAGTCCTTCTCTATAAAATCGCCAACGGTTTACTAAATGTCCCCGATCTTTTGGAGGAATTAAGTATAGCTGTACCTCGACGGAATGCTATTCGATCTGGTCGCGAGACCATTACCTTTGCCACAACTGCAAGTCATACTAATCTTGGTAGCACCGCTCCCATGAATCGTCTAATGGGAAATTATAATAAGATCACTACACGAACCAATAGCATCGACATCTTCTCTAACCCTTTTCGTCAATTCCGTTCGAGAATTTTAACCAGCTCGGAGTCTCAAGACCTCAGTGCGACACAAGCCGCCTATTAATAAAATTCTATCCACTTCCATTTCCATCTTTTTAAGTCTTTTTTTTGTTATGTAGTTAAATATTTCTGTAATTTCCATTGTAATTTCCACCGTATTTGTGAACATAATTATTTTTTATTCTTTGCAACTAAATCAACTAACGTTAACTAAAACGCCCTACAATAATTAAATTCTCTGCTAGTGCTGTGCACTTCTATAAGTGACGAGTTCACAATACCTAAAACCGTATGTGATTTTTGTATGTGTATGTTTAAGTGAATTAGTCGTTGAGGTGCCAAATAAATAAATAAATAAATAAATACGTAACATCTCTTGCGGGGCGGCTAAGCAGATGTAGAAACCGCGCCTTTGGTATATTTTAGCTACTTCCACCGCATTATGTCGTATGGCATTTTATTGTGGGGTCGGGCTGCTGACATTGAATCCATCTTTATTTTAGAATAGAGACCTGTCACAGCCATTTATAATCTATGTCGTCGCGAATCTCACCTGGAACTATTTAAAAAAAATATTATGACAGTACCTTGCCAATTCATCTATGAAAATATTATATATGTAAGAAAAAATCTACATAATTTTAATGAAATAAGTAATAGACATAATTTTATACTAGAAATAAAGATGAAATAGATCAACCATTTTTCAGATTATCTAAAGTACATACTTACATTTTTAATGGGGTACTGTGTTAAGTGTTACAACAAAATACCTCGTGATATATTACAATTAACTGAAAGAAAATTTTAAACTCACATTAAAAGAACTCTTTGTAAACAAGCCTATTACAAATTAGAGGATTATATCCAAGATAAGAATGCTTGGAAACATGCTGGTCTAGCTCCATAGAACAACTTAGAGACAAAATCAAACTGGTTGCTAATTTAATTGTATATTTCATAATTATAACATTGATTTTACATTCTGTGATTACTTGAACTCACACACTGACTTATTAGTTTTACTTGTAATATTTTTATGAATATCATATAGGTACTTTTATAATGCTTATAAATATGTGAACACCATTATCCATTTCACTATTATTTTTTCTGTCATTGCATCATTTTTAATTATTTTTACCTATTGTGGTATAGTAATCTTTTTCCAGGCATCGTTTTCACATAAATATAATTATATAATTGATGTATTAAAAATATTGTAAAACATTTTAAAAGAGTAACAACGGTGGAGTTTCTTGCCCATTCTTCTTCATACGAAAACTATCTTTTGGAAGGGGCGACTATAATCAATTCTATTTTTTGTAAATTTTGACGTTCAAAAGTTTTTTTTTTGTGCCTAATCGCCTTCTGCACATGTGGCTTCCCAGGTACCTCTTTAACGGTATAACAATGTAAATGTCTATTAACTGCTCCAAAATTACGATGATTACCTATTATTTTACTTTTTTACACACTTTCTTGACATAATCTTTTCATTATTTGACATTATATACCTACAATTTTCTATTTTTTTTTTAAATCAAATTATATCTGTTACAGCTGTAGTGCCAATCATGTCATTTGGTTCAAATAGGTCCTTGTTTTTATGTATCTTTTATATAGATTCTTTTCTTTTAGATTTTGTGAATGTGAGAACGCTGTAGGCTGTAGACTTGGGGACCATTATCTATTTTAATAAGTACATGGTACTTTTTGATAGGCCTACACTGTCCTCTCATACCTATTAACACTGTAATTTGAAAACATTGTAGAAACCATTTATTTTTAAAAGAGTAACCGTGGAGTTTCTTGCCAGCTCTTTTCCATAGGTAGCGACCAATTAGAACTGTGCAAAATAAAATATTTTAAATATTTGAATTTTATCAAAATATATCACATAAATGACCGTATTTTTTATTGCCTTAAGATTAGAATGCTTGCAAACATGCTGGTCCTGCTCCATTGGATAATCTAGAATCTACACAAAATCAAACTGGTTGCTAATTTAATTGTATAATTAATTCATTTTTATTATTATTATTTTAGGGTTCCGTACCTCAAAAGGAAAAACCGGCCAAGTGCGAGTCGGACTCGCGCACGAAGGGTTCTGTGATAATCCTTCTATAAATTCTGATGTATTTATTTTTGTAATTAAGTACACTAGTTCTAACATTATTATCATTACTAGCGCATAAAATCCGTTTTATTTTGCTAGAGATTTTCACACCTTTGGTGACCCATTTTAGTTTAGTACTCTTTGTAAGGTTAATTTTACGTTTCCTTTTTGTAACTATTTTTAAAAACTTCTTAAAACTTGTTTATAAATATATTAATTCCCATATTACTCCAGTTGTGTCTCAATATTCCCTTCTCAAAATATGTATCGTTATTAGAACTGAAAATTCTCTTATTTATAACAATATGCTGGTTGTACTTACTTGACTTGCTTGTCAGAGTTTCCAACCAAAATTTACCTAAAATACATCCATGTCCCTCAGCCAGACCATTATGGTCTACTTCATATTCCTTTACATATTATTCAGTGAAAGTTGGGATATTGTCGATGCACGAATATGAGTCATTTCAAATAAAAGTTGTAGTATTAACAAGATGCCTGTAATTCGTCGTTAGTAAGCTAACAAATTCTGTGCGTTTTTTATTATCCAAAAGTAAATCTATATTAAAATCTCCGCATATACATTTCCTATTAAATAAATGTTCCAGCTATTTTTTCATGCGTGTCATGAAAAGGTCAAAATTCTTGTCATAAGGACTACGATAACAACAACATATGCATAGACCAATATCAATATCTTTAATACAACATATTTCAAAGCTGCCCATCTTATAAAGTTTGTTAATTACATCTATATTCTCTACTTTTCTACCCACATGTCCCAGGATCAAACTACCACCTAGTCTTTTTACTTCTGGTGTTGCAAGAAATCAGTTGGTAGTTGGTTGTAGTTATCTAAAGAAAAATAAATTACAGACTTGTCGTTAAAAAAATGTTCACTAATGCATATGTACCTACCCTGATTTCAAGAGATTGTATATAAACATCCAATTCATTCTTATTACTAATACCACACACATTTTGGTGAAATACGTTTATATTTTGTAATCTAGGTATGATTATTTCACTCCGATTACAGTTACTACTACTAGCTTTATGTAAACTAGAGTCCCCTATTTTATCACCTACGAAAAAAATCATCAGCTTGCTGTGTTGCACGGGCACAAGTTTGAATACATGAAGGTTCTGAAATTATATTTGGCATTGATTTAGGAACTGATTTGAAGTAATATTGTGTATTGCCTTTTCGGGGAATATTTTTTACTATTTGTACTACTAGTAAGGTTTTCGGTCTTCCAAGAAATTATGTTTTTGCGCACTACATACGTTGTTACAATATTTCGTATAGTTGTTTCGATACTGAATTCGTAAAATTTCTCTTAAAAATACCTGTGACATGATTATTGTATTTTATTTATAACCACTGTCAATCAAATCTACATGCTTCAAATTATCGCATATAAGACTAAGAATATAATTAATTTTTGACATTTTGATGTATTTTGCATTGTATATATTTCCAACTAGTACATTTGTATGTGAGATTTTAAATAAATTGTAAAAAGGATTGCATAATAAACGGATTGTCATCGTTTGTGCCTGTCCACATTATTACAAAGTCTCTTTCGTCAACATTTTTACATAAGGAAATATATGAATTAACTATTTCATCCGTGGGTGCCTTCAGTTTAATTATAGACAGTACCTCATAGTCCACTCTTAAGTCACGCCGTAGGTAATTAACCTATATCGCTTTCCTGTTCATCAGCAAGAATTAAAACGTTGTACTTTCTAGATTTGATGTTGTATTCCCGTATTTTAGTTGATTCTGGGTTATCTGCACAAGTTTTATGTCCGATAAATGATGTGCTCTGTAACGTAGCCGATTCAGGTTCAGAATTTCTGTAAATTGTTGCGCTTGTCAAGGGTTGCTTAGGTTTAGATTCAGTTTCTGGCATGGTGGTTACAGATTTTGCTTCTTCGGTGTTTGTAATGTAATTAAGTTTCAGAAGAGAATCACAGAAACTGTTTGTCAGCCGACGTCATTCACTCCTTTTAGAACTTGATGACATTTTATAATTGAGGGCACTCAACGGGCTTCTAAACAATTGTATTAATACGCTGAGCTCTTGATTCATATTCAATACTTGTTTATTTAAGTCTACGTTATCAAGAACAATATTTTCCATTTCATTTTGTGTACTTTCTAGTTAAAATTTTAATTCCTTTATTTCTGCCTTAAGTTCCAACATGTATGTGGAACAAATATTTGAGGATAGATCTAAGCTTCTACTTAGTATTTCATCACAAGACATTAAACTTGTGTCAATTAAGCTGCGTTCAAGAGATTCCATTGATTGTGATTTAATTATTGGTTGTTGTTTCCTTGTAGTGATATTATTCACTTGCTCTATGTTGTCCGGTTCAATAGAAAAAGTACTGCGTTTGGTGAGATCGAACTTTAGCAACTTAAATCGTATCTCCAGGCTCGATCTTTACGTGCCACCGGGACATTTACAATTATAACTCAAAAAGGTATCTAGTTCCTCGAGTCAGCTGATTGACATTAACGGTTGATTTTTTATGTTTTTAAGAAGAGTGGGTAGGCGATTTTGAAATTAGGTTAGATATTTTTTTTCACTTTTTAAAATAGTATTGTGTAATTATTGCACTGTTTTGTGAGCAAAGAACTTTGTACTCACTGTTTGTCTTTGAATTGCACATGTTTGCAGTTTCATTGTGTAGATTATTTGTTTATTTGTTCGTTGTTGATGACTTTGTAGTATGCACTTATTTTATATGTTATTGTTTACACTGTGTCTTTAGCTCAGTGTCAGTGTTTACGCGTGAAAAGGTAACATACAGACAGACAGTTACTTTCGAATTAATAATATTATTATATTATAGTTTAACCTCCTAACCCCTGAGGGTATGAAATCTTACCGATTTTGATAAAACTTGGTATGGTTGTTAGTTACGTACCTAACTGAAATCTTGGGAAAATTATTAGAAAAAATCATAAACTTGGAAAAGTGGGTTTTCTTAATGTACTGTACATAGTACATTCGGTGTGAATAGAGATGAAAACTAAACTTTGATGTACTATATGAAGTACTTTCGGTGTGAAATGAAACAAAATTATTTTCTATTAAATTGTTTAATATCGACATTTAATCATTTAAGATCCATGAATTAGAACAAAGTCCCAAATTATTGTTCATGAAACTGTAGAAAGCAATTCCTGTTCTTTACAAGACACAAATAAATGTCACACCCCTTGCATTTGACTGTACTTTTCATGTTACAACCTTCTTTTCTGCAACGCATTTGAACATTGGTATACTCTGGCAAATGTAAGGCTTTGCGGTTCTGCAGTGGAGGTATGGACTTAATTTCCACTCTTCGTTTCCTGTGCGCATTTCTTAATTCGCCTTCTAGATTACCGTCCATATCCTCAGATTCAGCAGGTGGTAAGTTTTCTGTGATCAACTTTTCGCCCAGGTTAATTTTAAATTCTCTCAATTGCTCTACTTTGTGTCTCTGAACACCACTTGAAAGTTGACGATTACGGTACAAGGTCCAGGCATTGGTTACTGATATATCAATCATGTGGAAAATAAAACGAATCGTCCATTTCTTGGTACGACTTCTCTCAGGACAGACAGCAAGCATTCTATCGGCAAGATCCACGCCCCCCATAAAAGAGTTGTACTTTATAACTTGAGGCCTTCTAACAGTCTGATACTCTTTGAGGCGTTTATTCCATCTTCTGCACGTATCACACACAGTGACTGAAAAGCATGAAGATATCATAAGGACCGGCTTGTTGTCTAGCCATTTTAGTTATGGCAATTTTTCCATCTGCTCTGCATTTCACTTCTGTGCTACCTCTGGGCTTCTTCATGAAAGATTTATCGTCGGTAAAATCACAAGTTTTTGGTATTCTGTTTTTCATTATTGTTCCAGTGCTATTGAATCCTCTAACAAGCAGTTCGTCAAAAAGTTTTACTGTTGAAAAATATCTGTCAAAATACAAATAATGTCCTGGTACAAACGTTTCTGTAAGTTTTAGTATTGCCGACTCACCAAGTGGATGGCCTTGAGACGAATATTCTTCGAATGTTTTTCCACCTTGATAAACAACCATATCTAGTATAAGTCCATCTGGATTTGCCGCAACGAAAACTTTCAGTCCAACAGGGTTTGGTTTATTGGGGCAATATTGTTTCAAACCACATGACCCTGAAAAAGGTATTATCATTTCATCGATGGATATATGTTCAGACCTCTTTTGGAGATGACAACCTTTTAGTACTCTTTGGAACAAAGGCATCACTTTCCATATTCTATTTAATCGCTGTTCGTTTGTCACATCATTATCAAATACGACTTTCAGACTTGTTCGTATTGCATAAAATCGATCTCGTGTCATTGCATCGGCAATTATCTTAATTTTCCACTTACGATTCCAGTAAAGGTCTATCATTGGATAATTAATTGCTGACATAAGTAAAGACATGCCGATAAACACTTTGAGTTCCTTCAAATTCAAGCCCAGGGATCTTCCTTTAATCTGCACATAAGTCTGATTAGATGCGTCGACCATCTTTGTCAAAATGTCATCATCTATGTACTCTTCAAAAAACTTGTACCACTGTGTTTGGCTAAGATCTCTTTCAATATAATTTGGGCTGGTCATTGAATGGATCGTGGGCTCAAAATTAGTTACCTGCCATTGATTTGCGGTAAGAGAAGTATCGTTTCCTGCTCTTACCGTCGAATCCACTCGAAGAACTCTGCCTCTACCCCTTCGCGTCCGTGACGTACCTCTGATTCGTCCACGTCGAGCGCTGCTGATGTTGATAAAGGAACTTGATGGAGAGGGGACCGGTACTGGAGATGGAGGAGCTTCTAAAACCCTTGAATCTTCCTCCCCATCGGTGTAATCATCAGAAGATTGACTTCGGATATCACCCTGCTGATAGGTAGGGTCATTATCAGAGTCTTCAGAAAAATCGTGCTCGGAATCGTCCAAATATTCTAAAACTGGAACAAATAACTTTATATGTAAGTCGCATAATTCACACCCAAAATGCTATGTATAGGACATCAAAATATATAAAAAATCTTAATCCACACCTGATGTACTAAGTATAGTACATCAAAGTTTTAGCCTTGCAGCGAACAAAATATTCATGGCAGACCTAAAATACTTTGTAAATATTAGCATTTACTTCAATAACAAGTGAACAGATCAAAAACAATATAAATATTCCTAAAAAGAATGTATGAATAACGATTGCTTACTTTGCTCTGAGCGGAGATGCGACCGTCTGTGATGGGCGTCCATCTTGAAAAAGAACTATTTGTCATAGAGTGACAGCTTATTTTTTTTCTAAAAGTTGCGTTCGTATACGACACAATTGCACAGTACACTTTTAGAGAAATTGATTTACTATTGTGCGGGAATTTTGAATTTTTGATGTACTATGAATAGTACGCCAGGGGTCAGGAGGGGTCAGGAGTATGGATGAAAAAAAAAAAATACTCATCCACGGACCGACCGCGGAGAGCGTAGCTTAACATGATTAATCGACCCGTGCGACTGTTATTACTTAGCCACAAGCCCATCAATAAAAAAATAATGTAATAAATATGGAATATTACTACCTAGTACTGCCAATATAAGTCGAAATCAAGCGCGAACATGGTTTTTTGGAACATTTTGTATCTTCCAAAACAACATGTTTGCATTCGATTTCGACTTAGCTACCATAGTATGTATTAAAATAATACCCCAAAAGCTCTCACATGGCAAACGTTTCATCACTGTTGAGAGTTTGGTCCAAATGACTCATGTTCTTTTGGCACACAGATAGATTATAACCTGGACACAATCATAGGATACTTTTAATTTACGGTAAACAATTTAGTACTAAATAAAACAAAAACCAAATGCATTAGATTTAAATTACCTAATGTTAGAAGTAGCGAATGTGACATCATATTGAATGGGGAAAAACTGGAATTTATTAATCAAACGGTTTTCCTAGGAATCACGCTAGACGAGAAATTACAATGGGGACCTCATATAACATCTCTTGCGGGGCGGCTAAGCTCGGCCGCTTATGCTGTTAGAAAGATAAGACAGTTAACAGATGTAGAAACCGCGCGATTGGTCTATTTTAGCTACTTCCACAGCATTATGTCGTATGGCATTTTACTGTGGGGTCGGGCTGCTGACATTGAATCCATCTTTATTTTACAAAAGAGAGCTGTCAGAGCCATTTATAATCTACGTCGCCGCGAATCTCTCAGGAAACTATTTAAAAGGATTAATATTATGACGGTACCTTGCCAATTCATTTATGAAAATATTATGTATGTAAGGAAAAATCCACATCTTTTTAATAAAATAAGTGATAGACATAATTTTAATACTAGAAATAAAGATAAACTAGATCAACCATTTTTCAGATTATCTAAAGTACATACATCTTTTATGGGGTACTGTGTTAAATGTTACAACAAAATACCTTGTGACATATTGCAATTAAATGAAAGAAAATTTAAAACTCAGATTAAAAGTACGCTTTGTAAACAAGCATATTACAAATTAGAGGATTATATCCAAGATAAGAGTGCTTGGAAACATGCTGGTCCTGCTCCATAGGACAATTTAGAATCAAGACAAAATCAAACAGGTTGCTAATTTAATTGTTAAATTTATAATTTTGTATTATATGACATTGATTTTACATTCTGTGATTACTTCCTCACACACTGACTTATTAATTTTAAAAACATTAGGAAAATCGTCTACTTTTACTATGTTTGTAAATATGTGAGCACCATGTATCTATCATATAATTAAATTATCTGTCGTTGCTTCATTTTTAATTCTTTTTACCTATTGTGGTATAGTAATTTTATTCTAGGTGCATCGTCTTCACATATAATTATTTAAGTAATGTACGTACTAATACAAACTATTGTAAAACATTTTAAAAGAGTAACGGTGGAGTTTCTTGCCCATTCTTCTCCATACGAAAACTACCTTTTGGAAGGGGCGACTAGAATCAATTATATTATTTTGTAAATTTTGACGTTCAAAAGTGCCATACATGGGCCTATTTGAAATAAATGTTTTGACTTTGACTTTGACTTTGAATTATAAATAAGCAAATAAAATACTAATACCAAATACCGCAAAATATGTTAAGTAAATATACTCAAGTTGGATTTTTTACTGGTCATATGATACAAAGTATTTAAATGACCATAATCCTTCAAGGTCTTCAACCATAAGTAAACACATTCCAGCGTTAACTATTGAGATTAGTAAATGTGATCTGGTACAAACAGTGGAGCTATTCCAACATAGTCAGAAGCTCCGTTGTGTCGGTAATGGCATCACTCGTCACTCACAAACACGAGAACAATTCGATGAAAAATGTTTGAACGTACCCCCCCACCTTCTCGCGCTCCACGCCGCCCCACACCTCCGTCTTCGGAAGGAAGGAAGCCGAATGAAGGCATTATTTTTCAAACCTTATTACTGGCGGCTAATGTATTCATAGGTTGCGGTTAAAAGCAATGGCGCCTCGCCCTCAAAGCTCATGAAGGTCACAGAGGGATAGTTATCATACCATAACAGAGCTGAAAGTGATGATCACATCTGATGATAAAACACTCATCTATATATAATATAATTCAGTAATAAATTAATAAATTAATCTGCATATAGAACTTAGATAACTATGTTACATGTTTTAGGTATCAGTCATAGTTGTATATTGCTAAGAGAATAGTAAGATCTCGACACGACTGAATTCAAGAATGTTTTGAAACAAGAATATGACTCGTGCGTGATTCTTGTTTCATTCAAAGCCAAAACTTTTGAGCATTGAAGACTTGCGGAGTAAACCTTCTACTTTTCCCTCTTACCTCATACCCCCGCGCCCCCCGCACACTCCTGCTCGGTCCTGCCGCCAACACGGACGGCCGCTCATCAATATTAACGCGGAGCCGACAATTTGTTGATCGCTGTGTTGTTACAAAGTTGAACAGAAGCGCACGCACATTGCCGCTACCCTTCCGGCAACGAAAAGTTTCCCAGGGCTTTATTTTACAGACTGAAATTATAATTTTTGTGTATAGACCGTGACTTGCTGCTTGAGTATGTATTCTGCCTTGGAACAAAGCATCTTCCTTCCTACGGACAGATTTAGAACGCACTATAAGACCATCACGAACTTAGACCATGCATCATCATATTATAATTTGTATTGATGTTGTAATTCTACTAACATATATGTAGTTGTTACCTTTGTTACTAACAATTTATGGACTTCTATCTAATAAATGAAGGAATTAATTTTTTTATCACATCTATTCAAGAACTAGTTTATTCTTCATAAACAGGGACTAAAATAACATTTTAATCCCTAGGGATTAAAAGTGATTTCAATTTGGAATGTGTATATTGTTAGAAAAAATTCCAATCACCAAACAGATCACACGATCATAACACAAACTTTGTATGAACAAATAACAGGCTGGCAAGAGAGAAAGAGAAAGTGTGAATTTGTTCAAAATAAAAATCCAAGATGGCGGCTGCGAATATTTTCTAATTTTTCGTCATGGGTGTCGTTTTCATATTTTTGGAGGGTGCTAAAGCCGATAGTGAATCTCTCTTTATACAAATTTTTACGTAATCGCTGCAGTCATCGGTGTCAAGATGCTGAGAGACGCTATTTCCACGATCAACTCAATAACCGCAGTTCTTCCGATGTATGGAAATTTCTCAAATCTGTAGGCATAGGCAAGTCACCTACCAACCAATGTAAAGATGTGAACCTCAATGATCTCAATTTCATTTCTCCCTCCTCCCCTTTTCTCTTGATCCGTCTGTCAAAGCTGCGACACTAGACAGTCTAGCTAGTTTGCCGTTACCACAATGACTTACTTACTTATGACTTTAAGCTTAGCGATGTTACTGAGGATGATGTTAAAAAATCTATACTGGCTATTACTTCTTCAGCAGTCGGTAATGATAAGTTGTGTTCGAGAGTGATAACTCTTATCCTTCCCTCGTTACTTCCTGGTCTCACTCATATCTTCAACCACTCTTTTTCCTCTAGGTCATTTCCGTCAGTCTGGAAACAGGCTCAAACTCAAACTCAAAGCATTTATTTCAAATAAACCAATTACAGGCACTTTTGAATTGTCAAGGGGTCGGAAAGTCAGAAAGATGAAGCTAGTTGCCAGTTCCAAAGCGTAGTATGTACCTATGGAGAAGAACGGGCAAGAAACTCCATGGACACTCTTTTAATCACAATATGTTTCCAAAATATTGGTCACACTATTCATGTTAAAGTTATAAATGTGAGAACGATGCAGAACGATAAAAGCGTCCGTAATAAAAAATAAAACAATTCAAAAATCAATTTAAAATAAGCCACGGCAGCTAGAAGATGACCAGTCCCTACTGACAGTGCCCGTTCACGAACATGACGCATGGACTAGCACCATTCAGCTCAACCATTTTGAAGGGAGCTAAATGATCCAACACACACGCCACCGTCAGCGAGACATTAGAGTGAGCATGACATATTCTCAGCCGCAAGGGCACATTCAATTCAATGAAAGACGTACCTAGTAAATGGTAGCTTTAAAGTAGGTACATAGTACTCACACATGTTATGAATTTATACAATGCAAAGATGAGTAGTTTTTAAATCTTTAGCAACTCCAACAGTATTTTCAAATGCTAATCAATTATTTTATGCGCCCTTGTGGAGCAGGACCAGCGTTTAGCCAAACATTTATATCAGCGATGTAATCCCTCAACTTATAATTGGCTTGGCTGCATAGTGTGTGTTTTATATAAGACTAGCTTTTGCCCGCGGCTTCGCTCGCGTAGAATTTGGTCTGCCACATTAAGTTACGTGACTTTTTTTTTTAAATACTTATATTTTTTTAATGTAACTTCACATCGTACATCCCAGATTTCTAACTTCAAAATTAGTTTCCATACAATCTTTGAACTCCTATATCTAATATTTAGAGGGAATCTCTTGAGGGTAGAATTATCTGAATTCCTTTCTAAGTGCTCATTATTTTAAGCTATAATAGAACTCTGCAAATTTCAAAATGCTAAGTCCAGTGGTTTCTTCATCAATCTTTATAAGTAGCCCTATGTCCTTCCCCGGGCTTGAGATTATCCTATCCAGCACAAACGGATTACTAAACACTGACTAATAAACAGGTCGGACCAATGTTACTTGCATTTAATCACTACATAGTATAAAACAAAGTAGCTTTCTTTGTCCCTATGTCCCTATGTATGCTTAAATTTTTAAAACTAGGCAACGGATTTTGATGCGGTTTTTTTAATAAATTTTGTAATAAGTAAAGAATTATGTGGTATATAACTGGATAATGTAACGAAAATTAAAAGTAAGTAAGTACCTAATCTGTTTTTATTTGCTACTTATAAAACTATATATCTAAATAAAGAAATCTACGATCCTATATTTAAACAAACAATAAAGAACAATTCTTATACGACTGAATTAAAAATAAAAAGTAATTAATCGCTATCTAGGATAAATGACGAAGAATAAATGACATGACAATAAAAATGCATACAGAACACAACCATCAATGACGTCTGCCCTCACGCGTCTACCCGCGTTCGGGTCGCGCACTCGGCGATGCCTCGCCATTGTTCGCCCCTCCCCCGCGACCGCGACGCCGCATCGCGCTCCGCCCGTGCTGCCGCCGCCGTTAGGCGCTCCGTTCAAGTCAATCATATTATCGTGATAACTTTTAAACTATTCAGCCAAATTACTTAGTGTGAAAGTCAAAGTTTATCTACATTAAATACTTAATGCTAGAAATGTATTCATTTTGATAAGAGTTTGATAATTAAATACTAATATGTGCATTGTAAAATAGTACCAAATTTTTGTCGTACTGGCTTGCACATAAAAGGTAGATATATGCTGTCGCGGACTTTTATTTAGATCAACTTAAGACAAAAAATCCTGCGGTACATCATCTTTAGTAACTCCATTGGTTTAGGCAGCGCACGCCAAGATAGCTCTCAGATGGAAGATTTTTTTCCGACTTAATTGACACGTATCGTTATATTATGACCAAAATTACATAAAATCATTATAAATTGTAGCCTATGTGTTATTCTGATGAATAACCTATATTACTGTAAAGTTTCATCCAAATCCGTCCAGTAGTTTTTTCGTGAAAGGGTAACAAACATACACATACACATACATCCATCCTCAGAAATTTTCGCATTTATAATATTATTATTTATAGTAAGTAGGATATAGTAGGATTTAAATTTCGTTTCACTCATTTGAAGTATGTGGGGAGGTATTTTATTGTAACATTTTAAACAGTACCCCATGAAAGATGAGTCCACTTTAGCCAATCTGAAACCTGGTTGAACTAACTGGTCCCTATTTCTTGTGATATAATTGTGTCTTGCACCTCTTTTACTAAAAATTTTTCCTTACGTACATAATGTTTTCATAGATATATTGACAAGGTACCGTCAATGTGATGTTAATATCTTTAAACAGTTCCCTTAGAGAGTCACGCCTGCGGAGGCCATATATGGCTCTGATGGTTCTTTTCTGCAGAATAAAAATAGACTCGATGTCTGCAGCCCGACCCCATAGTAAAATACCATACGACATAATGCTATGAAAGTAACTGAAATAGACTAGCCTCGCGGTATCTACATCAGTAAATTGACGTATTTTTCTCACAGCATATGCTGCTAAACTTAGCCGTCCTGAAAGGGATGTTAAATGAGGACCCCATTGAAGCCTTGAGTCGAGCGTGATCCCCAGGAAAACAGTTTTATCGACAAATTCTAGTTTCTCTTGATTCAATACTATCTCAAAATTACTACTTTTGACATTTGGTAATGAAAATCTTATGCATTTCGTTTTTTTACCATTTAATACTAAATTATTAGCAGTGAACCAATTTTGGACTTGCAGCAGGGCGTTATTTACGTCGTCAAGATTTGATGCACGCCTATTAATTTTAAAAATTAAGGAAGTATCATCAGCAAATAACACCATTTGTGGTTGGCTCACATAGTACCTTTACCCAAAACTAACAATCTTACTTTATTAACCCACTTTAGACCTATTTCTATTCTCCAATTTCTCACTAAAGTTTTTGAGCACATAGTTCATAGATAATTATCATTTTTCTTGGCGTCAAACTCAATAATTTCCCCTTTTCATTCCGGTTTTCACTCAAGTCACAGTACTGTAAGCGCGCTTTTGAAAGTAACTGACGATATCCGCTGGGCAATGGAGAATAAGTACCTTACTGTTCTTGTATTGCTTGACTTTAGTAGCGCCTTCAACTCGGTGGATTTTGACATTTTACTAAGTATCCTCAAATCTATAAGTTTCTCTTCTTCCGCTTTACTTGGTTCAGTTCTTATCTTTGGGGACGCTCTCAGTGTGTTCGCCTGGAGGAGTCCTTCTCTGATTGGTGTAGCCTCACTGAGGGTGTTCCTTAGGGTAGCGTTCTCTCTCCTCTTCTTTTTTCAATTTTCATTAACTTTGTCACCAGTGTAATTTCCTCCAGTTTTCATCTCTACGCAAATGACTTGCAGCTCTACTGACATTTTATTGTAGCTGACGCAGTTTCTGCAATTGCTGCCATGAATCATGACTACTTAGCCCAAACCCTGATGCAAGCCAGTTGCATTAGTGTTTGGGCTAAGACATTTGGTCTGCAAATTAATCCAACTAAATCTCAGGCCATGATCATAGACAGCAGATTTGTTCACAATGCGGCTGATGTTGCATCTCTGATGCCTTTATATCTTCATGGTGTTTGCATTGACTATACCGAAACCGCTAAGGATCTGGGTGTAATTATTGACTCCAATATTTCGTGGCGTGCTTACGCTCGCCCTAGCGACGCACCGTGTAGATCACACCTTAGATCCCTCCTTAAATCTCATCCTCATAAAACAAGCTACTATTTTTATTCCTTCTATGTCCATGCAGTAAGATTGTGGAACTCACTTCTGCCTAGCATTCGTGATTTAAAAACTGTTTCTCATTTCAAATATCGAGTAAAAGAGCATTACTTCTCCTCTCAAATGTGAGTATTTATATACGTATAGTATGTATGTTTATTTATTTAAGCTTTATGTATTTATAAAGTATATAAAAAAGAAAAACATTTATTTGAACACAGTTCGTGAAACATAATACACAAATAACAAAGATAAAGTAAATAATAATATTTAAAAACAACAGTGTGTGCCTCACGGCTGCGCCAAATAGGTTCATTTCAGCATGAATGCCAGACAGATGCTGTCTGACGCTGGTTTTCTAATGAACCCATAAGAACAAGTGACGGGGAGTACAAACAGCTTCAACATACCTAATACATAATTTGTATACTAAAAAAATAAAAATAAATAAATAAATAAGCACGTAATCAAACATAATACAATAACAAAAAACATACGAAACAACAAAAACAGTCCCAGCAAAAACCTGTTTTTAGCGAGCTATGTAGAATCCGTGCACCGGTGCACTCACAAAGCGCTGCAGGCCGCCGACCGCAGCGGACAGATACACCGACACTTATACAATAAGAAAAAATTACTGTGGGTTGTTTGGATAAAAATATAAATAATTATTAATTATAATAAAAATAAAACGATTTGTCATAAATAAACAAACAAAGAAAGAAACTCTCTCGCCTTAAAAATAGTCGCATCTATTCAAATAGAGCTTGTTTATTCTTCGTAAACGGACCAAAATAGGTTATTTAATCTCTAGGGATCAATAGTAATTTGAATGTGGATATTGTTAGTAAAAGTTCCAACTACCAAAGAGATCAATCACGAACATTGTATGAACGAGTAACAGGCTGAATGATAAATTAAACCGCGCGCGAGCCAAAAAAAAAGGATAAAAAAAGAATAAAAAGGATATAACATCAATTCTTTTAATTTGAGCACTGTAAATCACAGATCAGTTATATAGGCAATAATTATACGACTAAGTTCCCTTTAGAGGATTATTACCATTAGTTATATAAAGGGTATGTATATATAGAAATGAATAATCACAGATATTTTTTTAAATATTAAATGAAATAGGTAAATAATAATAAAGATATGTTCTGATCATAACTATTCATTCCTAATTTAAAAATGCTATAAAAATTGACTAGATATATATATATATATATATATATATATATATATATATATATATACATTTCTTTTTTGGACTTTTATACTACATGTATGGGTCAGTCTGATTAATCTTATTCATTCATATTCATAAGGTACAATTACGGACCCTGTAGGTCACAGCAAAAACAATAAAATTAATTCTTAAAATAAAATTTAAAAAAAAATTAAGTACCTAACAATCAATTTTTAAATAATTATGAGATCAGTTATAATAATAATTAGATACGTTCAATTTAACATTATATTATATTATAATATTTATCTATATAAGTATGAATGTACCTATACGACTGTGTGTGGTGTCTGTTTGTGTTTAATCAGTTTTTTTGTCATGTATGTATTCCTTTATTGTGTAGTATGCTTTTTTGATTAATATTTGCTTGATTTTATTTATAAATGTCGTATCGCTGGTTTCATCTTTTATTGCATCTGGTAGTTTATTAAATATTTTTATTGACATTACGTAGGGGCTATTGGAATGTAGTTTCATACGCGAAGAGGGTAACATTAACATTTAATCTTCTTCAATACATGACTAGTTTAACTTAAGATGATAATAGTTTAAACAAAATACAAGCTCCTTTCACTGTTAGGGCTTGAAAATATAGAATTCATAATTCCCACCTACAATTTGTTCAGATCTAATTTGTCCAATGATTCCACTCTCTGTGCTTAAAATTGAACACATTCCATCAACATTTAGGGGAAGTAACCTTTCCCATTAAAAAGGCAAAATTGTTTGACGGAATATGTCCTGTTCTGATTCTGTGCACTATAATAATCAGTTTTCTACTTAACCGACTATATGTACACCAAGGTATACGAGGAGGCTGATATTGGATAGTTTTATACCATATGCCCTTTTCCAATGATCTGAGATTGAAATATTCCTTCCACAAATCATAAATAACACTGTCCATTATATTTCGTTAATATCTCTGAATAATATGGTTTTACATAAATCTTGTCCTTCTGCACTCCAATTTTCGCCAATC
The DNA here is from genome assembly GCA_916610215.1 of Omphaloscelis lunosa. NCBI lineage: Eukaryota > Metazoa > Arthropoda > Insecta > Lepidoptera > Noctuidae > Omphaloscelis > Omphaloscelis lunosa. Next base: position 16,221,172 of record OU744268.1, on the reverse strand, counting down.
TATCTGCCTCCTCATTCCCATGTACCCTAAAGGAAGGAACCCGCTGCATCCTCAGATCCACTCCCTTCTCCGCTAATTTGTTTATTTTAGAGAGTATCTCGTATGCTATCGGTGTACCTCTGCGACCAGAGGCGCATCGAGCGATATGATGTAAGGCACTCTTACTGTCTGAACATATAACAGCTTAATTGTTTTAATATATGATTGTGCTTCTGAGATCGCAATACGGTACGATACTCACATTTCCAATTACTTTAATAACTTTATATTAGATATTTATAATGAATAATTTCAGCTCGGCTTGTCATCATTTTGTTTTATATTTTGACTAGCTTTTGCCCGCGGCTTCGCTCGCGTAGAATTTGGTCTGCCATATTAAGTTACGTGACATTTTTTTTTAAATACTTATATTTTTTTAATGTAACTTCACATCGTACATCCCAGATTTCTAACTTCAAAATTAGTTTCCATACAATCTTTGAACTCCTATACCTAATATTTAGAGGGAATCTCTTAAGGTTGGAATTATCTGAATTCCTTTCTAAGTGCTCATTATTTTAAACTATAATAGAACTCTGCAAATGTCAAAATGCTAATTCCAGTGGTTTTTTCACCAATCTTTACCTGTATGGTGTGTTCATAAAAAGTAGCCCTATGTCCTTCTCCGGGCTTGAGATTATCCTATTCAGCACAAACGGATTACTAAACACTGACTAATTAACAGGTCGGACCAATGTTACTTGCATTTAATCACTACATAGTATAAAACAAAGTAGCTTTCTTTGTCCCTATGTCCCTATGTATGCTTAAATTTTTAAATTTACGCAACGGATTTTAATGCGGTTTTTTTAATAGATTTTGTAATAAGTAAAGAATTATGTGGTATATAACTGGAATAGGTGAACAACTGTGTTAATTTATCTGTGTTTTTACTGCAATATACTCCTGTATACTATGTTATTAGATTTTTTTTTGTTCAGCGTAAATATGTAGATTTTGGGATTTAGATACACGTGAGCAAGCTACGTATAGCTGCCCATGGGAAAAACAGGGCTTGCCTAAATGTATCCCCGCTACCTTCAAAGTTTGCCCTTGCGATTTATTAATAGTCATAGAAAATGCAACTTTAAGTGGGAACTGTAAATGTTTGAAATTGAAGGGTAAGTTATTGGGTACTATTGGGATGCGTGGAATAAGAATATTTTCACCCTTAGCTTCTCCAGTTAAAATTGTGGCCTTAACAATATGCCTGCCTAGTTCAATGACTCGCAATATAGTGCCATTACATAGTCTCGGGGCGTCCAAGTTGCGCAACGGGTATACCGACTTTTAATTCGAGCTTATGTGATGGCACCCCGGATAGCTCCAAAGAGTTAGGAAAATGCCACGGGGTAGCTCGTACAGTCTTCAGATGACATGACTGTGTCGATGGAGTTGTAGGTTGTTGCATCGCTGGTTACTTGGTCCAAGATAATTTTATTGATTTTCGCAACTGTCTCATTTCTTGATGCTAGTATAGTTCTTTCACATAGCCAACTTTCATCGTGGATGTTCTGTTGCAAATTTGGAAAAAACTTGAGCAATGAGTGCGTCTTCCGAATCCACAACGTGACAAAATTGGTTAGTGAATAGAACCATACCTCCTTCGTTAGTTTCGATTCGACCTTCACCTATCTCGAGCAGTTTTTCAGCGTACGCGCCCGACTCTAGATCATTGAATAATTGGACACGCATGTTGGTGATAAGGTGCAGCTTTTCAACTTTGGTCCATAAATATGAGGATTTTAGACATGTGTTAATTTCGTCTGCTACAGTGCCTCGCTCGATGAAAGGCAAAGTTTGCCGAAAGTCCCCAGCCAATAAAACAACCACACCACCCATTATTGTTTGTTTGCCGTGTAAGTCTTGTAAACAACGATCAAGAGCAAGAAAGTTTTTCCTGTACCACCCGGGGCATCAAGGAAAAAAGTCCGCCTTCTCCATTCTCAACTCGTCCTACTATTTTGTGATAAATCTCTCTTTGATCAGGTAGCAAACGTGGCTCAGTTTCGCATACGTAAGCACCTAACTGGTTAGTATCATAGCTTAGCTCTTTTATCAACTCGGTCGACAACTCTCCTCTACGCTGCGATGAGGGTAGACCAAAATCGGATATTTTTTCCCAGAAATCTCGGCGATGCCTCGCCATTGCTTGGATTGCATTGTTCGCCCCTCCCCCGCGACCGCGACGTAACATCGCGCTCCGCCCGTGCTGCCGCCGCCGTTAGGCGCTCCGTTCAAGTCAATCATATTATCGTGATAACTTTAAAACTATTCGGCCAAATTACTTAGTGTGAAAGAAGTACCAAATTTAATTAAATTTATGGTTCACAATTTTGGTCGCACTGGCTTGCACATAAAAGGTAGATATATGCTGTCGCGGACTTTTATTTAGATCTACTTAAGACAAACAATCCTGCAGTACATCATCTTTATGTAACTCCATTGGTTTAGGCAGCGCACGCCATGATAGCTCTCAGATGGAAGATTTTTCCGACTTAATTGACACGTACCGTTATATTAAGACCAAAATTACATAAAATTATTATAAATTGTAGCCTATGTGTTATTTGATGAATAACCTATATTACTGTAAAGTTTCATCCAAATCCGTCCAGTAGTTTTTTCGTGAAAGGGTAACAAACATACACATACACATACATCCATCCTCACAAACTTTCGCATTTATAATATTATTAGTTTAGTAGGATGTTTCCCAAGCAATAGTAACGCGTGTTGTGGTAAGGCATCTGTCATATTGTCACCCGTTGTACATAAGACTAGCTTGTGAAGACTTGCCTATTCTTCGTCGCACAATAGTTCATTACACGTCTGTATCCAGAGGTCTTGTTTAGCAGTGGACGTGCACGTTGTGACGTGTTGTGACAGTAATGGTGTTCGCTGCTGAGTTGTGACGCGACGCGACTGATTCAATTTACTGCCACCGCCCACCGCCGGGGGTGGATGATCGTGTGACGTCACGGAAGCTGGAGGAATATTAAATAATCCGGCGATGAGCGCGGGCGGCACGACGTTAGTGCAAATAACAAATATTAATCTTTCATTTCTAATTATTAATTGAATATTATGTTTCTCATATTGAAATATTCATTTATCCCAGCATTTGGTAAATCTGTATTGCATAAGAAGTAAAAAAAAAACCGGCCAGGTGCGTGTCGGACCACGTACAGTGAAGGGTTCCGTAGCAGGGAATGGGATGAATTTATCTCAAAAACAAACAACATTGTAGTTGAAAAACATGTTCTCCCATACATCGATATACGTCACAGTTAATTCTCCAACTGCAAATGTAAGTTTGCAATCACATTTTTTTTGTGATAAATTAACTGTTTTCGGACTTTTTCCTTTACACGTGTTGTGAGATCTTACTTCTTGCCAAACATGATTCTAGGTCAACGGGAAGTACCCTGTAGGTTTAGATTTATTTGCGTGTATCAAATACCAATATCAAAATATTTTTTTATTTCGTTGACTTAGATGCTTGATGCTTTTAGAGTTCTAAGGGACCACAGACCCTGGTATTTGATATTAATTTCAACTTGATACCTCCACGTTTTCTGAGGAAAAGAGTCTTGACGAACTGACGGACGGACAACGAAGTGATCCTAAGGGTTCTGTTTTTTACTTTTGACGTACGGAACACTAAAAATTGAGCTACAACATTGAGATAGGTAGTTTAATTTTACGACAGTATTATATTGTTATTTATTATATTGTTTTATATTCACAATATTTGTTGAATAGTACGTTTATGTGGGTGTACTATAAGTGCACCCTCTGCCTAACCCTTCGAGGATTACAGGCATGATGTTATGTTAGTACATATTAGTTGTTGGTCAGTTTGCTAAGCAATCCATTTTCTCGACTGTACATCGCTACAGTAAGCCGAAGTTCGCACGGACGTAATAAAATCACGGCGGGATTTTATCGCGCACTGGATTTTAAACTCTCGGTGTTAAGCCAAGCGTTGAGATTCCTACGCGCTGGGACGCACTCTCGTCCCAGCATGTTGAAAAAACACTGTTGGAATTTCAACTCTCGGCGCCAAGCAGTTGAAAATCAAGTGCATGAAAAAAATTGCCGCGATTTTATTACGTCCGTGCTACGTGGGCTAAGACAGTGTCAGCTCCGCCATCGATCACTACTTCCGACTAGTGAATAGTCCCGGGAAATCCCGGAACCGAAAGTACCGGGAAATCCCGGAAATTGGCGTAGGTATAGGAACCGGGATTTTGAAAACCTAATCCCGGTTATTTCGGTACTTTCGGGAAAAGATACAAATGTCACCCGTCTCTCTGGTTTCAAATTATCGGCAATCATTAAAGGTCTTCTCGCAGTTATTATGATAGACTTGATTAACCACGCTAGGAATTAACCAAGACAAATAAAAATGCATCAAATTTTAGACGAAATAACCGTAACCATCGCATCAAGAACCACAGGATGTGCTATCTGGCACATGTTCACAGGCTCCGCAAACCACACCTGTTACATGTAGTACAAGGCCAAATCCAAGAAAGTCGGCCGACCTATTTACACATGAAATGAAAAGCTAAAACAGGACTCGACCTACTTCGACAAGAAAATAATTTATTAAATGGACACAGTTGAAGTCTGATATAAGATTAAGTAGACTACTAGCAAGATTTACAAGAATCCTGAAACAGATTAGACCTCAGACGAAAACATTGAAAACAAAGAGCAGGCGCACCGGTGAAGCTGGACCTGAACTGGCCTGGCGGCGACGTCGTAAAAAGATGCCCATCCATAGATAAATATCACCCGTCTCTCCACTACCCAAATCCTTCTATATCCTGAGGGCACGTCTTCCCTACCATTACCGCGCTCCTGGTCTACTCCTTGATATGCAATGGCCTGGTAGCCCCATGAAGCATGAGGGTCCAGAGGCAAATCTTGGGGTTTAATCGATTTATCGAGTCTGCTTAAACCACGCTGGGGTTGGTGCATTAATTAATTCATTCATTCATCATAATGCTACGCTAAAACTCCACTGATCCTTTTAGTTTTTTTATAGATATTACATAAATTTTAAATAATAATTTGGATATGCAGAATTGTAATAAGTCATGTTGGCTTAAAGAATTCAAGGGTTTATTGAAACTGTTTTTTAATAAATGTTCCTGTTATAAAGTAGGATTAAGTACAAAAATGTTTTAATGTTAAGAAAATGTTGCTGGTAGAATATGCTTATTTAGCAGTAAAATTTTACTTAATAAGACTACTTCTATGTCTATTAAACAAGAAATAAAACGTTTTATTTGATTTGAATTTTATTTTTTTTATTTTGTCCTGTAATTTCGTCTTTCTCTTACTTTCTCCATTTTAACACTTTCAACTCTACTATCTTAAAAAAGTATCGAAAGTACCGGGAATCCCGGTTCTTTAGCCAGAAGGTCCCGAAAATCCCGGTTCTTAAAAACAGTACCGGTTCTGCATTCCCTACTTCCGACACGTGCTGATCGTGTCCCAGGAGTGGGACCACAATACACGTGTATTATAAATGTGTCCAGCGCCGCCAGCAAACATCCCGTAGCCGACATCACATTACTACTGGACGATTGACCCTCACGCACACACACATACACACACATGCGCAGTGATCGCGGGGAACACTTTATTAGTCGGCTGTGCGGAATGGTAGATGCTTTATCATATATTTTTTTAATGTCAGCTTATTACTTATATTGGGGTTCCGTCTCCCAGTTTGCGGACACAAAGGACGTGAGGCTTCATGCTATGGTGATCAAATTATGTTGTGAAAGTATTCCGCGGTTGTCGGCTTCGTAGGAAATTGTACGCGAGATAGAATAGCTCCACTACCGTCGGCTGTGAAGCTAATGGTTCAGCTGGGACAGACACTTGGAACGTAGCTAATGGTCGACGGGCTCATTGCCTCTGCTAATAATCGTATAATTATGCAATTCCAGCGCTAACCGAAACAATACACAGCCTTCTATCCTATCTTATGCACAACGTTGGTGGCGACACGTTAAATTAAAATTCTAATCATTTGATTAAAGTAACATAGACTCATAATAGGCATTATAGCAACACACACATTCATTTAAATTACAACAATAATAAAAATAAACATTTCTAAGCGCTGCAGCGAGTGCGCCATATGGGTAACACCGATAAAATCAATGGAAAGTAATAAAGCGGTTTATGGTCAGGGGGCCTAGACAAAATCCAAGCGTTTTTTGCTCACGCTTATTCCTTTCAAGCTAAGGAATTAACGTTAGCGTGAAGAAAATGGTAGACAAGTTACATTTAGATCGCGATACGTCTATTCCGCAGCGTCGCATGAAACATTCCATGTTTAGTCTATGGAATAGTGTAAAACAATGGTCAAATATGTGTCAAACGCGATGGCGCACTAACAATTCAAATGTGTAATGTGAGTTGAAAGTAAATAAAGTGTTTTCTAATGTCAAGTTCATACAATTTGATCTTTCCGTTGGCGGAAAAGGGATTTTGTCTAGGCCCCCTGGTATTTTCGACATATACAGAAGACACGTAGAAGTGAAAGGGGGAACAGAGGTTTAGGGGGAAGGTAATGAGACAAAGTGAAAAGCAGTGGCGCAACCTTTGCGCGGCTGATCGACTAGCGGCGAATAATGTAGTCTGCTATGATAACGGATGTTGGTAATGAGGGATTGAAATGCTACGTACGTTTTAGTAAAATAAAATGAATTCTTGAGCTTCAACGTCTTCACGATTCATAGAATGATGTCCAAGAATGAATTTTAATCACAAAGCCATAAATTGTACTTAAATCAACAAAATAATTATTAAACCGATCTTATTAATATTTTTCATTCTCGAACAATGTTCAACAATACGTCTTTGAAATTGCAATAATCATTTTTAGTTTAACGTTCTACTGGAGCATTCAGTGTTCCCGGGTCAACATACCTTAGAGCGTTGTCTGTGACCGAACACGTCGTTCTCTTTGTATTCACCATCTCTTTGATATCAGTTCTCAACTAATCGGTCATGGCCGATGGGCCAAGACTGATTAGTTGAGAAAATGCGTTAGTTTGTGATCATACTCACAGAGTGATGACTTTGCGAGTATGATCATAAAACTAACGCAAAACTGTACGTTCTGTGATTGCATCCCCACTTCCCAGTGTTTGTGGTCCGCCAACAATTCCTTTGAGTCAATCATACGGCGGCGGTACATTTCAATAGTTCGGTACAATTAGTAAACAAAGCGTCCTTTGCTCCTTGTGTACCGCGGGCGGGCGCCGGGCTATGAACTCGCTCCCACACAAGTTGCTACTCCGATGAGAAAGAGTGTTTAAATAATAAAACGCAAGTTTAAACAAGTTCCTTTTGTTCTGCATACTGCTCAATGTGCTATGGTTGAAGACACCAAGTGAGCGACGACTGTGATCAACTCGATGTAATACAAAGACTTTGCTCGTCTACCTTAATTAATTTGGCGTTACAGCGTACTAAGAATTGTGTTCGGAAATATAATACGTAAATAAAATATGAATATACAGGGTGACAGGGACATCGACGCGGAAACTGTTACCAAGGATTTAGTACATGATTCTGAACCTTTTTTTTTTTTTTTGTTCCGAGGTGCAAAATCCGCATGGATGTCCTCCGCCCTGGGGCGGGCGAAGGAGTCTGTGAGACTCCTACTGACTAAAAACCACCCCGGTGTTCCCTTCCCACACTTGGACCGGGGATAATGAGATCTAGTGCGCCTTCCATGATCCCCGACTGGCCCGCCCGCTGTTTCATGCCCGCGGGTGGAGTGAGGTGTTAGACTCCCCCCGCGACGTCAAATAGGGGCGCGCGTGGAAAACTACGCGCCGGGGGGTGGCGGACATCCCCGAGTCCGCCATTCCTCCGGATCCATTTACGGGTGCTAGAAGAGGGCGTTGTCTGCCCTCCGCCGACGCTCAGTCCGCCTGCTACGGATCAGAAGAGTGGTCTCGATCTCCCTCTCCCTTTCCGCAGCCTCTTTCTGTGAAACTACGGTTTCAAAGAAGGAGATCACTGCATCCCACGACTCGGCAATCCCGACCATCGAACGAGTGACAGCCGGCAGCGCCAGGTCAGCTCCGACTTCAGATACGAGGGCACGGCGCGGCTCCTCCCATTCGGCACACTCTGCCAGTGTATGCTGCGCCGTGTCCTCCCGACAGTGGGTGCAGTGATGGCACCCAGCGTCCGGCTCCCTGTTTATGCGATACAGGTAGTTCCCGAAGCAACCATGCTCCGAGAGCACCTGCATGATTCTGAACCTGCGTTAAGATTAACCGGCTAAAAATTTCAACGCTGGGTTCAGAATCATGAAATGAATCCATGGTAACAGTTTTCGCGTCGATATCCCTGCCACCCTGTATTTATATATATATATTAATATTATTAATTTGAAAGTAGGTAACTGTGTCTGTCTGTATGTTACCTTTTTAGTCTATGATAAAATTTGGCAAAGAGATAGATGGCATCTTGGCGAAGGATATTACCTATAGGGGATGAAAGGTTGTGTTGGAAACTTACTTATGATAAGAAATAAAAATTACCTGTTATAGCGTTTTTGTAAAATCATCCCTCAAGGGGTAAAATAGAGGTGAGTTTAAATTTCACATGCAGTAATACTGATAATTTTGTGGAAGTACCTATTCAAGAGAATTAAGGTAATCACACACTTTGAAGATTTGACCAGTATTATATTAATCCTTATCCAATAAAATATGTTACTAAAATTGAGCATTTAATTTAGATAAAATATGTGTTAAAATTATTTCATTTAAATGAAATGTTAAAAAAATTTCACAGATTCAAAATTACGCGTAGCAAAATAATGATGGTTGACGGCAACGCGAACGCAGCGGTAGGAGCCAATGACCTCTGAATGTTATTAGGCATGTTATCCCGGTATCGGTAATATTTTCCGACATCCACGCGGGCGAAGCCGCGGCCAAAAGCTGTTTTACATTAAAGTACTTAAGCTATTGGCTGATAAGCGACAGTTATGTTACATTATCTACCTACATTATTTCCTGTAAGCTATTTGTTTTATAGTTCCATATCATATTTACGGCAAAAAGTAGTGTTTTCTTTGATTTTAATTAAAAACTATGCAAGTTTTATACTTGTAACGGTCCGTTTAGATGTGGGCAATGAGATATTGCCCGCATCTAAAAAGTGTAATGTTTCAAAATACAACCGACTTTCAAACTACAAAGTGAAAAAAAATATTCATCAGATCGTGACGAAATGACAATGGGACCAACTTGGAAGTATATCCTTTCAAACAAAAAAAGAATTTTTCAAATCGGTTCAGCCGTCTTCGAGTAATCGAGGTATTTAAAAAAAATAAAAACAAATATTCCGATGAACTGAGAACCTCTTCCTTTTTTTTGAAGTCGGTAAACATGATTTTAGTAATTGCCATGTGGTAATGTCTTAGAGTTATTGCCCGGACAATAACTGAAATGCATAATTAGCATTGAAATCCCTTGGACTTTGTTAATTTATATTCTGTTATAGATTCTGAGATAATTAATAGACAAAACTGAGGAAAATATTGACCACCCAAAGGAGGAATGTTAAAATCAGCTATTTGAATTTCAAAGCAGTTCCTTTGATCCGGCTCGAAGGACCATAAACAGGAATGGGTATATCCTCCAAGTGGCCACTCGGTCATATCGTACGTCTCATACTTCGAAAGGACGGAATAAGCAGAGTCGCAGACGTAAGGACGAAAAAGGGAATACTTCGACGCGCTTACAACATCATCTATCCTCCTCCAGTATAATCATTGAAGACAAGTCTTCAACGCTGGGTGCATGTCGAGAATATCACGCCGCACCGGGCGACCGCGGGCGGGAGCTGCGGTCGCGGAGGGGGCGCTCGAGCAGCGCGCGCGCACCGGCCAGCACACCACTGCATCTTCAACCACCGTAGAACATATTCATATTAAAGTAACTCTCGCCAGTACATTCCAAATTGTTAACCGTTTGTTTTCACTTAAACATCTTTCCATTATACAGTCCACTATTGTCAAGTTACCAGTGTTTTAGTCCTCGTACCACCGGGAGGATATACCCATTCCTGTTTACAGATGTTACAAAAAATTAAGAGAAGAAAACGGAATTACCAGCATATAGAAGGATAACTATTTGAGTGACTCTGTAATAACCTAAGCCAGTAATTTTTGTGTAGTTTGTCGATCTATTGCGATCAAAAACCCATTAACCTGCAGTGATTGTTCAAAAATATTTCATATTCGTTGTGTTCCAAAAGACACAAGGTACACATTCTGACATTAATTTATTTTTATGCCACAACTGGTTCAATATAGAAGACGAAGAGAGTCTGAACTCTGATGATTCTGACTCATCATCAACAGAACAATTATTATGATGCAATTACTGAGCAATAACTGTATGGTTTACCCAATAATATAATGAAATATACAGTAGATAAAATACAATAGAAGTGGATATATTTAGTACCCTGTTCTGCTTAGCTATTTCTAAAGGGTCTAAAAAAACCCTGAAAGAAATCGACACGTGTTTCGCGTCTCAGCGAGGCATCCTCAGAATGACGATTGACTTGTCGCGAACTCGAACACGGCATTTTGCCACACCAAGCGCTGAGCGCAGACTTGCTTTTTCTCGTTATCAGCGGGATAAGGGGCGAACAATCGCAGTAAAGATGACCTTGGTATACTCGTATTTAATTCGTTCAACAGTGTAACGTTTCCTGCATTATTTTTGACTATTTCTAAGGTCTCTTGTACTGACATTCTGAAACCTTTATCATTTATTTGTTTTTATTTAATACAGGAAACGTTACACTAAAATATGTAGTACACGTGTAACCTCAGTCGCACAGCTTTTGAAATGTTTTGAAAACAGGCGTAAGTACGTTCAAAAGCATTAACTCGATACATTTTAATAATGCTGTCAAAATATTGTCAATATATTTTTTTGTTTAATAAAAATAATAAAAAAGATACTTTAGGAATTATTGATGTTCAAAATGGAGTATTTCCAGTTACTAGTTGTAAGAGCAAATAATGTCGAACAAAACTTCAAAATGCACGCGTGATTTCATAATGTGCCACAGACAATTTGTCTTGGAGCATACAGAATACGACATTTCGATTCGAGTGGCTACAAGATGCAATTCAGTGGTAAGAATTTCCAACGAAACAAAACGAAAACGTAGACCCTTCTACAGAAAATGTAAGGGAAGATATCGAGCATGTGATTTTCCCAGTTAAATCAGATGCTTCAACCTGTACAAGTCCTAGTCCTCGTAAATGCTTTAAGAATCTTGGTAACCGGCAAAAAAGAAGACGCACTGAAACAGCAATTGGATGCAGTGGTAGCAGCAGCAGCCCTGAAATCGTGTTTTCAGCTGAAAGGGCGCTTAGAAAAGCAGGAGAAATCGATACAGCTGATGTAATGAAATACTTAATGGAAAATCCAGAAGAGGCCTCCAAAATTAAAGCTTTTATTCATGGGAATATAATTCAGGTTAGGGAAATTACACCTTTGAAAGCATTGGCTCTGTATGTCTCGATGAATTTATCAAAATAGCGCTACAAAATACTTCGAGATTTTAACAATTAAGAAGGAGTTTTAAAATACCCCAGTTACTATATGCTGGTTAAAAAAAAGTGAGGTGTTATCCAGCCAAAGAAGATCAGACAGTCACAGAATACTCAGCAATAATAAAATTACAAGCTCGGATAGACCACAAGAATACTTTAAGTTCTTTAAAAACTCCTGTCGATTCCAATCAACAACTCGTTTTGACCAGCAAATGGGAATTTGATGGATAATCGAGCCTAAGCGTTTATCATCAAAAGACAAGTGGAATTGAGCTAAGTAATAATAATAATAATATCTGTGGCCCGACTGTCAAGATGACGGTCAAAAAAAACTTTCTCCGTGGAATTTTCTATAATTGTTAAGAAATAAACATACAAAAATACTGTGAATAAAATAAAGTAACTGCCCCAGTTCCTAACAACAGGAATAACCCACCTGCTCCATAAATCAGGTAGTACTGCGGAACCCAAAAATTATAGACCGATAACTTGTCTACCGACGGTCTATAAAGTTCTTACTTCCATTTTGAGAACTAAAATTAACAAACATATTGACACCAACTCCATCATGTCCGCCTCTCAAAATGGATGTAAGAACGGGTCCCGTGGTACTAAGGAGCTACTCCTCATCGATATGGCCATTAACCAGCAGGTTCGTCGTTCCCGAAGAGATCTGTCGACATGTTGGATAGATTATAAGAAGGCCTATGACTCGGTGCCACATACATGGCTCATGAGGGTGCTGGAGCTGTATAAAGTAGATGCAACTCTACGCACCTTCCTGATGTCATGTATGAGGCAATAGAGGACGGTGCTTCGCTATCCAGGATGTCGACAAATCCTGAGGAATAGCGAGCCAATAAGGATCGAGCGAGGTATATTCCAGGGTGATAGTTTGAGTCCACTTTGGTTCTGCCTAGCCTTGAATCCTTTAAGCACGCTGCTGGAGGATTCAGGGCTAGGTTATCGATTGAGGAGAGGTGGTCAGGTTATATCTCACCTCCTTTACATGGATGACCTGAAACTCTTTGCCCCCAACAATTTGCAACTGCTGGAGCTACTGAAGGTAACCGAAACTTTCAGTAGCGCCATCAGGATGGAATTTGGTGTGGACAAATGTGCGGTCATGCATGTTAAACGAGGGAAGATCGTGGAATCCGTGGGAACCCACCTCTCGGATTCCATACAACTAAGATCCCTCTCCTCAATCGAAACCTACAAGTATTTGGGTATGTCGGAAGCGTTAGGTGTCAACGCTGCTGACATGAAACAATCACTGAAGGAGCGCTTCTTTAACCGCCTGAATAAAGTATTAAATAGTCTTTTATCAGGTGGAAACAAGGTGCGCGCCTTCAACGGTTGGGTCATGCCGGTTTTGATGTACTCTTTCGGCATACTCAAATGGACTCAGACGGAACTTGACACCCTGGATAGGAGGGTCCGCATACTGCTGACTGCAAATCGCATGCATCACCCACGTTCATCGGTGATGAGACTGTATATCCCGCGGAAATGTGGAGGTCGAGGCTTCTCAAATGCTAAGACCCTGCACAACCGTGAGGTATGCAGTCTCAGGGAATACTTCCTAGAAGCCGACGTGGGGATGCACCGAGATGTGGTCACAGTGGACAAAGGCCTCACCCCGCTATCCTTAGCTAACGAGAACTGGCGCAAACCTATAGTATTAGATACTAATGACCGCAGGGAGGTATGGCAGAGCAAAGAGCTTTACGGGCGCTTTTACCGGGCCTTACATGGGCCCGATGTAGACTTGTTAGCGTCCGTGTCCTGGTTGCGATTCGGTGACCTATTTGGGGAAACCGAAGGTTTTGTCTTTGCGATTATGGACGAAGTTATGATGACGAACAACTACCGGAAATATATTGTGAAGGACGGCACGGTTGACATCTGTCGGGCATGCCACTGTCCCGGGGAATCAATCCGACACATTATCTCTGGCTGTTCTCGTCTGGCTAACGGAGACTACTTGCATAGGCACAACCTTGTAGCCAGGATTATCCACCAGCAACTTGCTCTGAAATACAGTCTTGTGGAATTGGAAGTACCGTACTATAGATATGTGCCCGACCCAGTCCTCGAAAATGGCAATATCACGTTGTATTGGGATCGATCTATCATCACTGACAGGACTATTGTTGCTAATAAGCCAGACATAGTGGTGATAGATCGATTAGAGCGTCGCACAATGATTATTGATATAGCGGTCCCACATGACGAGAATCTCGTGAAAGCTGAAAAAGATAAACAGATAAAGTATCTTGACCTGGCTCGCGAGGTTGTCGACATGTGGGATGTGGATACAGCAATCATTGTGCCGATAGTCGTGACGGCTAATGGCATAATAGCCAAGAGCCTCGACCAACACCTGAAGAGGCTCTCGTTAGGCAGCTGGATCAAGGGCTTGATCCAGAAAGCGGTACTCCTCGACACGGCGCGTATTGTCAGGAGGTTCCTCTCTCAGGAGCCCTGACCACCGGTAGCTTGGACCCTGTTCCCGACACCGGTGGGATACTATTTTTTATATTTTTAAATGTTTATTTTGCGGTACGACATTTGTCAGTGTCACTGACAGGGAATTGCTTACGTCTTAAGAGAACACTTGGCGTAATAGGTAGCATGGAGTATCTACGCAGAACGGCACGAAGAATATAGAGCTGCCTAACTATCAAAACTTGTGCCTCGGAATACAGTTGGGCTGAAGAGAAGTCTTTACGTTTAAAATACATCAGCTTTAGGATAGTTCGTTGAGAACATTCTACGGTAAGTAAAGGTGTTTTGTAGGTTCCACCCCAGGCTGAGATACAGTACGAGATAAGGGACTGACAAAGACTCTGGTATACTAAAAGCGTTAATTCTCGATCAGCAGAATGCCTAAGTTCCTTGAAGATATAAATCAGCTTCCTGATCCGGGTACATAAGGCTTCAATATGGGGTTTCCAGCTTAGTCTATAGTCTATGAAAACTCCCAGATATTTTATATCATGAACCAGAGATAGGGCTGGACAGTTGCAGCCATTACTACTGTCTGCGCAAGTATGAGCTATAACTATTCCCGACTCTGGGGGAGGACTAGTAGTGTTAGGTAATGAAAAGCGAATAATTTTTGTTTTTGCGATATTAAGTGTCAAGAGATTTTCTGAAAGCCATTCCATTACCGAGCGAAGCGCACATTCAGCTCTTTGTTTTGCCTTAATCCAATCGACGTCGTGAACTATCAATGCCGTGTCGTCAGCATAAGTAAATATATCGCAGTTAGGAACCTGAGCTTGACACAGATCGTTGATGTATAGAAGGAAGAGCGTGGGCCCAAGTATGCTTCCCTGTGAGACACCGAAATTGATAGTTTTATGATCACTTGTTAAAGATTCGATTTTTACACACTGCGTACAATTGGATAAATAGTCTCTAAAGATATTCAAGGTCGATCCACGCACTCCTATTTTCTCTAGCTTCGTGACAAAAGCGGGAACAGATACCGTATCGAATGCTTTGGATAGGTCAAGGAAAATGCCGTAGCATTTCATTTTCCCATCCAATTTATCAACCAGAGTTTTTGTAACGTCAACTACTGCATCCTCAGTTGATATACCAGCTCTGAATCCATATTGGTTACACGCAATAAGTTTGTGCTTATTCAGGAAATTTATTAAAGAATTGCTGAGGATTCTTTCAAATATCTTTGATAACAAACTCAATACGGAAATAGGCCGATAGTTTGTAATACTAGTCCTATCGCCACTCTTAAAAATGGGATGCACAACAGCTTTCTTAAAAGCGTCAGGGAAAACGCCGGAGTCAATAGCTCGGTTACAGATATGTGCTATTGGCACAGCCAAGGTAAGACTCGACTGTTTGAGCACCTTAGCTGGGATATTGTCGTAACCTGTAGCACAGTCGCTACGTAAGGAGTCGATTAGGCTTTTCACGTGAACTACATCAACTGGCAGTATAACAAGTGAGTTAAAACTAGTCGTACGTTCAGTTACCACTTTGTCACGTCCTGTAAGTGGTGTTATATTTGAGGCAAGAGTTTGTCCTGGTAGTAATTTCATGATGTCTTGTGCCACTGCAGCCCGCCTCAAACGATCTTATAATTTGGGAAAACGAGCGACCATCCTCAACGTCATTTCGCCGCCCCATAATGTTTAAATTTATGAAAGAATCAAAAGAAAATGTACAGACAGAGCTGGTAGCAATGGAAGCTGAGATTAAGCCTTACTACCATCTACCATCACTGATGGAATTTGTGTAACATACCAGGTGCTGTTAACAATGATTGACGGTAAAATTCATTCTATTATGTCTGATACAGCAGCTTCAGCGTGGACATATGCAAAGCAAGTCCTAAAGAAATGAATAATTTCGAGTTGGTAAAAGAGAAACCAGTAAACGAGGACACGTACAAATACGGCTTAAGCTCTCTTCACGCTTGGATTCGGTCAATGGAATGTTTTCACATTTTCTATAAATTAGACATAAAGTCGTGGAAAGCGAAGGGTGATGTGGCAAAAAGGGACATTGATGAGAGGAAAAGAAGGATCCAAGACGCGGTAAGAAGAGAAACGGACTTACTTCTCGATGTTGTGAAACAAGGTAGTGGATCTACCAACAATGGCAACTCAGCAAGGCGATTTTTTGAAAACTACTCTTAATCTGCTGAACTTACGGGAATAGATGCTGAGCTATTTAGAAAAACCTGTGTCATTTGGCAGTGTATTTCATCGGTCGGAAGACAAATTACATAAAATGCAGAGATTTCTGCTTTGATACTGCTAAACTTTACGTAGATTTGTACCCATGGTATTACATGCCTTCTTCGGTTCATAAGCATCTTATACACGGGCCAGACATAGTTCAGAATTTGTCAATCATACCCATTGGATTTCTATCTGAAGAGGCATCTGAGGCTAGAAAGAAAGATTTTCGAAAGAATAGAGAGGGGCATTCTCGAAAATGCAGCTGTATCTCATGAAATGAAGATATTATGCACAATCTTTTATTATCGTCTGATCCACTGGTTACAAGCATTCGTCCAACAATAAATAACTTCATAAAAGATTCTTCTTTTACGGAATTTTACGACCTAACGGATTCCGAAAAGAATGACATCGAATTTGCTGATGTCAATGATTTAGCAAATATAGATTCTGAATCTGAATCGAATAATGATGACGAAGATGATGATGAGGAGGATGAATAAAATTAGATTTTTAAATGTTCTTAGGTTGTCTATATTGTAATATTTCGATGTGTGTATTATGATAGTAAAAACCACAACTTAAAACAGAACCAGATTCAGGAGGCAAACCTCGAATCAGTAAAAAATACATCACCCTATATATCAGAAGGTGCACTTTTGGCGCACCATATGTCTTAGCACTAAAAATGTAACAATGCAAAGATGGCCTTTCAATCTTCAGCAGCTCCAACAGTATTTTCAAATGTCAATAAATTAGTTGTGGTTGTGGAGCAGGACCAGCATTGAGCCAAGCATTTTATCAGCGATGTGATTCCCCAACTTATAATATGTCTGCCTGCATAGTGTGCGTTTTATGCAAGATTTGAATTTCGTCTCAGTTGAAGTATGTGGGGAGGTATTTTATTGTAACGTTTTAACAGTACCACATGAAAGATGAGTCTATTTTAGCCAGTCTAAAACCTGGTTGAACTAATAGGTCCCTATTTCTTGTATTATAATATCTATCACCTCTTTTACTAAAAAGATGTAAATTTATTGCTACGTATATGTTTTCATAGATATATTGACCAGGTATCGTCATGATGTTAATATCCTTATACAGTTCCCTTACAGAATCGCACCTGCAGAGATATTGCAGATAGTTACCTACCGATTAATCCATTATCATCACCCTATACCTTTATGGACCTAAGCATGAAACATAAGAACGCCTATTTTAGCAAACTTTCAACAACAAATAACTAAGAGGTTGAAAGATTACTTTGGAAACCAGTGCAGTAGTTGTAAGTTCGATTCCCAAATATTGGTATTTTTTTGTGATTCTTTTTTTTACATCAACTATTGCTATTTTTAAAATTTCGTAATACTAATAAGTATTATTTTTTTTATTCAATAATTGTTTTATTATATCCTAACCTAACTAAAACTATTAGACTAAAACTAAACTAAAATTAAACTAAAATATGGCGTCGAAAAATTCCTCCGCGTCGCTGTCGACTGGTAATGTACCCAAGAGACTGGCCGCATTGCCATGTTGTATGGCAATGCTTAGCCGCTGGCCAAGGTAAAAACCAGCCCTTGGGTCACGGGAAGTGTCAACCAGTCGTTTGGAGATTTCATTGAACAGACCGTGAGCACTCGGACCCCACGGCCCTAGGGTTTCAACCCCAAACGGCTCGAAAATATAGTGACCTATAAGGTTATTATACTTTCGCCGCTTGAGGTTTTCCGCAGCCGCAGCGGCAGCGCCAGCACAGCATGCTGAGCCAGGAAGATGGGATGGCGCTAGAGTATCGACACACGTTGCGTCCCACACTAAAGGCCTACCCACCTTCCATGGAAATAAAGACATGCCGTCCGGTCTCTTGCCATCGTCGCGTGCCAAGCCGTTGGGTTCTAATACAGCTGGAACGCCGACGGTGACAAGAGCTCGTCGGATGATGTCATTAATGTTTGCATGCCGCGCTAAGCGACCCGCACTTCGGCTGCAAGACAGGCCGTGGTGTTCGAGGCTGTTGACAACTTCACCACAGTGACAGCGATGAGGAGAACAACAAGGAGCACCAAGACGCAGGGAAGCAGCAATGCGGAAGGTAGTGTCGTCGAACAAAGTGCCTAAGTTCGACGACGGTAGTGCATGAAGCCACAGGCCCGACTCCCACTTACCCACAGCAAGCAGGCGCGCACGCTCCACAGTAGTAACAGACGTGTCAAGTAAATTGTTCTGTACTACTCTGCAGAGCGGCTCATCCCACCGTCTCTGGGAAAATGGATTGTCGGGCGGATCTGAATTCGGGCAAGCGAGTCTCCAGGCATCCATAGCCTCGGTGAGGCACGGCACATCAAAATTAATCAGTGTGGAAGCTAGGATTTTCCTGATTAATTTCTCAGTACCGTGAACCGAGGATATAAAAGCCGGTAAACTAATACTAGAAATTTTGCGGACGCCGAGGCCTCCCATACGGATAGGAAGAGTAGCTTGTGCCCAAGCTCGGTCGTCCAAGGCCACATTTAAGATCGAGGTTAATGTATGCCGGATAATTTGGTCCATTTTGTCTAAAAGATGAGTGTGTTTCCATAAATGGGAGGCGCGGAGGAAATATTTCAATTTAGGACCGAAACAGCAGTAACGGATTAAGGTTATGGCCGAATGCATGTTAATTTGGAACAATCTTTCCGAAACGTCATTGAAATTTTGAATTTTTTCCTCAATAAAACCGGGGAAGGAGTCCTCAAAGATAGGTGACCCAAGGAGACGAAGAGAGCTTTTTTCAATAATTTTGATTTCTGGGGCTATTGTGTTAAATTTGGAAAGTGTATCATGTCTGTCAAATAATAAGTATTATAATAGTTTGTAGATCGTATTAATTCACTAAAAAAGGAAAACTTCGTAATCAATTGAAAATTGCTACGGATTTGTCTTAGCGATTTTGAAATCTGTGTGTGGACGTGTTTTAAGTCACTACAAGTGTAGTAAATAGCATTATTTACTATATTTTACGCTCAGTAAAAAATTACTAAAAGAAATAAACGATCACATTTTTAATATTATTTGCGGTTATTACTTTACACAGTACGGGGTCCATTATCGTTTGCGTTTCTGAGGATAGTTGATGATGCAGAGCATCCCAAATTCCGCGCAGCCTGCGTAGCACGTCACCTTTTTTATGGTGACCAACACCGGGTGGAGGCCAGCGTCAGCGACAATCCCACTCGTCTGCGGCATTTGTTTGCCATAATTTTAGTGTTTTGTTGAATCGCAAACCCAGTGCTATTATGGGAGAAATATCGGCATCATCTATCCGAAGACTTTTTCGAACTTTGCGGCGTACTACTGCAGGTGACATTGAACAACATAATGAACGCGTTCTAAACAACTGTCCGCGCTGTGAGTGCAACGAAACGCCTGTTTGTGGGGTGTCACGCAACAGTGACAAGGGGCGCGTGCTTAGGGATTGCGCTTTCATCGTATGGGATTGATGCATTATGGCAAATAGGAAAGCAGTGTAAGCGGTAAACAAAACCCTGCAGGATATCCACAGGAACCAAAACATGATGGAAGGTGTCACAGTCCCGTTTCGTGGCAATTTCCGGTAAAGACTACCTGTCGTGACGCGAGGTGAAGATATTGAACAATAATGAAAAAATAAATAACAATAAAAAGACTTCTAAGAATTTAAATAATAATTACCTACATTATTCTTATCTTTCTACCTGTATTACATAGAATTACAATAATTAATATACTATACCTATATACACAAACCTAATAATATACAATATATACATAATTATACACCCAATTAAACACTTGAAACACTTCTACAACAACAAACAACATAACATCACGCCTGTAATCCCCGAAGGGTTAGGCAGAGGTGTACCTATAGTACACCCACATTTCGCCAGACACACTTCTAATAATTTATATATTGGGTATTGAGTATTGCAAATAGTTACCGATTTAATTTTTTAATTAAATGATTTCTTAGAACGTGTAAATAAAAATAAAAAAACGCCACCCCGGCCCATTCACCCACGTAAACACAAATACACACACAAACACACCACACTCTCTCACACACACACACATATGTTCATACGTACGATAGTCATTAATAATATTGCAATATGTATTTACTTTTACACCGCACCACACTTGTAATGACAGCTTGATCATGATGCTGACGACAGTAACCGGTGCTTATAGCACAGGAGTCCTCCTACTTTAAGCCCAGTTGCACATTTCTTGTATCTTGCCACTAAGTTATTAAGTTTAAGTTAAGGTAAAATCATTGTAAACAGGTTTAATTCTTGAACAAATAAATATTGTTTATAGTTTTATTTTTATCACGTAATTATTTTTATGGAGCTAAGCAGTCAATCATGAAATATTAAAAGATCGGCTATTTTAGCTAACTTTCAACAACAGCAAATATCTAAGCGGTTGGACTAAGTTCGATTCCCAACTATTGGTATTTTTTGTAATTCTTTTTTTTACATTTTGTAATACTAATATGTACATAATAGTTCGTAGAACGTATTAATTCAATAAAAAAAGAAAACTTCGTAAGCAATGGGAAATTACTACGTCACGTCACAAGCACTTAACAGTCACAAAACATTCAAGGTTGTTAACTGATCATTTTAGAGCTAAAGACTATAAGAATAAAATGTTTTTTACAGCTCATACAATAAACCTAATGTAAGAAACACAATATTTTAAGCGCTATTTACTCCTTCTTCTTTTTCTTTTCGTGGGTTTACTTTAAAAATCATAGTGTAGTTCATTATCACAAAAACAAATATGCATGAAATACTTAATTTAATGTTTTGGTATTATATTAACATAAATTAATATTAACAAGAATGAAATTAATGTGGTGATGCGTGCAACTAGAGCTGACGAGTGAATGTTTCTTTGAAAAGATCGACTCTATGTTCGCGAGTTCATACACTGTGCTTGACCATCAACATGCGAGCTCGGGTTGGCGGGAATTCACTTGCTTAAAAATTCTCCGATGTTCTTCTAAAAGTTGGTGAAGGCACTCTACCAGAGGAGATTGGCCAGGTGGCCCTACCAGAGACTCTTGATAGAGTAGTTCTAACTTTAGAAGATCTGATTCGTCTGGTGTTCGGGTAAAAATGATCAAGCTGCAGCGATCAACCACAGTGTTCTCTTGCAAATTGAAGGGAGTGAAGTTATATACACCTCCATCGGTTAACACTGTTGTGGAGCAACATACATTTACCTCGTAGAATTTCTGAATTTGCTAACGGCAAGTGGACTTCCAGTGCACATCATTCAGCTGAAGGTGTCCCGGTTGTAAGATAAAAGAAACTACTGAGAGCAATAGATCGTAGCAAAATATAATTTTCTCTAAATATATATTTAGAGAAAATTTATAGAGTGACGGACCATTTCAAATGACAAAAGTACTAAAGAACCTATTCATTTTAAATTCAAAATTTACTTCATAAGCACGTCATATTCACCAAGTACTATCTTATTCGCGATCTCCTGACTTTGATAATATATGTAAGTTAAAACTTGTTCCCACAAAAACAACTTAATGATCTCCTAAAACAGTGCTTCCTCTCTCCTACCCTCTTTGCTGTGCCCTACAGGGTCCATAATGATCTTAAATTATACAATTACCACCTCAGTACACATTATGGTAAAGCAATAAAGATATTGAGTATTGAGTAAAGTTTGTATATCCAATACCGGTTATGCTCCTTCGGAACTCAACTCCACCGAAGCTGTGTACAGAACCCGGATCAAAGTCGTGTCTTTGCAGAGAAACATCATCGAGGCAAAATTCTAACAGGTAGTAGTGTTGGCGATACAGTGTTTATACCGAATATACTACTAATTCCCCACCGTTACCGGTTCCAGTTTAAGCGCGTGCAGTTCCCTGTGGGCGTATGCTTTGCGATGATTATCAACAAGTCACAGGGGCAGACACTGAAGGCTGCGGGTGTCGACGTCGGGATAAGCTGCTTCTTAAATGAATAAACTGTACGTCTCTTGCTCCTGCGTCACCAGTCCTGACTCTTTATATATCGTGGCTGTTAAGAACAAAACTACAAACGTACGTAGTATACAGGGAAGTTTTTTATAAAAATCTGGCTGTTATTGTATTATATTGTCGTGTCTTACGACTTCCACGTGAACGAAGTCGCGGACAAAAGCTAGTTAGTAATTAAACATACTAGATACGGCAGCGGTACATAAGTGTAAAACAAACTAAATCTGTGCGACGATTGTCCCTCGTCTATATGACTGTGTGTATGTGTAAATGACTGCATCTCTGTATGTGCATGTGTGTGTTGTGCTGCGTGCCACTAAACAGTTAAACACAGAGGATTACCATTCAGGAAAACCTAATATAATTTACTAGGTATACCTACATTAATAGTGCTATAATTCCTCTAGTGTGCCGCGCAGTGCAGTACTGTGCCGCACACTGTACAGCACAATTGTTTTTCTTGGTGGACTCATACGAGTGAATATTAATAAAATGTGGCGCAAACTCTCCAATTGTTCGCGCTTTCGTCCAAGTAGTGAACTCGCGAAGGCGCACACGCACACGAGTTCACGCGTTCAGTTTTGTTTCGACACCCGCCGGAGCGAAAACATTATTTTTTTGGAGTGGACGAATAATACAGGGTGTAAGGGACAGCCCTCCGCAGACTGATAGGGTGAAGTCAGTATATCATACTAAGATGACCGGTACATGAAATTATTTCAGGAATGTTATGGGAATCCAATTAACCTGATTTGTTTTATTACCATACACGCAATGTATCTCTACCGTGGCAAAACGCACGTAGGTAGCGAACGGCAGCGCAGCGAGAAATTGAACAGCTGATTTCACGCGTCGTTTGTTCAACATCCATTGCTGTTTTTTTCTGTTTTACCTGTTTTATTTACATTAATGGAGTACTGCGTACAGAGAATGTAATTTTACATTGAAAGAAAGAAATAGTAAATGAAAAAAACGCAAAAAAAATGAAATATTTCCTGGGAAAATTTTCGGTGAAATATAATTCAGAATAAGGAGTTGAATGTACCCTGTTAGTTTGCGGGGGGCTGTCCCTTACACCCTGTATACCTAATCGTTGAATTTACACTAGCGGTCGAAACATATCCAATACTATGGGATTCTTGTCAGCCAGACTATAAGAATAAGAATAAATTGCATGATGCTACTTAAGAGGTGAGTCTAACTTTCAGTTGTGACTCGACTGAGATATTGAGGAAATGGAAAAATTATTTTGGCTTAGTACCAAAGAGAGAAGAAAAGATAACTGACACGAAATCATCGGGTTCTGTGATATCAGATATATACAAGCCAAAGTGGTTTATATTTACACATAAAAAAAAATATATATATGATAGGGACCAAACAGATCGCTCACGTGGAGAACATGTTCGTGTGCAAATGTGTTGCCAGCATATTTACAAAAGTGACGCACAGTTTTGCTGGTGTAAACAGACAAACTACATCTACAACTCAAGTACACGCACTGCTGGGGTCCTGCACAAAAGGTTGGTCAACAAATATGTTGAACACTATTTTGGTGGAATGGCACCTATAGGATAACAGGTAGTTCCTTTTTACTGCAAATATAGCTTTCACGATTGTTTCGATACACTATGATTGTTCCACATGAATATTTCTTGTAGTGTCCTGTAGTGTGTTACATAGCAAGATCTAGCAGTATTTTATGGCATATTCTATACTGCACTTTCTGTCCCGTCTCTTAGTTGGTCGTGTGTATCGATCCGCATGCGACGCATCGTTACACACACGCACAACTCTCTAACACATACACTCATAGACACACGTGGGCTGCGTCAGATAATCTACAGTCTCTGACTTAGTTCAACAATGGGACAGATAGTAGAACTGGCCAAATTGCTTCTCCACGATATCGAGACCGGAACCATGCAGTAGATTGCTACTGCATGGTTCCGGTCTCGATATTGCATTTTTAGCCGATTTTGAAGCTATCATCAATATGATAGCTTCAAAATCGGCTAAAAATATATATTTCGCCATTTATCGTAGACGTCGGCTATGAAAGTGTTTGCTCTAGGAATTATAATTAGCTATACAATAAAACGTAATAAATAAGCGAAGATTTGTGTTTAAAATGCTCCAAGAATATGCTCAAAAATTGGAATTATTCCGATCTGTCACCCCGCTTTGTCTCCTTAGGGTGACAGATAGAAAAAAAAGTTTGATCTGTCCCCCTGTTAGCAATGAGGGGACAGTTCGAACTTTATTCACTCCTTAACGGTTTCATACTTGTTATTCCTGTTTGTCCTCCACAGAATTTAATATATTAATTCTTAAAAGTAATGCCACACATACTGCAACATAACATTAAATTAAAGACTAGTGGTTTAGGTTTATAATCATCTGTATTTAAATAAGTTACAAATATTTAGTTAACAATAATGGAGTGCAAATAATTCTCAACCATATTTTATAAATCTTTAAGTTGTTATTCGCAAAATAAGTTTTGATATTAACTATAGTACTGGCATACAGAGCACAGACAGAAATTTTATTTTGTTTGATAACTCTTACAGGAATGAAAACGTCAAAACTTGAATTTATTTACTTCATTCCTGAATAATACAGAATTTATTTCCTTAATAGAAGCTGCAATTTTATCTAAACACGTAAAATTTTCTTACTAGGAACATTTCCTCATCTAAAAGTTAACATATTGTTAGTAAAAATTAACATTTGTAACATGAAGTCAAATCAGAGGACTGATTGTTATTATACTTATTATACCTGGAATACCTACTACGTGATTTATGGGACTGTGACTGATCGATACAGAAACAAAAGAAATATTTATAATTTATTTAAATACAGGTCTTTACAATAATCCAAACCACTAATCTTTTATTTAATTCTCGAAAGTAAGCTTATAACGTGTAGAATTACTTTTAAGAATTAAATTAAGTAAAATTCTGTGGGGGATAAAAAGGAATAAAAAGTTTCATCTGTCCCCCTATCGTTATATAAACCGTTAAGGAGTGAATAAAGTTCGAACAGTCCCCTCATTGCTAACAGGGGCACAGATCAAACTTTTTTTTCCTATCTGTCACCCTTTTTTTTTTTTTTTTTGAGGGTTGGAAGTCATCAAATAACTTCTCCCGCTCTGGGCGGAGCGGGAGGGCGTGTCAGACTCTTACTGACTAAAACCCACCCGTGTTCCTTCGGTTGCCCTGTCGCCGGGGGCCACGATCTCCCTTTCGGTTTTCTTCGCAACCCCGGCAGGCATCGGTCCTAGTGGACCCCTTAAATTATGCTGACATCTCTTTGAGGCGCGCGTGGAACACAACGCGCCGTCGACTCGGGCCTGCTCCTTATCGGACGGTGAGCCACCCATTGCTCACCGCCCGCAAGCCTGCGCCTACGGTGACCGGAAATCGCCTCGCGATTCCCGACGCCCTGGGCGTCTCCTCCTGCGGCGGTTAGGGGCGTGAGGGCGCGAGATTTGCCTCTATCTGTCACCCTAAGGGGACAAAGCGGGGTGACAGATCGGAATAATTCAGTATTGCGCTGGTTTCAAGCGATTTCAATACAATGTTACTTTGGCAGGTTAATGTTACGCTAAAAATAGCACGGTGTAAGGTCGCCACATTTCCACGTCGGCGGCATGGTACATTAGCTTCAAATGGAGCGAGACCACGGCGACACCTAAAATAAAATCCTCCGAAGAATGTTTCGCACCAAACGAAGCATAAACACAAAAAAAAATACCAACTATGTATTTTTGCTAAATTTTTAAAGAATTTGTTCAAAAAGTTTCCTCGAAATATTTTAATGTAGTCTTTGAACTGTTAGACAAGTATCGCAAATGACGATGATAATGAAATCAATGGTAATCAGCTGTGAAGTCCGCGGGAGTGAGGCGGACCGGGGCGAGGGTGGGGGTGAGTAACAGCTGCGAACGAAGCGATGA
Organism: Omphaloscelis lunosa; assembly: GCA_916610215.1. NCBI lineage: Eukaryota > Metazoa > Arthropoda > Insecta > Lepidoptera > Noctuidae > Omphaloscelis > Omphaloscelis lunosa. Next base: position 16,194,785 of record OU744268.1, on the reverse strand, counting down.
CGAGCGATGTGTTAACATCTGTTAGATATTCATGAGGCGAGGGAGAGGTCGCGAGGTTAGCCGCACTCTTCCGCAGATTTCTTGAACAGTTAGGTGAATGCATTGTTTAGCAGATTGACATTATTACGTTGATTAGCCATTTTATAGTCATTTCTTACGAATGTTGAAGAATGACAGTTGTGATTTGAATAGTTATACGGGAAAAAGTTGGCGGTCAATTTGGATTAGAATCCCCTGAGTGTACTTACACCTTTCTTATTGGAAACACTTATTCATTATTTAATATAAATAAGCTTTGCGCGCTAACAAAGATTATCATAATCTTGAGGGTTAGAAAAGGTGTGACTGACACCTTTGCCTCAAGGTGATAAAAACTGGACGAGGTGTGCGTTGACACCATCGTCTCGCGCCAACATTTATGTATCTAACGGCGCAGGATAGCCTTTATCAGAAGTGGTCATCGTATCAGTGGTTCATCGTAGCAGCTTCAATATCATCAAGATTGTCCCAGAATATAGCAGTTAGTCTTGGACGTGGTACGATAGCGGCTCCCCTGACATCTTCTTTGTCACCAGAAGACAGGCGCCAGGCATCGATGCGAAGACGCTATGATAGAGTGACTGTCACCAGTCACTATCAGTCTTATCCGACCTGTTCGGTTATACAAAACTGGACGGCGCCAGTTGCTGCACCGTCATATTTAAAAATATATGTTGCTTTTGTTTGCCTAATCTATGTATAATTATTAGTGTATCTTTAGTTGTGCCAGTCAATTATAACCTACTCTATTACTGCATGGGGGGTGGGGGAGTGCTTCCAAAACCATTCTTATTAGTTTAGAACGAACACAACGTGCTGCTCTTAAGGTGATGAGTTATAGAAGACTTAGCTTTTTTTTTACAAGAAACTTAACTTTTAGCCATCTACAGGCACTTTTGAATTGTCAAGGAATCGGTCAATCAGAAATATAAAACTAGTTGCCCATTCCAAAGCGTGATAGGTAGATACCTATTGAGAAAAACGGGCAAGAAACTCCACAGACTCTCTTTTAAATAAATAATTGTTACAAAATATTGGTTACATCGTTTATGTTGAAATCATACATGTGAGAACAATGTATTGTAGAAAGACGTGCACGTTAGAAGCGTCCGTAATAAAAAGATAAAACAAAGAACAACTCATAAATTAAAATTAATTAAAAATAAGCCATGACAGTTAAGAGATGCCCAGTCCCAACTGACGGCGCCCGTTCACGAACCTGACGCATGGATAAGCACCATTTATTTATTTAACCATTTTTGTACACACATATAAAGTCAGAGTCAAATAATTTAATTCAATTAGGCACATAAAAGGCACCTTTGAACCTCAAAATTTACTAAAAATAGAATTGATTCTAGTTGCCCCTTCCAAAAGGCAGTTTTCATATGGAGAAGAATGGGCAAGAAATTCTACCGTTACTCTTTCAAAATGTTTTACAATATTTTGTATACAATAATTATATAATTATATGTGAAGACGATGCACCTGGAATAAGATTACTATAGGTAAAAACAATTAAAAATGAAGCAATGACAAAAAAATATAATGTGATGAATACATGGTGTTCACATATTTACAAGCATTGTAAAAGGATCTATACGATATTCCTAAAAATTTTACAAGTAATACTAATAAGTGAGTTCAAGTTATCACAGAATGTAAAATCAATGTTATAATAATTAATTGTACAATTAAATTAGCAACCAGTTTGATTTTGTCTAGACTCTAAATTGTCCTATGGAGATAGACCAGCATGTTTCCAAGCATTCTTATCTTGGATATAATCCTCTAATTTCTAATATGTTTGTTTACAAAGATACTCTATATATCAACAGACAAGGCAAAAAGAACAGAAAAATTCGTACAAAGGTGATGCTTATTTTTAAAGAAATCTCTTCCAGCATACCTGCGATATGACAAAGGATAAAAAGCAAACCATTCAGCTCAACCATTTTGAAGGGAGCTTAATGATCCAACACCCGCGCCACCATCAGTGAAACATCTGAAGGAGCATGACATACTCACAGCCGCCAGGGCACATTCATACAATGCAAAACATTACCCGGTAAATGGTAACTCTTTAGTACATAGTGTTCACAGCTGTGCTATGCAATTATATAATAAAAAGGAAATTGAGTTTATACAATGCAAAGATGGTTTTACAATCTTCAGCAGCTCCAGCAGTATTTGCAAATGTTAACCAATTAGTTGTGGTTGTGGAATAGGATCAGCATTGAGCCAAGCATTTTTATCAGTGATGTAATTCCCCAACTTATAATATGCCTGCCTGTATACTGTATGTTTTATACAAGATTTGAATATCGTCTCATTCAGTTGAAGTATGAGGGGAGGAATTTTATTGTAACATTTTAAACAGTACCCCATGAAAGATTAGTCTACTTTAGCCAGTCTGAAACCTGTTTAAACTAATAAGTCTCTATTTCTTGCACTATAATTATGTCTATCACCTCTTTTACTAAAAGACGTACATTTTTCTTACGTACATTATCCTTTTATAGATATATTGTCAAGGTATCGTCATGATGTTAATATCCTTAAACAGTTCCCTTAGAGAATCGCGCCTGCGTAGAAAATATATGGCTCTGATCGCTTTTTTCTGCAGAATAAAAATAGACTCGATGTCTGCAGCCCATCCAGTAAAATACCGTAAGACATGATACTATGGAAGTAACTAAAATAGACTAGCCTCGCGATATCTACATCAGTAAGTTGACGGATTTTTGTGACAGCATATACTGCTGAACTTAGCCGTCCTGCAAGAGATGTTAAATGAGGACCCCATTGTAGCCTTGAGTCGAGCGTGATTTCCAGGAAAACAGTTTTATCAACGAATTCTAGTTTCTTTTGATTCAATACTATCTCACTACATTAGCAGTGAGCGAATTTCCTGCAGTAAGGCATTATTTACGTCGTTAAACAACACCATTTGTGGTTGATTTTTTAATAAGTGGAGTAGATCATTAATATACAATAAAAAGAGGAATGGATCTAATATCGAGCCTTGTGGCACACCCATTTTTAGTTTTAAACCTAGTGAATTGATACTGTTTATTTGAACTTGCTGATGTCTATCATTTAAATAAGATTTCACTAAATTGAGTACAAGTTTTCTAATTCCGTAATGCTCAAGTTTCAAGAGTAAGGTTTCATGATCGACGCAATCAAATGCCTTGAAGAAGTCACAAAAAATCCTATGGCGTCTTGGGCCTCTTCCCACGCATTAAAAATGTGTCTTAATGGGGTTACACTGGCGTCGGTCGTACAACGTCCTTTGATGAAACCATACTGTTGATCGTGAAGGATTTTATTTATGTTAAAATGATTGAGGATTTAATTAAGCATTACGTTTTATGTACACGGATACGTGTCTATAATTATTGGTGTCTTTACTGTCCCCGGATTTGAAAAGTGTTACCTTTCTGTATTTCATTAAATCCGAAAATACTCTTTGATCTACACACAAATGATATATTAAGGCTAAGTAAGGCGCTGTGGTCTGAATTATGGAGGTACAGACTTTAAATGGACATTCCGCAAAAATCTTTGGTCAATTCGATTTTGATTTGTTTAAAAAGTTTTATTAGTGTTATGGGGTTAATATGCTTAAAGTTAAATTCAATCGGGCATGTTGAAACTAAAAGAGAGCGAAGGCGAGGAATTTAAGGTTTTAGTACTTTTAAGTGGGATACTGGTAAAGAAATTTACAAAGTTTTGAGCAACTTCTTTACCATCGAAAGTGAGACCACCACATGACGTCTTCAGTGTGTAATCAGAATTATGGATCTGTATTTTATTGTCTGCTGATTTAACCTTGTTGCTAATGTATAAGGCTTTAGCTGCCTTACAAGTGTTCTTAAAAGTTCTAGAGTAAGTAGCAACATACTTGTAAACTGACTTCAAAAAGGAGGAGGTCCTCAATTCGACTGTATGTTTTTTTTTTTTGTATGTTTGTTACGCAATTGTGTACGCCAATTATGAACTGATTTTGATGTTTTTTTTTTTGTTTGGTAGGTTATACTTCAGAGGTGGTCCCATATAAATTTTGAGTTAGCTTCAATAATACGTATTTTTTCCCACATAGTATGTGGATGATATGATAAGTTTCTGTCACTGTTATTTTTATAGCAGGTAGTGGTATTCGATTTTGTGTGGGGTAGATACCACAACTAAAATGTGAAAAAATAAAAACTTTACAGAAAAAAACAACCGACTTCCAAAAAAAAAACACTACAAAGTGAAAAATAAACTTAATTCCCGAAGTCGGTGGCAAAAAACGAAAATTCAAAACCAAAGACACCGACTTCAGAAATAAAATTTATTTTTCCTATGTAGTGTTTTTTTTTTTTGTAAAAAGTTTTTTACACTTTACACACAATGTTATCTCATCGCGATCAGCGTTATCTCGGCGTCGGCTTATGTTCGCACGTTTCGTTGCTTCAGTGAAGTAGGGACTCATTAGGATAATATTTTTCGGAACATTTTCCTCATGTTTGTGTTGCCGCTCGTTATTATGCAGTTTGTGACATTTCCGGCTGACATTAACAATTTTTCGTGTTATAATGTGTTCTCATTTACATAAGTCATTACTTGCGCTGCGGTGTCGACTGAAAGTTGGAAGACATCAATTCTTAAATCTGAGTGTCATTGTTTTAATCATTTCAAATGAACCGTCATCACCGCCGAGTCAAGGCTCGTGCAGACCAGCGCGACTTGTCGCGCGACGCGACACCGGTAATTTTTGCATCGTTAGTTTTCTTAGAAATTGTTCTGTTAGAGTCGCGTCGCACTGTCGCGTCGCGCCAGTCTGCACGAGGCTTCAGGATATTGTTAAGGTGGAGAAGTTAGAAGTATCAAAGAGATAAAGTTGGAATTACGTGGTAGAATCTGAATACAATTACAGTGACTACCGAGATGACGGCTAATAGAGAAGTATGGAAGAAAAGACATGTTCCGCCGACCAGAAGTAAATTGGCATAAGAGCAGGAGGATTGTGATTTGTAATACATTCAGGGACATTAATTGTCAATTTAACGTGTTATAGCCATTTCATACACCTGTCAAAGAATGATAGGTGAGATTTGAGTATAAGTACAATTTATTTTGGCAGTCAATTTGCTTAACAATTCATTTCACCGACTTACATCTAATCCTAAAAAAAAAAATCTAGCCGACAAACTTTCACGCAGTTTGGCAGGTTTATAAAATGTTTACAAGTGTTAGGTACAAAATAAATGTTTTTTTTTTACATGTTATCACGGTATACCGTGTTTATATAATTATATATGTATACATTTTCACTTTTTGAACTATATTTTCTCTTTTATGTGCATTTTGTGCTGTTTAAATAAAAACTGTGTCTTTAGTTTGTGTAATTGGTTTTACACCGTCTTCATAGAAAAAAAATGATGGCGATTGATGTTTTTTCTTTGTAAAAAAAAAAATCACTTCTTAGTTGTGGTACCTAACCCACACAAATTCGAATACCTCTACCTGCTATATACAAATAACAGTGACAAGAACTATAACATCATCCATATAGACTAAGTGGGAAATATTCGTATTATTGAAGCTTACTCGAAAACTACGCAGGCAAATTTTATAAAAACCGATGGCGCTGCCGTCACAAAAACATTAGCTTTGAGAAATAAATTATAAAAAAAATAATATTATCGATTGAAAGAGGTGTTAAAGTGTCAATATCAGCTGGCATTAGCTGTCCTAACGTTTTCTGGATGCCAACTTACCTAGAAAAGTGAAAAATTGAACTTAAAGTTATATATGTCATTGCTTTTAAACAAGATTTTCGTCAAAAAAACACATTAAAATACAGTTTTGATTCTCAAAACAATATTTCAACATAAGAAGATCGTGAACTTAAATCATAATAATAGGTCTTTACCTATGAAATTGCCGTTCTGCCGTACTGGCTATTTCAATTCCAATTTTTTCTTTTTTCGCTAAGAATTCTAAGTTCAAATTATTTTTATTTTTAAAATATGGAATTCTTTTTTGAAAATTAATCATTTGTTTAATGGTTAGCGTTCTGTTTTCATCGCATTCGTACGTTTTTCTTCTTCACGGATACGTTACAAATTCGATTGATTATGGAGTATGCGTACCGTTGTGGTAGCAAAGCGGCGGAAGCGGCACGCAACATCAACGACGTATACGGAGCGAACACTACTAACGATCGCACCACCCGTTATTAGTTTGCCCGCTTCCGTTCTGGAAATTTCGACCTAAGAAATGAACCCCGTGGTCGACCGAAAAATGTATTCGACAATGACGAATTAAAGGCGATTGTGGAAGCTGCTGCTAATTCAGCTGTAGATTGAGAATCATCATTCTCAATCTACAGCTGAATTAGCAGCAGCTGTTGATGTTAGCATCAGATCAATATTGGTTCATTTGCGTCGAATTGGCAAGGTAAAAAAGCTTGACAAATGGGTGCCCCACGAATTGAATGATCACCAGCGCGAAGCACGCGTCGAGTTGAGCCTTGCTCTACTCAACAGGCACACAAACGAAGGCATATTGAATCGCATTGTTTCTTGCGACGAAAAATGGATTCTGTTTGACAATCGCAAGCGCTCAGCAAGTTGGTTAGATCCTGGTTCAGCACCTAAACAATGCCCCAAACGAAAACTGACCCCTAAAAAAGTGATGGTCATGTTTGGTGGTCTAGCGCCAGTGTCATTCATCACAGTTTCTTACCAAACGGGATGAGCATTACTGCAGATGTGTACTGTCAAGAACTGAACATAATGATGGAGAAGCTCGCACATCTCCAACCAGCTTTGGTCAATCGTTCGGCTCCGCTGCTCCTGCACGTCAACGCGCGACCTCATACTGCACAGCAGACGGTCTCCAAGTTACAAGAGCTGGGGTTGGAAGTTCTCCGTCATCCACCGTACTCACCAGACCTTGCCCCTACAAACTTCTACTTTTTCCAGAATTTGGATAACTTCTTGGCGGGGAAAAAATAGAAAGAAAGGCAGTTCAAAATGCCTTTGGAGAATTTGTTGCCTCCCGTCCAGCAAACTTTTTCAAAAAGGGCATCAATAACCTTCCACTACGTTGGCAAAAACGCATTGATTGCATGGGTAATTACTTTGATTAATAAAAATAACAAATATACAGAAACAAGGGCGTTAACTTATTTGTGAAAAACGGCAGTTTCATAGGTAAACCCCTAATAAAAATATGTGTTTAAAATATGCAGGAAATCCAGTGTGACAGTGCATACATTTTTGCAGCATGAGTCACATAACGACTGTTTAAAGTTTAAAAATTATTATAAATTTGAATATCGTTCAATTAGCTACGAACAAGTGGAACCAACATAAGAAAAGCTGTGAATGAAGTGCCGCTGGTTCGTATCCCAAGAATATATTTTCTTTTTGGCCATTATTTTTGCAAGATTATTTGGTTTTAATCGATGGTACATTAAGTTCGATGCTGACCTACTTACATTTTGTTTCTCGTAAATATATATTTTTATATTATTGCAATTTTTAACTACCAATTATGGTGAGTGCATGCAATAGTAACATAACATTCAAGAAAATATGAAAAACGAACTCTCATATTAATGTGTCGATTATGAAAACATCAGACTCGTCACTTTTCGATACCACGTCGCAAAGTCTACCTGACCCATGTGAAAATTTAGATGTACAGATAAAATTTTCATCTAAGATACAGGAGGAATTGATAATTGCAAATAATGAAATTGACAATTTGAACACGGAAAATACTGATTTAAAATTTACAATTCTTCAAAAAATCTAGAACAATCTAATTTGCATGTCGATTTCAGAGTTTAACTTGCTACTTATTAAATAAATATAAAATATAATAAAATATCGAATCTATGCATCTTACTATGTATATTTATTTTATTTCTTGCTGAAAATTATGAAATTGTGCAAAGGAATGCGACATTGAACCTATTTCTGAAATTAAAATTACACAAGCCAACAAAATTTAACCAAACTTCTTAACCAGAAACTAGACTATACATTTCCGAAGGTTTTTAATGCGCTGAATCCGAATCTGGCCTCAAAAAAAATAAAGGTTATCATATTAAAGAACAAATCATTTGAGAACAAGTCAATTGATTTTCAGGTATTCGAAAATTTACAAAGATGAGAACTTCAAAACACGATATCTCAGCGAAAAAAAAAAATATTTGAGCAAACTCAACGGCATTTGAAAAAGGAAGACTTGTTCTGTAACATATTTTTTTTTTTTTTTTAATATTCGTGAGTCTACATAACCTCAAAATCGGGCAAAAACTGTACTTTTTGCACTTTTAGGTTAGGATATCTCAGAAACCTGAGGTCTTAGAGCAATTCTGAGGCCAGATTTGGATTCAGCGCATCGAAAACCTTAGGAAATATACAAGGTGGAGACGACAATACAACAATAAATTAAACTTCGTATACCTTTTTTTTTTTTTTTTTTGAGGGTGGGAAATCATCTAATAACTTCTCCCGCTCTGGGCGGAGGGGGAGGGCGTGTCAGACTCTTACTGACTAAAACCCACCCGTGTTCCTTCGGTTGCCCTGTCGCCGGGGGCCACGATGTCCCAAACTTCGTATACCTAACGCCGTTCCCAGTCTGCATACAAAAATTCAATCAAATATATCCAATAGTTTAGTCACAGGACATTATTTTACATTTTTAAGATTTTCTACATGATGTATCTAACAATAAGCCAGCGACGACAGGTTAACGACATCGGCAATAATCTGCAACGGTAATATCGGTATAAACAAAACATGTTGCCAGCTCGCTACTTCAATAACCTTCGCCAAAATTGTTCTTAAATTTTACTTCCCGATGAGAATTAATGCATATTATACCTTATCTCTGAGGCATAAGAGTTTTAAAGCGTGTGAAGAAAATTAGATATGAAAATAATGCATGCGGAAGTGATTACTACTTGTTACGCACTCATGTCAATCGCAAATTAAGTATGTGCGAAAGGGATAGATTAGATAGTTTGTTTATTTCTACTTCGCTTTCTTGCCGAAACCTGCAAAAAATGGTGTAGGTCAGTGTGTCGCCGTGATCCTATGACGTCGTACGCGTCATTGTTTCGTATCGCAAGTTCAGGTGTTCCGGTTTCGCTGCCTTTGAAGCGCCCGCCCGCCCGCCGCCGCTCGTTTGTTTATGAAATTGTGGTTATCTTAAGACGATTTAGTGTGAATTGTGCGAAATTACACGCTTTATTTAATTAGTGACAGGACACATGCAACGTAGTAATAGGTACCTAGGTAGTTAAATTGTTCAGTGAATTGTGCGAAATTAGACGCATGTCATTGTGTGTTATCTAATCGTTTGTTTTTTGTAATAACAATGCCTCGTTTTGGTTACACAGCCATGGAGTACACCGACATGATTTTAATTTATGGGGAATGTCATGGAAACGCCGCTTTAGCAATAAGAACATACCGAGAAAGGTATGGGAACACCCGTGTATGTCCTACGGACGGCCGCATTATCGTTCAAGCTGTCCAGAGGATACGGGAAAATGTACCCTTAATCCCGCATTTGGATAGTGCTACTCCAATAGTAACAGTGACCCGAGACGAACGAGTTTTAAATTATTTTGAACGCAATCCTACGTCTAGTCTACGTAGGGCTGGCGGTACGCAAGATGAATGCGAAAAATACCGCCCCAGGACCCGACGGCATACCTGGAAAAGCCTGGGTCCTGGCCTTGGGGGCTCTCGGGCCTCGACTAAGGGGGCTCCTAAGCGCATGCATGGAGAGGGGCCAGTTCCCACTTCGTTGGAAGACGGGGAAACTGGTCCTCATCAGGAAGCCGGGGCGCCCAGCGGACTCTCCGTCCGCTTATCGGCCCATCGTGCTGCTCGACGAGGTGGGCAAGCTCTTTGAAAGAGTCATTGCAGACCGCCTCGTCGAGCGGCTGGTGCGGGTGGGACCGGATCTGGCGGAGAGCCAGTTTGGCTTCCGCAAGGGGCGCTCTACGGTGGACGCCATCATGCGCGTGCGGGCCCTCACGACGGGGGATGCTGTGGCCCGGGGTGGGGTCGTCTTGGCGGTGTCTCTAGACATCGCCAATGCCTTCAACACCCTGCCCTGGAGTTGCATCAGGGAGGCACTCCGGTATCACCGGATGCCGACCTACCTCTGTCGTGTGGTCGAGGCCTATTTGACGGACAGGGCCGTCATCTACCCCGGTCACCAAGGAGAGTGGAACCGGCGAGAGATGTCGTGCGGTGTCCCACAGGGATCGGTCCTGGGGCCGCATCTGTGGGACATCGGATACGACTGGGTGCTGCGCGCCGACCTCCCTAGCGGCGTCAGCGTCGTCTGCTACGCTGACGACACGTTGGTCCTGGCACAGGGGGGGTCGTACCAGGCGGCGGCCGAACTAGCGACACGCGGGGTTGCGACAATCGTCGACAGGATCCGGCAGCTGGGACTCGAGGTGGCCCTGCACAAGTCCGAGGCCATGGGTTTTCATGGACCTCGGAATGCGCCACCGTCGGGTTCCCAGGTAATGGCGGGAGGGGTTCACATCGGCGTCGAGTCGACGATGAAGTATCTGGGACTTGTCCTCGACAGCCGGTGGAACTTCGTCGAACACTTCCGACGTTTGGCTCCCAGACTGGAGCGGGCCGGGGCTGCGTTGAAGCGGCTCCTGCCCAATCTAGGGGATCCAAACGCCTCCTGCCGGAGGCTCTACGCAGGGGTCGTGCGGTCCATGGCCCTTTACGGGGCACCGGTGTGGGCGCGTTCACTAAGGCTGCGGCCAGCCCGCCGGTTGAACGCGTCCCAGAGGGTCATGGCCATCCGGCTGGCCCGAGGATACCGCACGGTCTCCTGCGAGGCGGCGAGCCTCCTTGCCGGATTACCGCCATGGGATCTGGAGGCAAAGGTCCTCGCGCACATTTGGGAGTGGCGCGAGGAGGCGAAACGCCGGGGCTTAACTCCGCTGCCGCGAGAAATCGCGGCACAGCGGACAGAGCTCCGGCGGGATCTCATGGCGTCATGGAGAGTGCGATTGTCGCAACCCAGCGCTGGGCACGCCACAATTGCGGCGATAAGACCCCTCTTTGAGGAGTGGCTAGAGAGGCGCCACGGCGTCCTCACCTTCCGCCTGACGCAGGTCCTCACCGGACACGGCAGTTTCGGGAGGTTCCTGCACAGGATAAGGCGGGAGGAAACGCCCGGGTGTCACCATTGTGTGGATCGCCCGGAGGACACGGTGGAGCATACGGTGGAGGTCTGCCCAGCTTGGGCGGAGCATCGCCGTGTCCTCGTGGAGGCGATCGGCGGCGGTGATCTCTCGCGTCCGGCCCTGGTTCAGGCCATGGTACGGAGCGAGAGGAAATGGGAGGCCGTCACCTCCTTCTGCGAAGCGGTAATGCTCGCGAAGGAGGAGGCGGAACGCGTGAGGGAGAGGCAAATTTCGCGCCCTCATGCCCCTAACCGCCGCAGGAGGAGACGCCCAGGGCGTCGGGAATCGCGAGGCGATTTCCGGCCACCGTAGGCGCGGGCTTGCGGGCGGTGAGCAATGGGTGGCTCACCGTCCGATAAGGACCAGGCCCGGGTCGACGGCGCGTTGTGTTCCACGCGCGCTCAAAGAGATGTCAGCAGATTCGAAGGGGTCCACTAGGGCCGATGCCTGCCGGGGTTGCGAAGAAAACCGAAAGGGAGATCGTGGCCCCCGGCAACAGGGCAGCCGAAGGAACACGGGTGGGTTTTAGTCAGTAAGAGTCTGACACGCCCTCCCGCTCCGCCCAGAGCGGGAGAAGTTATTTGATGATTTCCCACCCTCAAAAAAAAAAAAAAAAAAAAAATAGTCTACGTAGGGCAGCTCGAAATTTTGGTGTAAATCATAAAACCATACACGAAGTTTTAAAACGCGGCAAACGGAAGCCTTTTAAATACAAAAAAGTACAGGCGTTGCTACAAAGGGACAAGCCAGTAAGAGAAACCTTCTGTCGTTGGATAGAAATAAAACATTTAGATAACCCCGACTTCCTGTACATTGTGATGTGGACTGATGAAAGAACATTCACAAGGAACGGCTTATGGAACCGACAGAATCTTCGGTACAGGAGCCGCGAGAATCCGCATCTTGTACGGGAGACTTCGCACCAGTACAGATTTGCTATCAATGTGTGGGCTGGCATACACAGGAATACCATAATTGGTCCGGTTTTTATTGAGGGCAATTTAAATGGTGCAAAGTTTTTAGAACTTCTCAACGGACCCGTTTCAGATTACACGGATGATCTTCCGCTAAACGTGCACAGCCAAATGTGGTACCAGTTAGACGGAGCACCAGCTCATTCAGTGACGTCTGCCAGAGAGCGTTTGTCTCAAATGTTTGGACAGCAGTGGATTGGCCGTTATGGACCAAAACGGTGGCCAGCGAGGTCACCGGACCTCACGCCATTAGATTTCTTCTTGTGGGGTCACGTCAAAAATGAAGTTTATTCAACAGACGTTGATACCGTTGATGATTTAAGGAGCCGAATTTTAATATCTTTTAATAAATTAAAACAAATGGCCGCTAATGGCGACCTCTTATCAAGAGTAAGAAATAATCTTTTAAGACGATGTAATTTGTGTGTTCGGGTTCATGGCGGACATATTGAAAATTTAAAAATCTAATGGAAACTAAGTCTGAATATGTATGATAAGTGATTAACTGATTAAACAGTGATTGTAATTAATAATTACTCGTGGGTGACTGTGACTATTCAGTTAATAATTTGTGATTCTGTGTAATTGATTTTACATTCATAAAAATAAATATGGCGCAAAAAATCACGTCGTCGGCGCGAGTCACACGACCCGACGCACCACCGATACATTACCCTGCGCTGTTGCCGCTCTTCTCATAGGTTAGTGAACCAATATTTAAAAATGGTGTTCTGTTTTGTTTACATTTTTATGCTATTTAGTTTATTCGAAAAGATTTTTTTTTTTAATTTCAGTTCTAGGATTTATTTGATAGTTTCAAAATATTCCTATGAACTAGTATTACCAGTGTTTTCATTTATTGTTGTATCGTCATCTCCACATTGTATAGTCTGGTTTCTGGTTAAAATTTTTGTCGGCCTGTGTTATTTTACTGTTTTAACACACAAGAAACCGAGACTCAAAACGCTTCTACAGCTAATATTATTGTGCTAGTGAACCGCTGTGGGTTTGCATGGTTTTTTGTCATGACAAAACATCGAGATTTGTATATAAAATATTAAGTAACGTTTGGACGCGACGCTCTCACACGGCAACGGTTGCCAGGGTTGCGCCAAAATGACCTACGGCGCGGCGCCCCAAACCGCCAGCGTGACTGCGCCTCTGTCATCGTGCTTCAAGTCAACAGTCAACGCTGTCAATTCTTTTTTATACGTCATTTTTATTACTTCAATTTTATTTTATATTCTAAAGTGTTTGTGTAGTGTGTTATTTATAAGGAAAAATCGTGTAAGTCGTATTATTTATTTATGTTAAACAATGACGACAGTAGTGATGCCATACGAAGCACCAGGCAACCTGCCACATCGCTGGATGTCCTAGTGAGATGCCCTCATTGTCCCCCACGCACGCTTTTTTATGGGTGAATGAGGGCTGAAGGTTCATTTAGGTAAGAGACACAAACCCCACAATGTGCCTTCATCCTGCCCATCAATACACACTCCCCTAACATCTGATTTACCCACTCAACCCTTTTGGAAAACCCTTGCAATATTAAAAACTTCGACTTAGTTTTAAAGAGTTCCTCGTGGCGCGAGACCATCCGTGGCTTTAAGTTTAGCGCGTTGTATCCATCTCGCCGCCAGAGAGAACTCTCTCAGTGCTTGGGAGCAATTACTCACCTTCCCGTTTAAAATTCTACATGTGCAAAAAAATTTAGCAAATAAAAAAAAACATTAACAGCACAAATCAAAGATAATTGTAACACTTCGGCCCAACGTTTCGACCCTAAATTAACAGTGGAGTCTAAACTAGGCGAGGGTGATATCAGAGGTGCAGCTAGGATCATCTTTAGCAGCGATGTGGTTGCGCCGTATTCTCCAGAGACACTTACAGCTCTGGAGAGCAAACACCCCGCCCCGGCAGACGACCTCTCCTTCCCCGACCCACTTGATTCGGAATCCAACTTGCTTGAAATTACAGCTCAACAAGTATGTGCGGCCGTGTGCTCCTTTCGAAGTGGCTCCGCCGGCGGCCTCGACGGCCTTTTTTTTTTTTTTTTGTATGGGAAATCATGAAATAACTTCTCCCGCTCTGGGCGGAGCGGGTGGGCGTGTCAGACTCTTACTGACTAAAACGCACCCATTTTCCTTCGGTTGCCCTGTTGCCGGGGGCCACGATCTCCCTTTCGGTTTTCTTCTTCTCCCAAAACAGCCGTGTCCGGTGAGGACCTGCGTCAGGCGGAAGGTGAAGACGCCGTGGCGCCTCTTTAGCCACTCCTCAAAGAGGGGTCTTATCGCCGCAATTGTGGTGTGCCCAGCGCTGGGTTGCGACAATCGCACTCTCCATGACGCCATGAGATCCCGCCGGAGCTCTGTCCGCTGTGCCGCGATTTCTCGCGGCAGCGGAGTTAAGCCCCGGCGTTTCGCCTCCTCGCGTCACTCCCAAATGTGCGCGAGGACCTTTGCCTCCAGATCCCATGGCGGTAATCCGGCAAGGAGGCTCGCCGCCTCGCAGGAGACCGTGCGGTATCCTCGGGCCAGCCGGATGGCCATGACCCTCTGGGACGCGTTCAACCGGCGGGCTGGCCGCAGCCTTAGTGAACGCGCCCACACCGGTGCCCCGTAAAGGGCCATGGACCGCACGACCCCCGCGTAGAGCCTCCAGTAGGAGGCGTTTGGATCCCCTAGATTGGGCAGGAGCCGCTTCAACGCAGCCCCGGCCCGCTCCAGTCTGGGAGCCAAACGTCGGAAGTGTTCGACGAAGTTCCACCGGCTGTCGAGGACAAGTCCCAGATACTTCATCGTCGTTCGGCGCAGCCCTGGCAACCGATTCCGGGTGACCGACGGACTGGCATCGTGTCCTCACCGTCGCGTTGAGAATTCGAGTCTTATCTCTGTAGAACGAATCCTCGTTTTGTAACGCCGCCGCCGTTCACATGATTATGTCGTATCGTATACACTATATGTGTCTAATGTACATATATCATTCATGCGGCCATGCATAACCAGATTATGCAAAACGTAAGACACCTTAATTTTCTACATTTTTATTTTTCGGAATTTTCCCTTTACTTGGGCTCCTTGTTAGTATATTCGATTAAGGCATTTGATATAATATCATAATAATATATACGGTATCCAAAGCAATAAATAGGTTGATATTATGGCTGAGATAAGTAAGTATTTCAATGAGCCGTCAATGACCCGTCAGTATTTCAACGAACCGTGAAAGATGCAGAATTTTGAAGTTTGCACTAACATGGCGCATTGCATTTTGTATTGAATTGAATTTATCATCATTTAAATTGAACAACTACTCTATGATGTTTAACGGAAGAATAAAAACATTTAACAATATATTAGATGCTTGTACCCATCTCTATGCATATTTTGTTTGATACCTACTAACTTTTATTTGTCATATGACTGATCTGTTAATAATAATGGCATGGTAAACATATTTAAAAATATTAATTTAATGCTTGATGAGATCAGTAGTTGCGAAGATTTTCATTTAATTGATTGGGATTATGGTGAGTCTCCCCCTGTTTCTCCCTCATGCACAAAAGATAACACGAATGATTTTTTCTTTAATAAATATATTAAAATATTGCTGGTTTAGTAAACAAAGCAAATGTCCTAACTGTATGTTTAGACGAGTTGTCCGAAAAGAAGATACTTGTAAATGTTCTATGCATAACGGAACATTTCATTATGGAGGGGTGCCAACATCAATTGTATGTACCAAATTACAGTCTAGCTGCCTATTTCTGTAGAGAAGGGAAAAAAAGAGGAGGGGCATGTATTCTTGTGAGAAGCGGCCTTCAGTATAAGGTAATACCAAATATATGGAAATTATTTTCATCAGGCATATTTGAATGTTGTGCAATTGTGCTTACTTATTTTAATATAATAGTTGTCTATATTCACAGAGTATCAAATATAAATAATCTTAATTACTGCTTTGATAAAATGGAAACGCTTTTGCGAGAAATATCACGCACGCGATACAACGACATTGTAATGGTTGAGGACTTTAATATAGACGTGTTTAAAATTAATAGCCACTCAAATGCTTTCGAATGTCTTTTAATGAGTTATAACCTAAAATAGCATTAAAGTAGCCGACTCGCATGGCCAGTATGCCATGCATAGACAACTTTGCTCACAATTTTAGTAAAGTGTGTAAAACTGACGTAATAGAATTAGCAGTGTCCAATCATGTGGCACAGCTGCTTCACTGTCCAGTTCAAACCAAATAACTCACAAATTATTGGTACACCGCTAAAAGAGGCAACAGTCTTAATAATATATCAAAGTTAAAAAATCATATAAAAAATATATCTTTCGCAGAGATTTATGACATAGTCGATCCGAATGAAGCATGTAACTAATTGCTCGATCTGTTTAAATTAATATACGACTGTGTTTTCCAACTAAATTGTTCAAAATAGATGTCTTAAAATAACATAAATAGTTGTCAAAAGGAATTAAATAAATTAGAATGGTAGTAAAAAAAAAAACTTTGGTGGCAATTCAGATTAAACCCTTACAAAAACAATAAATACACCTACACAACCTACTCTCGTTTACATAAAAAAAATATAGCATAACATAACATCACGCCTGTAGTCCCCGAAGGGTTAGGCAGAGGTGTACCTATAGTACACCCACATTTCGCCAGTTATGTTTAAGTCAAAAAAAAAAAAAAAATATAGATCTAACAAAAAAGGCGCAAAACAATCATAAAATAATCTAAAAATGAGTCTAAAACCACGTGGCAAAACATTACTCAAATTATATATAATAATAGTACTCTATCAAATCCCAATGACATTGCTGAAGCATTTAACAATTATTTTATCGATAAAGTACAAGGGAAACTTGATGTGACTAGCAAACCAAAATGTAACATAATTGACACAAATAATAAAACAATGTTCATGGTCCCTAGTATATACCACGAGATATAGAGAGAATCATCAGCTCATTAAACAATACAAATAGTGAAGGATATGACGGTATTGCTACAAATATACTCGAAACATGTGTCAATAGAAATAAGCAGTCATTCAAGTCACATTATCAACCTAAGTATTAGCGTAGATATACATCCTGATGTGTTAAAAACATCAATAATTAAACCACTTTTTAAAAGAGAAAATAGAGATTTGATGGAATATTACCGACCGATATTACTAATTTTGACTGCCTCGTTGGTCTAGTGGTCGCAAAGCGCTATTGCTGAGTATGAAGTGTGTGGTCTTTTATATTTATTTTATACATAAATGACCTACCGAAATCTATTGAACTACCTATAACACTATTTGCCACTGATAGTACGACTACAATAGTTTGTAAAAGTATAGATACGTATGAGAGTGAAATTAATAATAGTTTAAAACAGAAGGTAAACTGGCTAGACGCAAACAATTTAAAAATAAAGGGGAAAACTAAAGTTATCCATTTTAGACAACGCACCCTAGTTTTAACTTAAATATACACTATAATAATAATACCATTTAAGAAATTGAAACTGCAAAATTCCTGGGTCTCAAAATAGATAAAAAACTAAATTGAAAATCACACGTCGATACTTTATGTAAGAAAACGAGTAAGTCAGATAATGTGTGTAGAGCGTATGCAACTCTTTACACACATTATCACCTATAATAATTTCTTTGAGGCAAAAAACATCTTAGCGCCCAATCAATATGGTTTCAGAAAAAACAAATCCATAAATGTAGCAGTTTATAACTTCTTACAGAAGGTAATGATTAACTTGGATAAAGGGTTGTCAGCTGTCGCATTATATATGGACATGTCGAAAGCTTTCGATCGTGTCGATCACAAAATCCTCTTAAGAAAGTTGTATGCATATGGTGTAAGAGGAAATGTGTACAAACTCATAGAGTCATATCTTAGCAACAGACAACAACACACAGAAGTAAGGAGGATAAATCTTATTACTAAAACAGAAGAACTATATGTATCTGAATCTAGAATAGTTGAGATCTAGATTCGGTGTTCCTCAAGGGACTATTGTCGGCCCTCTGTTTTTTCTCATCTATATAAATGACATGCCTTCGGTAACAACTCATGACATTACACTGTTTGCTGATGATAGCACCGTTTTATTTGCTAATGATAATTCAACTGATTTAGAATCTGACATTAATCAAACAATATTATTGATTATAGACTGGCTTAGAATGAATAATTTAATGATTAATATTGATAAAACTAAAATAATGGATTTTAAAATACGAACCCGACGTACAGGTGCTTTAAAAATTCATTGCCTAGATAGTGACATTGAGGAAACGGAAGTAACGAAATTTCTAGGACTACATATTGACCACAAACTTAACTGGAAATTTCATATTGAGCACGTTTGCAAAAAGCTGGGACAATTTTCATATGCATTATATAGATTAGGGAAAATAGCAAATCGGAGTATTTTGCTAGCAGCTTACCATGGTTACGTTGGGTCTATTCTCCGATATGGTGTAATTTTTTGGGACAACAGTACGGAAAAAAAGCGCGCTTTTATTGCTCAAAAACGCTGCATCAGGGCTATATTCAATTTATGTAAAACTGACTCCTGTAAGCCATTTTTTAAAAGCAATAAATTATTAACACTACCATGCATCTATATACTTGAGGCAGCAGTATTAAATAGCAGTAAAAAATTAATGCATGAGAGCATCTTTTGTTCAGCTTCTCGCATCTTTAATAATATACCGGGGCCTATCAGAGTAATTATGAAAAATGAGAATTTTAAAAGGACTCTCCATGATCTGCTAGTAAACAAAAGTTATTACTCTGTAAAAGAATTTCTGTCCGACAAATCTTTACTAAAATATAATCCCACCCAGTCGTGATGTGTTCAATGACCTATAATATTATACACTATAATCTATTTTTATTTTATATAATAATTTTGGAATTTCTCATTTTAGTTTGTTGTGATTAATTTTATTTTTTGAATTTTATGTGTATAATTTGACATCCTACCTATTTTAATTTGTTATGTTTGACTTTATTCTTTTATATTTTTGAAACTTAAATGCAAATAATTTTATTTTCTATATAATCATTTGAATTTGACATTTCCATTAATGTGTTCCCTATTTTTTAATTATTGTGTTAGATTTAAAAATATATTTTGTAACAATGTTAATTTAATTAGTAGCCTGTTTAAATGTAATTATTATTATTGTATGCCCTACGGGCGGGACATAGCTGATCAAGAACTGTACTATACATACCTATGATTACACAATAAACTTTTGATTGATTGATTGATTGATTGAATAAGCACGGATTATTACTGCCCTTATTACTGCTTATTGTGGGATAGTAGAATCACATTTACGGTATGGGATCATATTTTGGGGAAACTCTACTGAAAGAGAGACTGCCTTCAAAAAAAAAAAAGATGCATTCTAGCGATGCTTAAACTTAAACCGACTGATAGTTGTGAACCGAATTTTAAAAAGACATAAAATTAACATTGCTTTGTCCGTACATATTACAAGTGGCTGTGTTTGTAAAGACAAATCCGAGTTATTTTAGACGTCTATCGGATGTAGTACCCCGCAATAGACGCGATGATAGTGTGCTATGTCTGAATCCAGCCAAGATATCACTTATGCGCAAAAGTATCTACTGCATGGCTCCAGTCATTTATAACAAATTGCCAAAGACATGAAAAGAGCTTCCGCTTTCATTATTTAAAAAGAGACTCCGAAACTTTTTAGTGGCGAAAGCATATTATAATATTAAGGAGTTCCTAATTGAGATAGAATTTTTAAGCTAGTGTATATATATTTATATTATTTTTTGTACTTAGTTCATTGTGTAATTTTAAAGTTGTATTTAATTATGTAGTTATAAGTTGAATGTTAAATCTTTTGCATGCCTACGTGGTACAATATGGCTGAACTCTTATATTTTTGTCATCATTTGCTGTTAGCTATATTTGCAAAATAAAATTATCTTTATCTTTAAAAAAAAAAAAAAATATGGAACCTCCTCTAAAGTATGACCTACAAGACATAAAAGGGCTAATTCAAAACATTTTAGCAAACCCTGGATCAGCGATTGCAAAAAGGTTATGTGAACTGGTGAAAGTAGTGCCTAGTCATTGAATGATTATTCTGTTACAGTTGTAGTAGTTTATAGTTGTAGTGTTATATTTTAATTAATGTTAAATAGTTGATAAGGTACGATGGGGTTGGCATATCCGTATGGACAAAAACCCCCTGTTATTAATAAAGATTAAAAAAAAAAAAAAAAAAAAAAAGACATAAAAGAATCATTAAAATCAATTCATAATTGTGCGTAACAGACAGACGAAAAACTAAATACAAATAAGAAATAAAATAAATAAAAATAAGTACAATCGTATTGAAAACCTCCTCCTTGTTGAAGTCAGTTATAAATAAGCAAACGGCCTGTTGAGTTGGTTGGAACGGCCCGATGTTTTCCGTGAATTTTACCAATAGATCCAAAACAAAGGAACACGATTTCATGACACGATACAATTTCATAATAATCACTAACCGCGTTGTTCGGTAAATCGTAAACTTAGAATCAGGTAATCTGTCCATTGTGTTGTCCCATATCTACCTATTTCATTAGCTAAACGTTTGTTCCACGTTACTATTAGTAGGTACTGATGACCATACATCGTCTGGAACAACCCGCTAACGACCACAAACGAGCTTTAACTCATTTACATACATTTTTGATGCCACGCTTTGTTTGTGACGTTTTTTATTGCTAGACGCTGGCTACATTAGGCGCGCTCCTATAAAATGGCGAGGTTACAAAAAAAAATGCACAAATGCCCAAACCCTAAAAACCTATCAACAGGACTTTTGTTCTTATTTGCTCCACAAATGGCACCCAACACTGAATAGATGCCGTAAATAGTATAACCTGGGTGCCACTCGCTTAAATACTGCTAAAATAGTTGCTGTAAGTGAAATAACTCATAAAATAAAAATCTAATGAACGTACCGAGTCAAGTTCGAAGATCACTATACCCTACCTAGGTATGTGAAATGCTTGTTTCGAAATTATTTGATTTGTTACTTATAATTGCTTCAGGGTATTATTATAAGTTTTTCCTTTGTTTAACTACCTACAATATTATGTTTATCTTATGTATACGTCTAGTCCGTATACTCGTTCATTTCTATTTCCAATTCCGTATAATAATGTTCAGATAATGGAAATGTAAAGAAAATACGTCAAATAGGTAACAAATTTCAGTTTTTTCTTTGCAACAAGAAAAAATCCGGTCAAGTGCGTATTTGACACGTTTTCCACGTGTTCCGTAATATATAAGGGCTTGAGAGTGACTTCAACAACTCGATCTATAAATTATAAACATAGTTGTAAGCTGAATCTAGTGTGCAAGTTTTTTGATAACAGGTCATAGAATCCACTTATGTTTTGCGTAGTTGGGTATAAACTAAACAGTCAAGGTGTTATAAATACCTACCGGTATTTATAAAACCTTGACATTTGTAATTGCTTCATGAACACAACTCGTACTTCACATTTTCAAATCAATAAATACCTAAATCGAAAATAGATTTTAATCCCATTTAACACGCTTGTTCAAAAACATTTTGAATAAGACGCTGTAAGTAATATCTATCGAAAAATCTTTCACAAAAGTTGAAATTATTTCCCTAAGAGCTTTCATCGATAAGGACCTTTTGATAGGGAACCCTAATTCAATAATAATATCGTTTAGAATCTTTTCAATATTAGATGAGTGGCTGTCAGCGACATCCGTGCCATTTCATTAAGTTGACGGACGACGCTGAGGGGCGAGTTCCGAGTTCCGAGTTCCGAGTGGCGAGTAGTGAGTGACAAGTGGCGAGTTGTGAGTGGTGAGTGATTGAATGACGACGTTATCAAACTCTACTGTTAAACAGCGAGGCAGGCGTGTTACGAGGGGGTGGGGGACGTGTCGATCAACTGACGACACTGAGAGATGGGAATGTGATAACACAGCGATTAGGAAGGCTTGGGATACAGTTGTCATTTTCAATTAATATTGTGAGAAAATTCATTTAAGACGCAGATATATGACAGTGATTTTGAGTTGTTAGCTTGCGTGTTCTGTATTGAGCTCACGCGACGCATCGTACGTCCAGCCAGTAATAGGACTCGCCCAACAAGGAGCGTTGTCCCAAATTAAACGCATTATTAATTTATTTTACATAAAACAAAAGGTATTTTAATAAAACTCGTATATTAAAAGATCAATAATTACATTATCTTTAAAATAGTGGTTTCAGAAAAATACGCTTTATGGATTTTGCACGATTCTCAGTTTTTTATCCTCGTTAGACCAAACTTTACAAATTAATTTCACTTTGCAATATAAACATAATCCAATATATGCCTAAATTAAAATATTTAAAAAATGCTCTAATTTAACATATTTTTTTTTAATAATTAACACTACTCGTTTAGACGTCATCTTCAGTATAAAATCATAACTCGGTTATCGTCGCCTTAAAATTATTACTATTTGTTTATTCATCTTAAATCATATTACTTTACATTTTTAAATATTTCTTAATATAAAAAGTGTAAAAAAAAAACATTTAAAAATATAAAAAATAGAGTTCCGCCGGTGTCGGGAGCAGGGTCCAAGCTACCGGTGGTTAGGGCTGCAGAGACAGGAACCTCCTCACAATGCGGGCCGTATCGAGGAGTACTGCTTTCTGAATCAGGCGCTTGATCCAACCGCCTAACGAGAGCCTCGAGAGATGTTGATCGAGGCTTTCGGCCATCAGGCCATTAGCCGTTACGACAATCGGCACAATGATAGCTGAGCTCACATTCCACATGTCAACAACCTCGTGTGCTAAGTCGAGATATTTTATTTGTTTCTCTTTCTCAGCTTTCACGAGGTTCTCGTCATGTGGAATGGTAACATCGACTATCATTGCGCGGCGCGCTAATCGATCTATCACTACTATATCAGGCTTATTTGCTATAATAGTCCTGTCAGTAATGATAGACCGATCCCAGTACAAAGTGACATGGTCATTTTCGAGAACTGGGTCAGGCACATACTTGTAATACGGTACCTCAGAGTCTACAAGTTTATATTTCAAAGCAAGTTGCTGGTGAATAATCCTGGCCACTTGGTTATGTCTGTGCAAGTACTCGCCGTTAGCTAGACGCGAACAACCAGAGATAATATGTCTGATGGACTCACCCGGACGATGGCATGCCCGACACACGTCAACCGTACCGTCCTTCATAATATGTCTCCGGTAGTTATTCGTCAAGATAACTTCGTCCATAATTGCACAGATGAAACCTTCGGTTTCCCCGAAAAGGTCACCGAAACGTAGCCAGGATACGGACGCTAAGAAATCTACACCGGGCTCGTGAAGAGCCCGATAGAAGCGCCCGTGAAGCGCCTTGCTTTGCCATACCTCCTTGCGGTCATCTGTAGTAAGTACAACAGGTTTGCGCCAGTTCTCTTTAGCCATAGAGAGCGGGGTGAGCCCGTTGTCTACTGCAACCACATCACGGTGCATACCCACATCGGCTTTAAAAAAATATTCCCTGAGGCTGCACACCTCGCGGTTGTGGAGGGTCTTTGCATTTAAGAAGCCTCGACCCCCGCATTTCCGCGGGATGTACAGTCTCATCACTGATGAACGTGGGTGATGCATCCGGTTTGCGGTCAGGAGTGTACGTACTCTCCTGTCCAGGGCGTCAAGTTCGGTTTGAGTCCATTTGAGTATGCCGAAAGAGTACATCAAGACTGGCATGACCCAACCGTTGAAGGCGCGCACCTTGTTTCCGCCTGAAAGAAAACTAATTAATACCTTCTTCAGGCGACCAAAGAAGCGCTCCTTCAACGATTGCTTCATGTCAGCAACGTTGATGCCTAACGATTCCGACATACCCAAATACCTATAGTTTTCGGCTGAGGAGAGGGATCTAAGGTGTATGGATTCCGAGAGTTGGGTTCCCTCGGATTCCATAATCTCCCCTCGCTTTACATGCATGACTGCACATTTGTCCACACCAAATTCCATCCTGATGGCGCCACTGAATGTTTAAGTTACCTTCAGTAGCTCCATCAGTCGCAACTTGTTGGGGGCAAAGAGTTTCAAGTCATCCATGTAGAGGAGGTGAGATATGACCTGACCACCTCTCCTCAGCCTATAGCCTAGACCTGAATCCTCTAGCAGTGTGCTTAGAGGATTCAGAGCTAAGCAAAACCAAAGTGGACTTAAACTGTCGCCCTGGAATATTCCCCTTTTAATCCATACAGGCTCGTCATTCCCCTGGGTCTGTCGACATCCTGGGTAGCGAAGGACTGTCCTCCATTGCTCCATACACGACATCAGGAAGGTGCGCAGAGTTGTATGTACTTTATACAACTCCAGCACCCTCATGAGCCATGTATGTGGCACCGAGTCATACGCCTTCTTATAGTCTATCCAGCATGTCGACAGATCCTTGCGGGATCGACGAACCTGTTGGCTTATGGCCATGTCAATGAGGAGAAGTTCCTTAGTACCGCGGGATCCGTTCCTACACCCATTTTGAGAGGCTGACATAATTGAATTACTATCAATGTGTGTGTTAATTTTCGTTCTCAAAATGGATGTAAGAAGTTTATAGACCGTCGGCAAACATGTGATCGGTCTATAATTCTTGGGTTCCGCGGAATTACCTGACTTATGGAGCAGGTGGGTAACGCCTGTTGTAAGAAACTGAGGTAGTAACCCAGACTCTAGGGATGACTGGAATTGGGATGCCAGGCGAGTGTGCGAACTACTCAGCCATTTTAACCAAAAGTTGTGCAGTCCGTCCGGTCCCGGTGATTTCCAATTCGGTAACGGACGGACTGCTCTGGCTACGTCTAATGGCGTGATGAATACAGCATCCATTTCTGGTATAGTTTCACACACTCGCTCGACAGCCTGCATCCAGCCAGCCTCAGTATGACAGACGGGCACCGACCAGATGCTGCGCCAGAATGCATTCGTGGCGGCATCATCCGGGCGGCACACGTCTGTCACATTTTGTTCAGGTCGCTCCCAAGCTCTATATACCCACCTCTCATCGCTCTGGAACATGCGATTCTGCGTGTACCAGTCAACCCGCCGCTTATACCGCCGAATACGGCTCGCCCATGCACAAACTTTCTGCTTCAGGAAGTCGATGCGCTCTGTGACACGGGACATGTATTCTTGCGGGCTGATTCCAGTCCCCAAAAATGCCCGTCTTACAAAGCGCATCACTCGTGGTCGTGTATTTCCCTCCCTGAAGCAGTATAGTTTGCCGATGAGCACCCTGGTCCCATCGATACGTCGCTCGATCCTGCACTGCCAGGCTGGTACGACTGGTTTGGGTCGAGTAGCTCCGTCGTAATTTGGAAACTTGACGTTAGCTAAACGACATGCCGCAACAGCCGCGCAATACAGGATCGAGTGTGTATCAATGAGATCCTCGCTGCTCTCGAAAAAATTCGTAAGGTGCGAGTCCAAGGCACACACCAGCGCCCTATTTTTTTTGTGCATGGGTAGGCGTGGTAATCGTGGTCTAAGTTCGGTCGGAGTGTACCTATACTCGCGAAACGCATCCTCCAGTGCGCTCCTCAATCGGTCGTTACACTGGCTACTTACTGTGGCAACCCTATCATCCTCTTCAACACCATGATTGAACCGCGGCGGAGTTGGATCAATATTTGACTCTTGTGCCGCGGTTTGTGCCCGAGTTGAGACGATATGGTTGCTCAGTACCTCTGAGCGCAGCCTATCAAGTGCGGTATTGTCCAACCTATGATTGCGTTGGATGACACGCACCTGATCCGATAGTCGTTGGGCCGAGACGTTCACGGTTGGTTCTAGTTCCTGAAACAGAGACAGCATCCTAACACGGTACGCAATGAGGTTAGTTCCACCCTCTGTAGACCCGTAATATGCGCGCATGACGTTCTCGTTCATCAACTGAGTTCATCTCATGCGCTGCACACAACCACCGGCAGCGGGGACCCGGCTCGGGGCCGGTTGGCCCCTAAGTCCCAGGCTTCTCGGTGGCCGGCCTCTCCCCTGCCGGCGTACAGGTGTTGGCGACGTCGGCGGGGAGAAATACTCGTCACTCGAGCTCGACGCAACTACCGCGGCCGGTGTCGATACAGCGTTCACGATGGGGCTGGGTACCGACGGCGGCGAGGCGGAGCTGAGCGGCGAGTCCGGGGGTGGTAAGCGTGCACTGCGAGCTGCTGATCTTGTCAACATATTGTGTTTTCATATCTTGCATTCATTTATTTCGGGGTCTGTATCTGACAGCGTCATTTTGAGATATTATAGTTTTATTTATTTTTTTGGTTTCTTCATTGTGAGTAAGAGTTTATTGTATATTATTTATTGTTTATTCCAATGTTGTGTTTTACGGAGCTTTTTGTACGTATATGATATATATAAATAATTAAATATGCGAATTATGAGATACGAAAACTATTTTCGTTGTTGCCGTTTTATGACGTAAATTATTACTTATTATTGAAGTGAAAACTTCTGCAGGTGCGTTAGGCATTTTTGAGATGGGATTAAACTATTGATTTCGCGACACCGTGACGACACCTCTTGTAAAGGTGATTGTGCTTTTTATTTATATTACGTTACGGATCAATGTTTTATGCAAGTATTTTTACTTTAAAGGTTTCGGAAGTATTTTTTTTTGTAAACGCGATTGTGTTCTTTATTTAGATAAGGTTACGTGTTAATGTTCTATACAAGTATATTTCTTCCACCAAGGCAATCTTGTTCAAGTTTTCACTTCTACCGGCACTCCCGGAGTGCCACCAATTTGTTTTCTTCTTGTCAGATTTTACAACCATCTGATTCGTGAGTGTACGTGCGCGATTCTAATTTGCTGTTCTCAACAACTATAAAGATTTTTCTGTAGTTCTAATGTCGTTAGAAAGCGGTTTGTGGGAGTTAGCCTTAGTAGGCAGGTCGTTCGCCAAATTTCGGTGCGCGGTTATTGGACGCAACACTCGTAATCAGTGATCTTTTATGACGTCCTATTTTTTTGGGTGGGAAATTATAAAATAACTCTGGGCGGAGCACCACACCGAAACAACATTTCACGTAATATTATTTGGTCACAAATATATAGCCGGTTACTTGGTAGCATTTTCAATATTAAATTAAAATAGTGTCATAAAAAGTAAATATGTTGTGCTACATTTAGTGACAGAAACGAATCGCTGCAAAACCGACTTCACGCAGTCTTGTTTTCCCTACCTTTTTTTTTTTTGGGTGTGAAATTATCAAATAACTTCTCCCGCTCTGGGCGAGCGGGAGGGCGTGTCAGACTCTTACTGACTAAAACCCACCCGTGTTTCTTCAGTTGCCCTGTTGCCGGGGGCCACGATCTCCCTTACGGTTTTCTTTGCAACCCTGGCAGGCATCGGCCCTAGCGGACCCCGTCAATTCTACTGACATCTCTTTGGAGCGCGCATGGAACACTACGCGCCGTCGACCCAGGCCTGGTCCTTATCGGACTGTGAGCTACCCATTGCTCACCGTCCGCAAGCCCGCGCTTACGGTGACCGGGAATCCGCCTGCGACTCCCGACGCCCTGGGCAAATTTCGCGCCCTCACGCGTTCCGCCTCCTCCTTCGCGAGCATTACCGCTTCGTAGAAGGAGGTGACGGCCTCCTATTTCCTCTCGCTCCGTACCATGGCCGGACGCGAGAGATCACCGCCGCCGATTGCCTCCTCGTGGACACGGCGATGCTCCACCCAAGTCGGGCAGACCTCCACCGTATGCTCCACCGTGTCCTCCGTGCGATCCACACAATGGTGACACCCGGGTGTTTCCTACCGCCTTATCCTGAACTTTTATGACGTCCTGGTACCATAGCCGAACAGAACCGCTGCTTACTTACAATACTAGTGTAGTGTTTTACTAAGGATTTATTATATAATAGGATAATACGTAATAAGTTCTGTTTTAAGGTATGAAATAACTGTATGGGGGAATTCAAAAGAAGGAGGGCATTCGTAGCAAAAAAAAAGTGTGTAAGGGGTCAATATTTCAATCTTAAGTGGACCGACTCTTGTAAACCTATATTTATTAAACAAAAGCTGCTTACCGTCCCGTCTTTATATGTATTTGAAACCTGCAAAGTAAGAAACAACTCCTCGCTTTTTGAAAAAGATAAAAAGGCTAAGTCAAAGAGCGTTAAAAATAGCATAAAAGCCAAGCGTAATAGACTAAAAGTATGGCGGTGAAAATATATTACCACTTAGCCGAAGAATTTAGAGAAAGCTATATTTGGTTGTGTGAGAGATGTTTTTATTCCATCAATGAATATTTTGAGTGTAAAATGTAAAACTTATTTATTATAATTATTATGACATATTGAAATTACTTAAATAATTTTGAAATATTTTTATTATTCTTGCTATTTTTAGGGTTCCGTACCTCAAAAGGAAAAAACGAAACCCTAAAAAAAAATTTGGTCCAGTAGTTTCGGTGATAAGGGGAGGGCCCTTATCACCGAAACTACTGGACCAAAAATTTTGGTCAGTCAGTTTTCATCGAATTTCTTAAATATCTTTAAAAGTATATAATATGTTTAAGATCCTCGCAACAAGCCCTTTCATTTGAAATGTCACACGTTACTGTTAGTAAAACTTTTTTTTTTTCTTGTTTGCCCCCAAAAGTGTCTTTACTTTAAAGGTTTCGGAAGTATTTTTTTTTTTTGTAAACGCGTTTGTGTTCTTTATTTAGATAAGGTTACGGGTTAATGTTCTATACAAGTATATTTCTTCCACCAAGGCAATCTTGTTCAAGTTTTCACTTCTACCGGCAGCTTTTACAACCATCTGATTCGTGAGTGTACGTGCGCGATTCTAATTTGCTGTTCTCAACAACTATAACGATTTTTCTGTAGTTCTAATGTAGTGTTTCCCTTATCACCGAAACTACTGGACCAAAAATTTAGAAAAAATTATATAAAATTATATTATACTCATACATTACAGGAAAATCTATAAGAAGTCTATGGTCTTAAAATAATATGGTAAATCTCTCAATATTGTGCGTAAAAACGTGCATTTTCAGATGGAATGTATGGGAGATGACGACATCAAAAAAAAAAAAAATATAATACACGGAGCCATAAAAACCCTGAAAGAAATTGAGACGTGTTTCACCTCTCAACGAGGGATCCTCAGGATATCGATTGACTTATCGCGAAGTCGAACAAGGCGTGTTGCCACACCGAGCGTCGAACGCGTGTCTGCGTTTAGCGCTTGTATTTAATTTACATTTTATTAATTGCATTGTAATCTAAATTTAAATTATGACATTATTATTAGTATTTTTATGTTATTGCTAATTACTAAATGCGTACTGCATGCTATAAATATAACTAAGACGTAAAATCTAAATATTTGCACGGCTGAAATGCGGAATATGGTGAAACCCATAGATCTTAAGAACTTATGTTAACTACCTATATTCTTGGAAATAAATATATCATTCATTCATTCATAAAGATCGATTTAAATGAACTGCAACTAGGATACTACAGATATGAAGAAGTTTTACTATAAGTATTTATCTAAAACTAGCCGCCCGCCACGGCTTCGTGCGGGTAGGCCTAAGTACTTATTTACGGCGCACCTACCTGGTAGATAGGTAGGTGCGCCCTACTCTACCTACCTACCCTGCCTACCTACCTACCCTACGCTACCTACCCTAACTACGTACCCTACCTACCCTACCTACCCTATCTACCCTACCTACCCTACCTACCCTACCTACCCTACCTACCCTACCTACCTACCTACCTACCTACCTTACCTACAAACCTTGTCCTGAGAATAACGAACACAACAAAAAAGAATTATCCAATTTGGTGTAGCCGTTCTCAAGTTATGGTGATAGCGTATCCAAGGAAGTAGGGATTCATTTTTAGGGTTCCGTAGTAAACAAGGAACCCTTATTGTTTCGCCATGTCCGCCTATCTGTCTGTCCGCCGTTTAGCTCAGAGACTCTTAGTACTAGAAAGCTGTAATTGGTATGGCTATACATATTATTGCATATTAGTGTAACTGGCTTCGGCCCTTCTTTTTAAATAAAATTAAATAATATTTTCCGCATCTATTCCATAGTGTGGTGTCGTTGGAAAGGTCGTTCAAAAATATTGTGAGTTAGTTAAAACCATTTTTGGATTCAATGATTTTTGGATTCTTTTTGGATTTTTGGATTCAGGGCGTTTTCGAAATATTAAGCTTTTAAGTGCTAATTTTTGTTATAGTAAAGTGCTCCCCTGCCAGCTAAATGGTTGGTTTTGGGTGTGTAAAAAAATTCACAACAGTAGTATATATAACAAAATTAAAAGGAAAACTATCACAGCTAAGTAGGCTTTAAAAGTTGATCATCGAAGATCTTTTTCGCCCTTTTTATCGACGAGTCGGGGAGTATTTTATAGCAATAAAACTACACCACATACTCAGAACGGAGACATTTATTTAATAATTTCGAGGTGTTTTATGCCTTGCGTGGTAACGAAAACATAGCGCGCATTTAAATAGAACAACGCCATCTATCGAGACATGAGGTAAACTTTTCGTATAAAATTGGTTTAAGGTTTAGGCTATTAAACATTATGACGTTAACATTCCGCCCACCAAGGACCTAGTCCTTTCAAGCCGCCCACCATGACATAATCGAGACTAAATATATGGACAACTTCAGACTTGTACTAAAGTCCTCGGTGTTCGGAGAC
Source organism: Omphaloscelis lunosa (assembly GCA_916610215.1). NCBI lineage: Eukaryota > Metazoa > Arthropoda > Insecta > Lepidoptera > Noctuidae > Omphaloscelis > Omphaloscelis lunosa. The sequence goes on along the minus strand of OU744268.1, from coordinate 16,163,720 downwards.
TACAATGTTCACCTTATCTTAATAACATAAAACAACAACATAAATAACAACGAAAACAACAACATAACTATTGTAAAATGTAGTAGTAATGCAGTATAACATAACATTCCGTATGCTTACTTTTTTACATTTCAAAAAATAATATCAGTGGACTGTATATTTAACATAACAAAATAAATATTAAAAAAAACAATAAATTGACACGATTATTATTCATCGTTGACAGGCAAAATACATAGCTTAGAAGTTGGGCGTTTGACTCGGGAGTCCCTACACTGAAGAGTAACTACGCGCACTAAATTGTCTTTGCCAGGGTGTAATTCGACTACCTTCCCGTATAACCACTTAGCCGGTGGTAAATTGTCTTCTTTTATGAGGACAACATCACCAACCTTCGGATCGCGCGTACGTTTAGACCACTTGTGTCGTTGGAAAAACATAGTTAGATACTCCTGAGACCAACGTTTCCAGAAAGATTGAGTCATTCTTTGTGTCAATTGCCAACGTCTCAAGCTACTGACTGTCACGTGCTCATAATCATAATCTGGTACTGTTACCAGTGGTTGACCGACCAAGAAATGTCCTGGCGTCAATGGGTTTGGATCTGACGAGTTCACACTAGACTGTGATATAGGTCTGGAATTCAGACACGCCTCAATTTGGGATAAGACGGTACTCAGCTCCTCAAAAGTCAGTGTCGATTCGCCAATCACCCGTTTGAGGTGATGCTTGGTGCTTTTGATCCCAGCTTCCCATAGACCTCCAAAGTTAGGAGAATGAGGCGGGATAAAATGCCATTCGGTTCCATTATTAGCCAATATAGGCGCAATTTCTCGGGGAAGACATGCGTATTCATCCCGAAACATTGCTTTAAGCTCTTTTGATGCACCTACAAAATTGGTGCCATTGTCGCTGTAAAGGTGACTACAATGACCCCGTCTAGCTACAAAACGTTTAAATGTAGCAAGAAAGCCTTGAGAGGTCAGATCAGAGACCGTATCTATATGCACGGCGCGGGTTGCCATGCATACGAACAGACATACGTAGCCCTTGTAGGACTTATGTCCACGACCCTTTGCTGTCCTTATTTGAATCGGTCCCGCATAATCGACACCTGAATGGAGAAAAGGTTTACTTGGAGTCACTCTGCATGACGGTAACTGACCCATCAATTGGGTTTTTATTACAGCTGCATGACGAATACACGGTACGCATTCGCGGATGTGAGCCTTGATCAAATTTTTTCCACGAATAACCCAATATTTAGACCGAAGATAATTAAGTGTTAATTGGGGTCCGCCATGCAATACTCTCTCATGAGCATCTGATATGAGCAATCTTGTCAAATAGGATTGATGACGGACGATGATGGGATGCTTCATATCATCACTTAGTTGCGAATTTTGGATCCTACCCCCTACCCTCATCAAGTCCTTATCATCCAAGTAAGGATTCAAAGAAGTCAAACCGCTGCTTTTGTTGACGTCTCTTCCGGCTTGTATTTGCTTTATTTCTGTCTCAAACCAAACCTTTTGACTTTGCCTGAGACAGCAATGCATGGTGTCCGCAATCTCAGAAGCTGCAAGGTAAGATGGTAACTTTGTCCGTGATTCTCTGGCAATCTTTATTTTCAGGAATCGTCTGCAATAAGTGAGAGTCCTGATCATCCTACGGAACGATGAAAATCTGGACCACATCAGTTCAATCGGGTGGTCGTCTATCTGTGCCGCATGAACCTTGACAGATTTTAGTTCCAGTTTAGTCATTATAGCCTTAGGTCTGCAGTATTCTATAGTATCCGCAAGCAACCACGACGGTCCATGCTTCCAAAGCGAGTCGTCTAACAAAGATGTGGATGTTGTACCTCTCGAAGCAATGTCAGCTGGATTGTTTTTCGTATCGACATAATGACATTGAGTAGAATCAAGGGTATTGAGGATTTCAGAAGTCCGGTTTGCGACGAAGGTTTTCCATCTACTCGGGTGATCGCTCAACCAAGCCAGCACGACCGTTGAATCTGTCCAAACATGTAAGTTGGATTTTTGGACATTCAACACACAAGCCACTTCTAAAAGTAATTTGGTAACTAAAACTGCGCCACATAGTTCCAGTCGTGGTATAGAAATTTGTTTAATTGGAGCCACCTTCGTTTTTGCCGTTACCAGATTACAGTGGACTTGACCTACAGGCTCGATGATTCTGATGTAAACAACCGCGGCGTATGCTACGCTTGATGCATCAGAAAAACCATGCAGTTCAACCGTTTGATCACCGCTTTTTCTTTTCAGCCACCTAGGAATTCTAAAGCTGTTGAGTATGTGCAACCCACTACGATAAGACTGCCATTCTTTTAAAAGATCCTCGGGCAGTTTGTCGTCCCAATCCAAACCAGCGATCCACAGTTTTTGGATGAAGATTTTAGCGGTAATTATACATGGTGCAATCCAACCTAGCGGATCATATAAACGTGATATCTCTGATATAATTGTTCTTTTAGTTTCAGATGCAGACGGCGACAACGGCGATGGTGTTGAAAAGGGTAAGTTTACAGTATAATGGAATTCATCGGAATTGTGATTCCAGGTAAGTCCTAGAATTCTAGTGGTTTCATCTTCCTTTATTTCCAGATCTCTTCCAGTATCCAGCCTAATCTGTTTTAGCAACTCTTCTCGGTTACTTGTCCATTTTTGCAAAGTGAAACCTGTTTTATTTAATAATTCATTAAACTCATGATATATTTTTACAGCTTCTTCATCAGTCTGGCAACCTGTCATGAGGTCATCCATGTAAAAATCTGTCATAACCCTACTAGCAGCGCATGGATACGATTGACCTTCATCGCTAGCGGTTTGCTGCAATGCCTTGACTGCCAGGTAAAGTGCGCTATATGTTCCAAATGTAACTCTCAAAAGCCTGTATTCCTTTATATCAGAATGAACGTCATCACGCCATAAAATCCTTTGAAAGTCCACGTGATCATCAGCTATTTTAACTTGGCGATACATTTTTATGATATCGGCTACCAAACATACTGGATGTTGTCGCCACCGCATAACTGTATGACGTAAATCAGCCTGTAAGAGTGGTCCTACCATTAAGGTGTCATTTAAGGAAACACCATTGGATCCCTTGGATGACGCATCAAATACCACTCTTAATTTTGTGGTCGACTTGTCTTCGCGGATTACAGCATGATGCGGTAAGTAAACAGCGCCAACCTTATTCTTGTCTTTTTCATTAGAAATTTCTTCCATATGACCTAGTGATAAATATTCATTTATTACCGATGTATATTGTCCTTTAAGCTCGCTATTTTTTGCTAGCTTCCGTTCAAGACTGTATAATCTTTTTAACGCTATTTCCTTTGTGTTGCAAGGCGTTTTACTGGATCGAAAAGGCAGTTTTACAATGTAGCGACCATCTGCATCCCTACATGTGGTAGCAGCAAAGTAATCTTCACATGCTTGCTCTTCAGGGCTAAGAATTGACCTTTCAGGGCCTGTTGGCTCTGCCTCTAGTTCCCAAAACTTTCTTAGGATTTCATTTTCTTCGACCTTAGCGTGCATGCTTAGAATAACATTGTGACAAGACATCACTCCATCTTCATCGCTGACTTCACCTGATATGATCCAACCAAGGTAAGTATCTTGAGCCATTGTTTTACCCTTAGGGTCCTTGATTAAGCCTTCTTTTAAGACTTTAGTATAGACTCCCGATCCTAACAAAATGTCAATTTTGTTAGGCTTATTGAAATTTGGATCAGCCAAATTATTAATACTATTAAGCTCTGGCCAGTCCACCAACGTAAATTTCCTTTCAGGTAATATCGAAGTCACCTTACTCAGCACATAAGCCTTTATTTGAAGGGTGAAGTCAGGATCCCGTAATGACTGAATGTTGACTCTAACCATGAATTTTGACGTTAGATCGCTCTGACCTCCCCCTACACCTGTGATAGACGTTTTTACTGCTATCTTTTTTAACTTCAATAACTGAACTGCAGATTCCGTAATAAAGGAAGCTTGTGAACCCTGGTCTAACAGGGCTCTCAAAACTTGTGGATACCCATTTTTCGATTTAGCCTTAATAACGGCTGTAGCCAGTATGACCTGACTATGAATACTTTTTGCAAAATGGGTTGAAATATGAGGTTCATTCGTGGTCTCGTTCTGTGGCGTTTCCTTTTGCAATGGAGACACAGAACAGCTCGCCTGTGCCTCTGAATCAGTTTTTAGATGCAAGAGAGTATGATGCTTCCTGTTGCACATTTTACATTTGGTATTAACTCGACAATTAATATTAAGATGACTTGAGCGAAGGCAATTGAAACACAAACCATGAGATTTAACTATTTGACGACGCTGATCGACGGTCTCCTGAGCAAACTTTTTACAATAACACAAGAGATGCTCCTCGGAACAATGTGGACAGGATATTTTTGAAACTACGTGAAATGCGTTAGTACTACTTTTAGACTTGCTACTTTGAGGTTCTACAAATTCAAAAGCCCGAAAACGTTTATCCAAAAAGTCCCGAAAATCCTTGAAGGTGGGAAGTTCCTCGCAAGATTGACTTACCTGCAATTCCCACTGCTTCCGAGTCTCAACGTCCAACTTGGAGCCAATCAGATAAATAATAATAATATCCCAAGCGTCTACTTGCACCCCTAGATTTGACAATTCATGTAAGCAATCGGTTGTGGTATCTAAAATCTCCTTGAGAGCAATAGATGACTCAGCCGTAATTTGTTTTTGGTTTAGCAAGCGCTTGAGAATACAATTGGCTAAAAATCTCTTATTATTATAACGACTGTTTAACAGAGTCCAACATTTCTTATAATTTGCCTGCGTGATCGGTATGTGCTTTATGAGTTGTGATGCTACACCTGACAATTGAGATCTTAAATAGTGTAAACGTTGTACATCATCAAGTGATTGATTACTATCAATTAGTGACAAAAACAAATCCCTAAACGTTGACCATTCCTGATATTTACCACTAAAAACAGGAATTGTTATTTTGGGCAATTTAGCAATCGACCTCATTTTCGATTGGCTATGGTCTGGTGAGACATCACTCATTTCAGAATACTGATATTTTGGTAAAGCATTTTTTAATTCTACCTTATAAGTTATAAAAGTGTCTGTAACCGCTTCAAACTCATCATTTTTTATGTAACTGGTTGCATTCAATTCACTTGCTGTGTAGTTGACCAAAAGATCTTCATGTTTTCTTGTGAAATCTTCAAACTGTTTATCTAATATTTCCAAACGCGAGTCTACATATGCCTGGCTTATTCTGTCTTTAGGAGATTTTTTGAAGTTAATAAGCCCTTTCTGAATGCGACCCTTAATATCTTCCAACAGCCTTAACTTAGCTTCCATGATTCCAAATACGAATACTTTGGTTATAAGCAAATAATTCGATATGTCTAATTTGCTAAGTGTCAGTTTGTATTTCCACTAAGTGTTTGAATGTCGTAATTTTTCTAAGTGTTTGAACTGTACTTTAATTCTAGGTGAAATCGGGCATAGATTTGGGGTCTCTTCAATTTTTGACGAATTATTCTAAGTCCCAAGTTTCTTCAATTTTTTATAAGTCCATGAAATAACTTTAAATTTTTACAAGTCTCTGACACTTGGAACTTTTAATCAAACAAAATGTACTCACAGTTTTTAAGTTGCACTTTTATCACTTTAAATCACTTTCCTTTAACGCTCCACTTCTTTTCGTCGACCTCGCTCCGCTCAGCTCAGCTTCGTTGACCACGCTCCGCTCAGCCTCGTAGACCACGCTCGCTTACTTAGGTCAGCTTCAGCTCCAACTTGCACCAATTCGACCAACTAGCTGCTTTTTAACTTTCAACTCCGACACCAGAGGGCGCTTGTTTAGCTTTTTCAAAAACCGTTCCGGATCGTAGGACCTTATGATCATCGAAGATCTTTTTCGCCCTTTTTATCGACGAGTCGGGGAGTATTTTATAGCAATAAAACTACACCACATACTCAGAACGGAGACATTTATTTAATAATTTCGAGGTGTTTTATGCCTTGCGTGGTAACGAAACCATAGCGCGCATTTAAATAGAACAACGCCATCTATCGAGACATGAGGTAAACTTTTCGTATAAAATTGGTTTAAGGTTTAGGCTATTAAACATTATGACGTTAACAAAAGTTAACGAGTAATAATCGACCAACTTACAAGGATAACATGTTTTTCAACTACAAAGTGAAGTTTGTTCTTAGGATAAATTCATCCCAACCCTTCATTATGCGTGGTCCGACACGCACTTGGCCGGTTTTTTATATTTATAGATTACTAATATGTTAATTTTACAGTTAATCCACTGAGCACAGTTGATAGTTGGCGTTAGCTACCTATAATCTCGTACATTAATATAATATGAGCTGATAAGAAGTTTTCTCATTACGGTTGACATGACAAAGCCTTGTTGATAATGACTACAATTAATTACAACCACAATCAGTAAACACAGTAGATAGGTACAGAAGGTCGGCTTGAAACAAACTGCGAAAGCAAGTACACGCACACATGAGAGTGTACGTGTGGCTATCTCAAACAAATGCCAGTCGTAAGTGCGCTAGCACTTGCTGTACGTGAAGCGTGTCTATGTCTATGCGTTTTCGCTCGTTGTATACGCCGACCTTCTGTAGTTCTCTTTTTTGTGGTAAATAGGTACGGGTATTAATTGAGGACGGACTTTTAATTAAGTAATGCTAATTAATACCACGCGAGGCTTACTTACACTTAGTCCTTTTCAAATAATTAGATTTGCTCCCAAACGTTATCAAACATACCCATACAGTAATCATTTTCCACGCTTATTTTAACCTATTGTTTCTGGAGATCTACCCGTATTTATTAAAAAAAAAAAAAATTCCTATAATAATTTGACGCATAATTTGACGCAATTTACATATAAATTTAAAAAAATGCAATGCGAGTTACAAGAAATCAAAAGGGTTGAAGTTGTTATAGGTACTAATTAATTTACTAAGATCTACTTATTAACAGTAAACACACACTTATATTTAAACACATTATACAAGCTAACACTAATATTAGGTCTTTACCTATGAAATTGCCGTTTTTCATGAAATAAGTTAACGCCCTTGTTTCTCTATATTTTTTATTTTTATTAATCAAAGTAATTATCCATGCAATCAATGCATTTTTGCCAACGTAGTGGTAGCTTATTGATGCCCTTTTTGAAAATGTCTGCTGGACGGGAGGCAACAAATTTTTCAAAGGCATTTTGAGCTGCCTCTTGGTTATTGAATTTTTTCCCCGCCAAGAAGTTATCCAAATTCTGGCAAAAGTAGAAGTCTGTAGGGGCAAGATCTGGTGAGTACGGTGGATGACGGAGAACTTCCAACCCCCAGCTCTAGTAACTTGGAGACCATCTGCTGTGCAGTTCAGTTCTTCATAGTACACATCTGCAGTAATGCTCATCCCGTTTGGTAAGAAGCTGTGATGAATGACACCGGCATTAGAACACCAAACAGTGACTCTTTTTTAGGGGTCAGTTTTCGTTTGGGGCATTGTTTAGGTGCTGAACCAGGATTTAACCAACTTGCTGAGCGCTTTCGATTGTCGAACAGAACCTATTTTTCGTCGCAAGTAACAATGCGATTCAATATACCTTCGTTTGTGTGCCTGTTGAGCAGTGCAAGGCTCAACTCGACGTGTGGTTCGCGCTGGTGATCATTCAATTCGTGGTGCACCCATTTGTCAAGCTTTTTTACCTTACCAATTCGGCAAATGAACCGATATTGATCTGATGCTAATATCGAACATCGAACCGATATTGAGCTGAATTAGCAGCAACTGTTGCTGCTAATTCAGCTGTAGATTGAGAATCATCAGCTTCCACAATCGCCTTTAATCCGTCATTGTCGACTAAAGTTTTCGGTCGACCACGGGGTTCATTTCTTAGGTCGAGAATTCCAAAGAGGAAGCGGGCAAACCAATAACGGGTAGTGTGATCGTTAGTAGTGTTCGCTCCATATACGACGTTGATGTTGCGTGCCGGTTCTGCCGCTTTGCTGCCACGACGGTACTCATACTCTATAATCAGTCGAATTTTTAACGTATTCATGATGACGAAAAACGTACAAATGCGATGGAAACAGAAAGCTAACCAATAAACACATGACTAATTTTGAAAAAGAATTCCATATTTTTAAAGTAAAAATAATTTGAACTTAGAATTCTTAACGAAAAAAGAAAAAAATGGACTTGAAATAGCCAGTACGGCAAAACGGCAATTTCATAGTTAAAGACCTATTATATAGCATACTATGTAGGTACAGGTATATAAAAAAGGGGAAGAGCTCATTGAGTATCAAAAAATTCGTGCGCAATGCTTTCAATGGGAAAAGTGTTAAAAATGCTGGCAGCATTGTCACGTTGGAAGAAGAACTTTTAAGATGAACAAAGTCGCGTACCATTGCTGGTAAATAATAAAAATGGCAGCGTTGGAAACAAAGTGTCCTGTCCGTAGTCGGTACAGAGCGGTCTGGTAACAAACAGATCGCTAATTAATTCGACATAACTTTACGAGCGTTCTCGAATATCGTCCGTTTTGTTTTACGAGCCGCCGCTGAGCACCGACACTCCCAGCGGGACGGGACACAGAATAACTAAGAACAGAAGAACCACACAGTACTTACTTTGAAACATACCATCCTAACTAATATTATACAAAGCAAATGATGACGTCAAAAATGTGAGGATTAGGTACATCTAGGTATTGACAAGTAACGTTAATGTGAAATTAGAATAAAAAAGTGATTAACGTTTCCATACAATAATCGTAAAACATCACTTGCGACTTACATAGGACACATAGAGCATTCTGACTAATGCCTTCATTAATTATTGTAATGCCTTCCAAAATAATAGGATTAACTTTAATTTAATTTCAACTGAAAGTAAGAATAGTTAAGGTTGTAAATCGATGTTGTAGACGTTTTATTCCTACAGCAGATGTTATACAGGCAGCACTCTATATAAATCAGTCCCTGGAGACAACTCATCAACTCGTGTGACCAGCGCCAGGCACTAGATGTCTGGCATTTTTGCTGAACTGGGCCTATTGGGTGCAGCCGTGAGGTACAATACATTCCTGCTAATTTTTTACAACGCATTTTACACTTTTTGTAATTTATTTTTAGTTGGAGAATAATATGTGGTGTGCCTTTTAGCCCACATTCGCATGGACGTAATAAAATCGCGGCGAGATTTTATCATGGACTGGATTTTCAACGCTGGGACGCACTCTTGTCCCAGCGCGTTGAAAAAACACACTGTTGGATTTTCAACTCTTGGCGCTAAGCAGACCGTTGAAAATCCAGTGCACGAAAAAAAATTGCTACGATTTTATAACCTACGTCCGTGCGAACGTGGGCTAAGTCTGCGCTAAAGAAATGTATTTGCTTTCTTTGTTTTCTTTTAATGTACTGTGGTCCTTCTTCACACGTCTACTATCCGTGAGTACCTACCTCTGTCTGTCGCTCGTCGGTCGTGTCGTGGGTCCCGACCGCGTCGCTCCCATCCACGTGATGTGACGGACGTCGGCCGACCTCTTAAGATTACATAGACCACTTTAGATAGTCGTGCGTGTCGTCCCTCTCTCCCTTGGGGTAAAGAGAGGGGGGGACGTGTCGGAAGAGATCCTGTCGAGAATTTTAATATCGGGTTTGTCGAGGCATAGATTTCGACGTCGTATTGGGTTTAACGTCGGATTACCGCCGGTCGGATCGCGGAGATGTCGCCAGATCGCTAACATAGATGTCAAGCATGCCCCGAGACGCTCCCACGAAAAATGTCATGTGTCACGACTCACGTATAAAAACATCGACGAAGTATCGATTCGTCGAATTTCGGGCACAGTCGGGTACACTCGGCACATTGTGTATTCTATAAATCCGGTATTATGTTTTGGTAGTAACGTTTGAATCACGAGCGGCCTACCGTCTTGTGAATTATTCACACCTGAGGGGAGTTAAATGTTAGACTGTTTTGTACAAACGATGCACGACTTCTTTAACCTTAAAAATTCAGTTGGTAACGTTATTGGTCTAGTAATATTTAATGATTACCAAAGAATTACCTACCACAAAAACGGTTTTCTCTGATTTTTTTTTTAAATGTCAAATATCAATATCCTTATAATCTTAAAGTTATGACTTCGCTGTTCTAGCTATACATTCCTACACTTCTCCCCCACATATAAACCGCTCCGCACACTCTTCACGCGTTGGATGCTGGACACCACCCCGGTTGGTGGCAGATGCGTTCAGATTGATGAATGTCTCCCTCGCGATGTAGCGATGAGCAAGCGATCGATAGCTCACATGTGACGTGTATCTGAGCTTACGGAGACATTATGTTCATCACCGTGACGATGACGTGGCATACGATACATACATGTTATGAACAGTATAAAGTGTACAGTCAGGGATATGTAATGTCTTGTATTGCTAGACACATGTGTTCATCTGAACACACTACGTAAATCTAAGTGTTATGGCCCGTTTCATACTATAGACACAGAATGATAATAAAATTGTGTTTCTTAGTAGCAGCCCCGGCGTCTGTAATTGTGCCCGGTTGATAGCAATATACATGCGACTTAAATATTGTACATCTACCCTTAACAAACGTCACGTAAGGCCCAATACTGTTAGGGGTGTAACAATACATGAAAATATATGATAAGTTAAGGAAGTTGCTAAGACCTACAAGTCTACAGTCCCTACGACTCTAAGCCCTATAAGCCCTACAGCCCTAACCGAAAAGTAAAGTAATCGATACCTTTGGGTAGAAAGGTCGTATAAACCAAAACCCGACTTTTCAGGAGAGTAGAAAAACTATTTTAAAAAAAAATGAAAATTCATAACTTTTTTGTTTTTGAAGTTATTAAAAAATGATCTATGAGAAAGGTTCTTACAATGTGCAAATGAAAAAGGTTAATTCATCAAAACCTATCTATCTTCTTTAGTTTTAAAGTTAGCTTGGATTTACGTCTAAGAAAAAATCAATTCTTGGTTAATACACCCCATGAAAATGTAATTTAAAAAAACTGTATAGGCCATATATCCATTTTTGGTAAGCTTATGGTCACATTTACTGTCGTAAAAACCCATATAATGTAGTTTTTTTTGTATTAAAAACCATTTATAATCATAGATCAATTGAATTCTGACTAATAAACAATCCTGTTACTCTCAGAATTAGTAGGAATTCAAGTATTATTATTCTAATACCCAAAAATGGTCGATTCAAATAAAATAAAACTACCTGAAATACGAAATCAACATTTATTAAGTATTATAAAAACCTTCTAATCAACATTTACTATTATTTCAATAATGGTACAACATACCTAACAGGTTTAACATTTTCAAATTGAAAAATAATTATAACAACTTAAACTGAAAAGTGAAATAAAAAATCTACTTAGTCATAAAAAAACAAAAATTATTCAAACTTCTTCTAAATTAAAGTAATCAGGCATTTTAATCATTTATAAAATTATGACTTGATCGTTATTTGAAATTTTTTACGTATTTAAATGTACTTAATTCAATAAATTATTGAATTAAGCCTTTGTACTAAGGCTTACTTACTAAGTAATATAGTGAATTGCAACTAAATAAAAAAAATAAAAAAACGATCAAGCACTGGTACACACGTAAATACGAAAAGTTATTATTCTTTTATTATAATAATTGTATTATTCAATTAGCTCTTCCTCGTCTTCTTCATCGGTTAGCGTAAGAGAGTCAGCCACATTTCCATAGGGTAAATTAAAATAATCATGGTGGTACCTTTTTGGTATAATACCATTATCACATAGACGTTTTAAATCTCTATATTTTAGATCCGATATTTGCAATTTGTTTATATAGAGTGCAGTTGGGGACATAATCATCACCTTTTCATGTGTATCATTGCTTACACCTTGTTCGGGTAATATCGCACGGTTTTTCGATCTTCCTTTACCTCTACCTTTACCTTTTTCTTTATTGCCAGATTTTTTAAATAATATCACTTTATCAGGTGACGTCTCTTCTTTCATAGAATATTTAATGTACATTTCATTTGGATTCTTTTTCTTCAACGTAATAATTCGGATGTTTCGCATTTTCAGGGTTTTAGAAGTTTCATTTGTAATTGTCTCAGCAGTTATTTCATTCCAATTGAGAAAATCAGAATACTCCATTACATTAACATTATAAGGCCTAGGATTTTTTCTCGCAGCCTCAATGTATGATGGCCATTGTGTTGGACTCCAGACAGTAATTTTTTTAACTTCTCGTTCGATAGTTGCATGAACAGAGTCCACAGGCATGTAAGTGTGCCCTGGTAAAAGATAATTTATCTGAATCACTTCTAAATGCGTTGATTTCATTAAGAAGTAGTTCAGAACAGATAAGATAGTCTTATTTTTATTCTGACCCGGACAAGAGTCACAATAAAATAAAATATTTTTAATGCCTCTTTCATCAACAGACTTTAAATAGGAGTATAGGCATGTAGCGATTTCATTAGCTCCACGCTTTGCATCGCACTCCCCCCACAAATAGCAAAATACTTCTTGTGTGCTACTTTCGTATAAAGTAAAATTGAATAATGCATACTTTCTAGAGTAATACAATACTACACTATCACCATAAGGAGTATTTAAGACTTTTTGTAAATCAAAAGTGCATACTATAGTGTCACTTTTTAATGATGACAACCTTTGATGCTGTTCAAATCTTTTATAACTAGCCTGTTTTTCGTTTAAATGTTCCTGAAGAGAATTTTTTTCACTTTCACTAAGATCTTTGTTATTTTCTGCTTTGACACATAGTATACACTTATCCTTTTTAGGAACATGGAATGATTTATTATACTCATTTTTAAATATACCTCTGAATAGAGATTCACTTACAAATTCAATATTTGAACTTTGACATTCTTTTAAATACAGTCTATAAAGATTAGATACGTTTTTTAATTCTTGTGGAAGGTAAACTCTATTTGTTCTCTTTCTATTATAGTGAGATGGGACGGCAGGCAATTTTTCAATAAACTGTTTAACTTGCGTCTTTGCAAAGTCGGAATACTTATTTGAAGTGTTCCGTTGGCGACGGTCGTTTTGAGCCACTTCATTCGCAGAGTTATTTAGAGTATACAACAAAAACTTTTGAGTTATATCTAAGGTGCTGATCAGAAACTTTTGGCATACTTTTTGGTGGTCATCACCGTTATTGACGTAATACTCATAAGTAAGGGTTCTTCTGCTTAAAATTGAATCAGTTCTTTTTCTTGCACAAGGCACAACGTGTGAACTTCGTACCAACCAATCTTTTCGACGTTGCGAGTCCAAATTCCAGTAGAAATTGAATAAAGTAGCTCGTCTCTCCTCCGTTATATTGTAGCAACCTCTTTTGCATTTGTCGGGATTACAGGGGTTAATTTGCACCTTCTTCTCCTGTACAACCTTTCCTTTTTCAGTTTCATATTCTTTTCCCTTTTCCTTTTTAATTTTTCCTAACTTTCTTTTGTTGACTTTTAATTTTTTTTTTCTTTTAATTAAATCCGTTTCTTGTCTTTTAAATTTCTTCAACATTTTTTTTTTGGTCTTAGAAGTGTCTTCATCACTTGATCCACTTGTATTTTCTTGAGCCCAGTCGTCTGAACTCCCTGCAGAATAGTCACCAGTATCGTCGTCATCAGACAAGAAATCTAAAATATTTTTATGCATGGCACGTACTGGACGCTTTTTAGCTTTTTTAGCAGACAAACATGGACTTGCAGCGTTAGCGTTCTTTATCGAAGAAGTATCAGTATACAGGTTAGTTTGTATATTATTATCTGCAGAAGGTGAAATAGGGTCTGCAACGGCATTGTAACCTGAAGTACTTGCAACGTTAAGGACGTTATGTGCATCAAGAGCGGGTAAAACGGGATCAGTTTTGTTCATCGAACTTAGGTCAGTATTAATATCAACTGTAGGAGATAAGCCCGAACTTGCACCATCAACATTGTACAAAGAAGTATCCAGGTGAGTATCTAGGTAAGCTGGAGTAGACAAATCTGGGTCTGCAGCATCAACATAGTATGTCAAAGGTGTCGCAACGTTATGGTCAGATACAATTACTGGAGCTAGTGTATTTGGTTCTGTGTCGCTGACAACGTACATCGAAGGTATAACAGCATTAAGGTTAGTATTGACTTCCACTGGAGCATTGTTTTCATTTACATTGCTCGTGGATAAGATGACATTTGTATCCGGGGAATTATTTACAATAGTTATAGAAGATGAAGATAATACATTTTCTTTGTTACGTTTTGTACTGGACTTTTTAATAATTACGTTTGAAATTATGTTAATTTTTTTATTTGTGTCAGCTTTTACAGGACTATTAATCGGTATAGCATTGTTATCATAATAAGGATGGGATAGTGAAGACGTATTCATAGACGTGCTAAAAGTATTGTCACTATTACTGGTGGTTGAATCCATAATTATTGTTTGTGGTTTCTTGGCACGTTTTGCAGGTCGTTCAGAGTCACTGTCTTCTATAACGTCACTATCCGATAAAATACTCTGTTGTGAATGTTGCGATATATTGTGTGGCATATTAACTGCGGGCTCTACTTGTTGGGTTGAACTGAAAATAAGAAATAAAGTCACAGACAATAGGTATAGGAAAATAGTTTAGATAAAAGTTACGGTTACTATAAAGGTTTAAATCATTTTGCAATACAATTTTTCGTGTCGAGTCCTTATAAATATTTACTGTATTATTTTAAATTAAGCTTAAGTAAAATTAAAACACTATCTATGTGGCTACATTTTAAAATTCTTTTCGTTATCATCACCGCAGAACCAAAATGTTATGCCATACAATATTGAACCTTATTTTTATAACTATACGCGTTGTTTTACGATGTGCTCGGGCCACGATTTTATTTTGCGATTAAAGGGCTTTTAAGCCATCCCTTAAAAAACGTGAGTTGTAAATGCAGGTCTAATATTAGTAGCATGTCGTTTGAGGGAATAAAAGAAAATATTTTAAGCGAAGGAGGTCGTATAAACCATTTCCTCAAGATGAAAAGGACTGTTTATAATTTTTGTTACTTCGTACTTGCTAGTCTATTATAAAGTATCATAGCTTGAAGGGTGTATAAACCATTTCCTATAAAATTGTTGAGTCGTTAATGCGGATCCAGCAAACGTTACATGTCAAATTGAAGGAATGAAAGAAAATTATAATTTTAAAGGCAAGGAAGTGTAAACAAACTGCAAACGATCAAGGCCTTTTTAAATCAATCCTAGGTCGTATATCTTAGTCCATTATAAATAATAGGTATCAATAACAAAGGTAAATTAACAATTAGGTACTGTAAGTTTACATTTTAAATCTATACTAAGTCATAATTCATCGTTTACCTATTGATAATCCGAATTCATCTACAATATTATTGTTACCAAATAAGCTAACTGTTAAATTAAGTGTGTAGGTACTCACGTTTTCACAGGTTTTAACCGTCGACTTTCGTACATGGCACTAAGCACTTGCCTCCGTCGAAGTAAAGCATCCAGGGTTCCATTTTTAGCGTCTCTCTCCATTTTACAGAGTTATTTAGTCACTACTTATTATTCATTTGTTGTAATAACAATAAAACTTGTAAACGAAACTTGTGACGAAACGCTCAGTGCGCGAACTCGCATCCAAGTAAACAAATGCGCCGGTATCTGTCTATCCCGCTCGCTATTCTGCTTGTCGCTGCGCGCCAATTGCGAGCCTTGTGTGTTGGTCGTAAAGTGCTTCTTGCAATGAACATGGTTTATACACCAACGTCGCGAACTGCCTTTGGATTTACGACGTCGAATTTAAACTATGTTTAGGTAATGCATTTAACACGTTAGGGCGTATAAACCATTTACAATTAACGACTATTTTTACGCCCTGAGTTAATATAAATTATGGTCATTACATCATAATAAAACTACAAAAAAAAAACATTCGGCTTTTACATTGAAAATTTACCTTTTTTAAGAGGCTATGACCGAAAATTTCTGGGTCGTATTAACCATTTTTGTGCGAATTTCTGCATTTCGTATACACAGATCGATAGAGAAAAAAATTCTGAGAAAAATGGTTTATATAACTCAATTTGGCCAAAATGGTTTATACGACCTTTCTACCCAAAGGTATCGGTATGATAAATAATTAAGTTCAGGATGTCTGTACCATGCGACCTAAGGTTACAGACGGATGGTAGACAGGATTTCCAGGTTCGGTAAGGGTACACTCACTGCCAATCCCGCAGACTCACGAGACTGATTAAAGATGGCTGAAAGTGTCTTGGCCACAGTGACCCCTCACTGTGGCCAAGACACTTTCAGCCATCTAATTAATTAATAATTAATAATGAGACAAGAATATAAAGTTCTAATCTGATTTATTAACAACATGTTACAGCTTATATACTACAATTTCTTAACACACACTATTATACAACTTCTTTGTGTTCTATGCGTGTGAGATGCAACCAAATCATAACTTTAATTTGGCCGCGCGTGAGCCGGGCCGAGTGCTGAGTCAATGTCCAAAGATAACATTGAACATATTGGCGACTCTCAGGAACAAGACCCTATTTGGTACAGCTCGATGGTCTCATATGATCTGGCCTGGCCTTGTTCAGTTTGTTGTGCCTGGGTGGGCACGCTCGTTGGTTGGCGCACAGTTGGTGCAGTGTTTCTTCTTGCTGCAATTATGGCTCGAAATTGATTCAACAGTAACAACTGGCAAAATGTGGCTGTACTATATAGGTACACCTCTGCCGCACCCTTTGGGGATACAAGGAATGATGTTATGTTATGTTAATTGTAATAAATGATAAATTATATTTTATTTCTGTAAACTGAATGTAAAAGACTTTTGAACGTCAAAAGAAATAACAATATTTTAAAACAAGATGAGGTCGGTGTTTCATATCTGACTACTCTGAGAAGAAACACCAAAACAAACTCAGAGGTCACAGTCTCTTTAGCCGACTTCCAAAAAGGAGGAGGTTATATGTCCATAGCGTATAGAAGAATGAAAAAAATGAAAGAAAAAACCTTTATTTGCGGTAAAAATGACGCAAAAAAAAAGTTTTAAGTACTTACATAAATGAGAAAAGGTTGGGGAAGCATGCGTCACATCCACGCAAATCGGCTATCGCTCAGCATTATGCTACGACCCTATGCAAGACAGAGCCCCAGCGCTGGTTTTCAGCGACAGTCGGCGCCGACGTAATGACGTCGACCGGTGCAGCAAACAAATATTTAAACGGTGTACCAGTACAGCGTACTTAAAGAAAAATAATGAATGTCTGTTTTTTTTAATGTTTGGCCGCCCATTTCTCCGTCAATTGTGGCTCGATTTTGTTTTTTTTATGAAGGGTATGCTCTCAAGGTGGTCCCATATAAATTTTATTAACTATTCTTGGATATTTTTTGAGTCAGCTTCAATAATACGTATGTTTTCCCACTTAGTATGTGGATTATATGATAAGTAAGTTCCTTTGACTGTTATTTACATAGCAAGTAGTGGTATTCGAATTTGTGTGGGGTAGGTACCACCACAAAAAAGTGAAAAATAAAATCTTTTCCAAAAAGAAAACAAACGACTTCCAAAAAACACTACAAAGTGAAAAATAACTTTAATTTCGGAAGTGGGTGGCAAAAAAAGAAAATTCAAAACCAAAGACACCGACTTTCAAAATTAAAGTAACACATTGTAGTGTTTTTTTGGAAGTCGGTTGTTTTTTTCTGGAAAACGTATTTTTGAAGTCTAGTGTGTCCAGTGTGAGTTGAACGTAGGGGCATTTTAAGTTGATAGTTAATTTGCGCAAAGACATGAAACGTTAAACCCAACACCCAAAAACACCCGGACCTCTTGTCAGCACACGGTCTTCGTACAACATAATAATTTAAGTTAGTTAACTTTTTTATTACTTTGTACTTACATTCTTTTTTCTTTCGTTTATGTTTTTCCAAATTAATTCGTTCGAGCTAAACTATTTTTATTTTTATTATTTCTTTATTAATAAGAACTAAAGTTCTTAGTAATGGATTAAAATCTAGCCTAAGACACTAGTAAGCAATTTTACTCTAACTTAATATTTTACGAGATCGATTATGTTCTAATTAAGAATAGTGTCAATTTGCACTTTTACACAATTTCGTAGCACTTTCTTAGGGCCTGATAATTTATGAAAACACTTTGTTCATGTGTTACATGTATAGCACAGCATTGTTACTATTAATGATTCACACACACTACACTAACTCAAATGGTTTAGTTCTCTATAACCTACGCACTATGTCCGTGTTATTTAGCAGCTGGATTGCCTCGACATTCTCATGTCGGTAAAGTCTGTGTTTGTTGACTTCAGCAAATTTTTGGATAATAGTGGTGACGAGTTCCATTTTAAGAACTCGGTGGAGGTTGTCATTCCCAATGTACCACAGTGCACTGACAGCATCCCTGAGTACTTTATTTTGTAATTGTTGTATTACTATGACGTTGCTTAGTTTAGTGCAGCCGCAAAGTTGAATACCGTAGATCCAAATTGGCATAAGAATAGGCTTGTATAGTATAATTTTATTATGTATTGAACTCAAACCCAAAGCATTTATTTCAAATAAACCAATTACAGGCACTTATTAACCGACTTCAAAAAAAGAAGGAGGTTTCTCAATTCGACCGTATATTTTTTTTTCTGTGTGTTCGCGGATAACTTCGTCGTATATGAGCCGATTTTGTTGATTCTTTTTTGTTGGAAATCATGATCTGATGATGGAATCCTGGAGAAATCGAGGGAACTCTTCAAATATTATAGGCAAACCTATAGCGATTTGGGTATTTTTATATAGTAACTCGTGCAGTTGCTCTTGGAAAGCACCATTTGGTGAAGTGGAACTGATGATGAAGACCACAAATAACCACCGGAATTACACAATAATAAGTATTTCACGGGATGCGATTCAATTACTTTGATAATATATGGTTGCAATGCAAAAAAACCAAAATTCAAAACCAAAGACACCGACTTCCAAAATTATTGTTATATTTCACTTCGTAGAGTTTTTTTGGAAATCAGTTGTTTTTTTTTTGTGTAAAAAAGGTTTATTAATATAGTTTTTGAAATATTTTCGATAATACGGGCAACAGGGAAATGGGACTGTATGCTTCATGGGGTGGTTTCCCAGGCTTCACAGGGATAATAACAGCAACCTTCCATGGTTCATGGTTCAAATAAATCATTGTTTGCCTTACTTGGGAAGAGACTAGACCCCATGACACAGGGAATTCTAGTGTGGGGTTCACAGAATTTGTAAAATCTAGCACTTAAGGCTCCTATGTAATCTGTTACTCGTTATTATAATGTACCGTGTTTTTTTGAACTGAATAAAGGTTTTTACTTACTTACTTTTACCTAACTCAATCTAATGTAATAGAGTGACATGTAGGTAAGTGAAGCTATAAAATGGTAGTCGCTCGTATCATAACAATATTCATAACATTGAAGACGCTTCCATGAAGTTTGTACGTAAATCAATACGAAGATAGCTTTTTTGCTCTAAACAGTTCACACAGGCTGACGTGACGTGAAGATACCGTATACATCCTACGAAGGCTGTGGTACGTTCGTGTTAAAGGCTTTTAGCAATGGCCTTATATTTTGTATCTTATGATCCTTTGGAAACATCTCTAAAGATTCAATTTATATATGAGCAATAACTTCAAGTCTTATCTTAAAACATTATTCTTCCTCGTTCACGGTTATTTCCGACATAAGATACTGCTCTAATTTATCATAAACTTGCCCCGAGAGGTCCTAAGAGCCACGAATAAGGCTAAACGTGTAGCCCGACATGATCTAGCCCGTATCATAAAGTGCGTCAGCCCCCGCCCCCCGCCTGCGCCCGCGCCCCGCAATGTCACCCCGCTAGTTAATTGTCTGACGGCCATATTCAACTAATTGTATTGTAACGTTAAAGACTCGGTAGAATACTACAGAAGGTCGAATATCTTGACAGCAAGTTTCGAAATAAATATAGCTAAAACTCGAATTAGGTGGTTAGAATTCAGTAATCTTATCAATGAGTAGGTATTTAACGAAGGTCTTTGACAGCGTCTATGGAAGTCATCCGGACGCCACAATACTGTACGACATTTCAGACTATGTATTTGCGCAGACAAAATTGAAAATTGACATTAGCCATAACGATTTTCAAAGTCTTTTCGGTCAACAGATTTTTTTTTGCTTTTGGTCAATTCTGTTCATTTGTATTGCACTCTGCCTTCATTGTCTATCAGAGACCCGACTGGGCCTTCTGTTTATTATAACTTCATGTGAACGCCTTGATATAACTTTTAAGGATCCTATTACTATAAGACTGTGTAAGTACGTATTATATTATGTTATTATTCTCAAGGCCCGCTCGCTCAAGGTCACGTAACTAGTCGGACACAGAGCTGCTCGGATAACACGACTGACACGAGGCGTAAAGACAGACATTCATTAAATAGTTATACTAGCATTATTTAATAATTACTGATTGAACATAGTGTCCTGGGTGCGATCCTCAGGTCGGGCAAAGTGCTATGAGTTTTTACAGTATCTGTTCGGTGTCTGGATCTATGCCCGGTTGATGGCAATAGGCTCGCCCCTATTACATGGGACTGAGGCATAATTGGCGCAATGTTGGTGTACTTTGCATTTCTACCTACACCTTTTAATATGAGCGTATTATTATGATACAGATTGACGGAATTTGACCAAATTTTACATTGATATCGTGGATTTTGGCTCATCGTTTCGGCTTAAGGCTCTTTCAAACAGGCGCGACACGCGACGCGACACAAAGACACAGCTCGTCGCGCGACGAGCGGTGTCTTTGTGTCGCGCCTGTTTGTAAGACCCTTTACAATGTGATCAGCACTCGATACAAGTGGTGTTACAAGTTCCTATCAGCGTAATAGTCGTCGGCTCATCGGTTGTCCTCCACACTGATGACGGCACTTCATGTCTGATTACTTGGGATTTACATGTAGCTTTAATAGCTACCAAAAACTTTATACAACAGAATGAAGAACATAATACTGCAATGTTTCAGATTGCTTTGTATTGGGAGCTTAACATATATTAAATGTCATTAAACTTCAACGAAGTTTGAATAACTTGGCTAATAACTAGGCTTTCGATTAGCAGTCCGTTTCATTGCGGAGATACATTTATGGGTCGTTTTCAAAATGTTTGTACATTTTTTTGTGTTATCGTGACACAATAGTAATACAATTGAAAAATAAGGGCAGAGCCACAATGAAGTCAATTTTTTTCTTGTACTTCCTTCCATTTTTGTGGATTATTTGATTTTAAAGGCTCTCGGTAACGTCTTTGTTGTTCAGCGAGCGTTAACGGTATCTTTCCTCAAAACGGAAATGCAATTACTATTTACATTTAAGTGAATATACTGTGACGAGCCCTAAGTATCATGTGACACATAAATAGTAACACAATGGTCACACAATTGAACAAAATTAATGTTTCCCTAGCCATCAAAAAATTATATTTTTGTAATTTCACCCTCGAGTTACTCGTGAAACATGCATATGACTTTATAGTATAACATTAACTACACTGACATGCTGCACTGTAAAGTATAGCACTTACCGAATTCACGTAATTTGGCAATTTTAATACAATTTCTTATAGTCCTTTTGACGACGCGCACGAATCGAAACTCACAGTCACTAAACAAAATGGCGTAGCCGTAAAAAAACAAAGCACTCTCTCGTTGTAACTATTTTGACGCATAGATTTCCCATACTAAATTTGGAATTTACTTCTATTATTATAAAATATCATAGTTACATACAAAAAGGAATCACACAATGGAATGAAATATGTGGCACGTGTTTATGAGCAAATTAATAAATAAATGGTTTATTAAAGTTACATTGTTTTATAGTATATTTCTAATAACTTACCCCTTTACTTGACAAAACATTGTTGAATCTGGTTACATATTGCGTGCATTTTTTATCATTTGCTGCATTTTTGAAATACGCGCGACTGTGGACATATCAATTTTGTATCGGAAATAAATTATGACAAGAATTAAATTTAATTTTAAAAGCAATAGGACCAATTTCCATATTTAAAAAATCTATACTTGCAATTTTATTACTGATTAGTCAGAATATTGATTTACGTTTACATTTCGGACTATATTTTATTTTATTTTACCAGCAAGTTGACACAAATTTTGAAAAAAAAAAGAAACAAATTTAATAATCAATCAAATTTTTTTTTTTTTAAGTGAAAACTTCTTTTGGCGCGTTGGCCATTTATGAGACGAGACTAAACCATTGATTTCGTGACACCATGACGACACCTCGTTTTTGTAAACGCGATTGTGCTCTTTATTTATATTACGTTACGGATCAATGTTCTATGCAAGTATTTTTACTTTAAAGGTTTCGGAACTTCTTTTTTGTAAAAGAGCACTATGCTCTTTATTTAGATAAACTTACGGTCCAATGTTCTATACAAGTATTTTTCTTCCACCAAGGCCTATTCCATCTTGTTCAAGTTTTCACTTTTGTCGGCACTCCCAGAGTGCCACCACTTTTTTTTTGTTGAGTTATAATATTTTTATTTTATTTTATTCAATTTATTTTGATTTCATTTTATTTTATTTATTTTGTTTCCATTAGATTTATTTGATATGATTTCTAAGAATTTTTGTGTGAATATTGGTGTTATTTATCTGAAATAAATGAATTTATTTATTATTAAGGAATGTCCACAAGTGGTGGTCATCACTATCAAGCAGATAAGCCACCCGGCCGGTGACTTGTTTGTCAACCAATAACATATCTTAAAAAAGAGTTAAAAACTAAAACCGAACCACGACAAGAACACCAATCAATACATCACAGACGGACAAATCTATACATAGACTGCTACTTCCTTTCGGCTTTGCCGTAGTGGGGTAAATATAGTCATAGTTGCGATTCATTTGCGTGTCGACTCAGGCTATCTACTTGTCAACTATGACAAAAGTCACGCGAGACAGAACACTCTTGGCGTGTTTTGTGAAAAACTCATTCCAAAAAGACTACTTTGTCAAGCACACTCGAAAAAGTGTCGCCTTTTCACGTCAGGCTAATTGTGAAGCCCTTACATATACATAGTTATGCTATGCACTCTCCGCGTTTCTTCTCAGGCAGAATGCTGATTGTCTGCGCATGCACAGTCTACGACAAGCCATAGTCTTTTCTGTTCTTATTGACTCCGTGTGTCTATTGTTTCGTGACGTCACATGCACGTCGGGATATACTTTGGTTGCTCTTTCTGTCTAAGAACACAACACGGTGAGTGCTGGACAAATGATTACAGAAGGGGCACGCGTTATAGTCATCTGTTTTACATTGTTAATGATCGGGTCTCACGATTAGGAATTTGCAGAAAACAGTAGGAAAATAGGCTTCAGAATATGTATACGTGTATGCACACAATACAGAACAAATAGTTTTAAATTACACTAAATAGAGTGTGTGTGCTTAGAAAAAGCTGAATTGACAACCTTCAATAATAAATAATAGAGCAAAATTCTTTACGTGTCATTTACAATTTGTTTACAGTTGATTCGAAACTGCAGTGAACGCTGTTCTGTTTCTTAAAATATTCTCGTTGGTGTATCATAGCAGTCGACTGTTCCAATGAAACAAGTGTTCCTTCTGCCCTTTATTTCCCGCCAGGTATAATGAGGCGAGTCGTGTAGGTGCGGCGCCGGCGGTGCTGGTGAGTGTAGTGTTCGACACATCACGTGAGACCGTGCGCGCCGCGGCCGTGCCTACACGACTACAAGCTGACGGCCTGCACGTCCTCACGACTACATGACTGCGGCCTACAATGAACAAGAAAACATCGTCTGAACTTGATAACAAGTTGTCAGATGTACTGATTCAGAAGATTAGCAGGGGAGAACATTGTGTAATGTTTCATTTTCAAATGACCAATATGTGACAGAAATAATATATTATTTTCTAGCTTATTAGTAAATTATCCTCACCCCACGCTCTAGCTACTGTCAGCCAATAAGTATCCACTAGAATGGTGAAGTCCCCATTAGAACGCTCGGCTCTGAAAGTGGAACCCCTTGTAGTTACTTGGATGACAATAAATACGTATGTTATCGTACACTAATAAAATAAATGAATGTGACTGTTTGAAATATTAGATTAGTGATGATTGTTGTAATACTGAGAGTGTTAGGTTTCTTCATATGAACGCGAGGATTTTACGTTACCAAGTTAATCGTTGTTGCTAAAAAGAGGGGAAGAGGTACAACCACATTTCGCCAGTTATGTTTATGTCTCATGTATGCAATAGAGAGTGAAATTCAGACTCCAGGCTGATACTGAATTAATCCTGATGGAAGAACCACATTTTACACACATTGTATGGATACTCTGTGGTCTGAAAAAAGGGTTCATTATTATTTAACAAAAATTAGTTGAAAATACAAAAAATATCAGATAAGTTCAGTGTAATAAATAGTAAGAAGTTGATACGTCTCCGTAATCAGTTCAGTCGGCAGGTGATGGACGGCGGCAGCGAGTGGTCGTTACTTATTCACAGCGGCAGCGGCTCGATGTTGGTCCGTCCCTGCGTATTAAATCATAATGGCGATGTGATGGAGTGCTCATACAAAGCCATAGAATGCTCAAGAATGTCAGTGTTATTTATTTATTTAACCATTTATGCACACACATATAAACAGACGAGAAGGAAGGAACAGAAAAATACGTACAAAGGCAATGCTTATTTCTAAAGAAATCTCTTCCAGCATACCTACGACAGGAAATTATATAAAATGAGATGTAGACAACGTGTGTAACCGTAGAAGATAAAACAAAAACATAAATCAAAGAAGAAAAAAATATTACAATTTACTATTTACACAAACTATTTACAATATAAGAACACACTCTGCTTGTTAGTTAAATGACAAAAGATGAATTCAATCCTGTACATTTATGTTGTTTTCTAACATTAAATCAGGTCTTTATTGCGAATAATCCATCTTGCTGTCTACATTACAGAACTTTAATCTAGCTCTAAACAAAGCAGGCGATCGTCTTTAAAAGTCTTTCCTCATAGCTCCTGCTACCTGCTCTAAAAAAAGCCGCACTTGCCATTTCATGGGTGTCTCTAGTATAAAATCTAATATTAACCATATTATATAAAACTTTTCAAAAATAAAATGTTATTTAATTTAATTTATTCTATGTAATTCATTGTAATCAATTTAGCTTTTAATATATATTTTTTTCATTTAAACTATGTATTACTTGTTTTAATTATGTTATTATCTGCGCATAATGTAGTACATGCTGTGCTTTTCTATAAGTAATGAGGCGCTTAGACTTAAGTTTGCAATGTACCTACTAATTATAAAGTAAGAGCGGTTACGCACTACGTCCGATCCGAATCCGAGAAATGTTGGTCCGAAGTAACCGTAGTCCTATTTGTAAGAGGGGTTGCGCAGCACTGGTCGTCTTGCTGATCATGGTTTTGTTATTGTTACTAGTAATTAATTGTTTATTTATTTTACCTCGATGGTCCTATTTTATCATTTATAACTTCCAATTACAGCTTTATATAGCTTTATGTAAGCGGGCACGCTCTTTATGCCTGAAGGTTTTATTTAGTTCTGTTTACGTTTAGTTTTTTTTTTTTATATTTCTGCTCGAGTATAGTTCTCGATGTTTTCGGTTGGTATATTGGCGTGTGCTAGCTGACATATGGCCAATTATTTATTATTTAAATTAGTTTTTGTGCTGCATATGTATATTACTTTGCATACTATACTATACATTGTATAGAATAATTTCTAACTTGAACAGACAGCTGTGCTGCTAGGGAGTTTATTGCGCCACTTCTTCTTCCCAGCTAAAGGCAAGTGGCGAAGGGTGGGCGTTTTGGGAGACTGTCTTATGTAATTTTAACGTTCGAAAAGTGCTGAATTTCAGCCTAGTTTGAATAAATGACTTTTGAATTTGAACTACATCCGATCTTTGTCTGTCCGAATTTAGAACATTACCAATTCGAATTGAATTCGGAACTTAAAATCGGATTCAAATTGGACGTAGTGCGTAACCACTCTAATAGTGTACTAATTGTTGAAGAGCCTAATAATAAATAAATGAATAGTAATTCAAGGTAAAAGTGCTACGGCGTAGCAACTACGGTATAGCTACTATGGCGTAGCTACTACGGCGAAGCTACTACGTCGTAGCGGCGGCTTAGACTTGACTGCTACGTCAACTACGTATCTAGTTGGGTAGTTCGCTACGCATTTTATTTACCAACTTTGTTGTGCATAACTTTATTATATGGCCGGAGAATTAAATGTTCAGTTTTTATTTGGCTAGTGCCACTCCTGAGTGCAACTCATCAACTTTATTATTGCAATAGTCATTTTAGTATGTTCTATGGTTGTAAGATTCTTGTTTTCGTTCCTGTCTATGTTCTCATCGTAGTCTAAACGAGTCTACAAAGTGTATGTGTGTGTGTCGTGTTGTGTGTATGTAACAAACAATCAATCAGTTCTGGTGTACCTGAACACTGCACAGTGCACTATTTGTTATTTTGGTTCGCCCCACATTCTCTTGTTTGTGCGGCAACCAAGAGATACAAAGGGATTGATTTAATTACACAAACAAACACGTTTTATCAACAGTAATGTGTGTGGTATACCTGTGGTGGTAGCCCTTACATCGATAGTCGTCCAAACTCATAATCAAGGATCGATTATGAGTATGTCTCGGTAGCAACATCTTATTGACGGTGAATCGCTGAATAGGATACTTTCTGATAATAATGACGTAGGTAGACTTAGGATCTGTTTCACCACACAAGTAACATAGCATGTAATTGTAACCAACACAAAACTTTGACAGATTGAACAGCGGGTCCCAGACTAGGCACAGCCTGTATCTGGGGAACCAAACACTTCATAAAGTTAACAATTTAAAGGGTTCAGCTAACGCAAGATTGTTATTGATAATTTCAAAATAAAATTATTAATAATAAAATTTACAAATATATGAGAAAAAGAAGATAATACATACAAAAACAGTTGAGGTGAGTAAATGTGAGGTGTGAGTGTGAGCGTAGTTATGTAACTACACGTAGTTATTAACTGAAGCAACGAAGTAAATTGTCTGTTTCCTCATAGGTCCAGCAAGCGTCAAGCAACCATTCTTTACGTTTAGTTTTAGCCTCAGAGTAGAATCGAAAATAGAAACAAACAAAACATACAAATTCTGATCCATTTTTTAAAGTGAAAACTTCTTCAGGCGCGTCGGGCATTTTTGAGATGGGAAAAAGCAATTGAACTCGCGACACTGTTACCGTTACCGACACCTCATTAAAAGTATTTCCTGCACAATAAAATTGTTCAAGTTTTCACTTTTTGAATGTTTTTGATGAGTGATTGCTATTCGGACATTACGAAAGAGACCTTTAGCCTTTTGTGTAAATTCCAGTGAACATCTAATCGTTTAAGCTCCTCTCGGGTGAGATGAAGAGTAATGAGCGTCACTGCACTTAGAGCTCTACTGTCACTCAGAGGGAGTAGGGACTGCCCACTGTAGGGCGGAGGGTTGGGAGGGTTGGAGGGCTCGCGGCAAGTAGCCGCTGAGTGTCGCTCGTTAGCGCACTAAATGCACAGAATACGCACAGGTTGAGCTGCTGTGACGTAGTAGCGGCTCCGCGAGTGATCTGACTCACGTCTGACCACTATCTCACCTGATGGTTAGCGATGATGTGGTGGACGATGTTAAGCAGGACATGATTTTGCTCTATTAACTCCTCCATGCCTGCCGCGGACGCGATATCGGCGACTTTTTAATTGTTCTTTTAACTACGGGATTTGACGGGTATCGGAAAGTTAAAATATTTTCATAACATATGTACTTCTAATAGGAATGTTTTGACGTAAATCACCTACATCGTTAATTCCGTACAGTGCGTGTAGAGCACGTGTGTACACATTGTTGACTCACCTCGCGTTTATCGTGGCTCGTCTAATCACGGTACCAATCAAACTAACAACAGAGGGGCTGTGAGTAGGTACTTGTACTACGGTTCTAAGTAGTTACAGGAAGCGGTAGGTTCACTCTTAGCACTAAACACCGCGTGGTTTTGCAATAACTGAGAGTGTTACTGCGACCAGTGTAGATGAGCTGCTGCGCTAGGTACGAGTCACACGATTATATTTTCGTGGACAGCTAATATTTGTGTCATTCTAGAAATGTGTCCGTAAACGCATCCACAATCCAGGAAATTAATTATAGTATGAATATAATTATATGGTTGAAGTTATTCGTGAGGTGTGTGTGGACTGCAATACATGATTGGATATTCGTCAGAATATTGTATAGCCCTACTTCATGGAACTGAAACATAACAGGCAAACTCTCAGTTATTGCAAAACCACGCGGGGTTTTGCAATAACTGAGAGTGTTACTGCGACCAGTGTAGATGAGCTGCTGCGCTAGGTACGAGTCACACGATTATATTTTCGTGGACAGCTAATATTTGTGTCATTCTAGAAATGTGTCCGTAAACGCATCCACAATCCAGGAAATTAATTATAGTATGAATATAATTATATGGTTGAAGTTATTCGTGAGGTGTGTGTGGACTGCAATACATGATTGGATATTCGTCAGAATATTGTATAGCCCTACTTCATGGAACTGAAACATAACAGGCAAAATGTGGATGTGTCGAACGATTTTTGGGTCGAAAATACAACAATCTTTTATATTATTATGTGAGTAATCACATTTACAACAAAACAAAAATGAAGCCGTTTATTATGTTATTAAGATGTATGTTGACTTGAAATAGCATGGCAGTTGAGAGTATGTCATGCTCACTTAAATGTCTCGCTGATGGTGGCGAGTGTGTTGGATTATTCAGTTCCCTACAAAATGGTTGAGCTGGATGGTGCTGATCCACGCGTCATGTTCGTGAACGGGCGCCGTGAGTTGAGACTAGTCATCTCTTATCTGCCAGAGCTTATTTTTAATCTTATATTTTCAATTGCTTTTGATTATTTTTTGTACATTGTTCAAACATATAGAAGCAACAAGAATTATGTATCTAGGATTTTGTAATATCTATATTTAAAAGAGCAAGGAAACTCTTTTAAGTCTTGCCCGTTCTTCTCCATAGAGATCTACGTTTTGGAACGGGAAACTAGCTTCCACTTTCTAACTGACCGACTCTTTGACAATTTAAAAGTGCCTGTAAATGTTGAGTTATTGGTAGTAGTTTGAGTAATTGTTTGCGACAAGAGCAAATTAGTATCATCCATAGATATGAATAAAGTCTTAAAACGAAGTAAATATTATGTGCGAAATGAGAATTTTGAAATTTAAAATCGTTCGACGTTACTTTACGTTTACTTCGCTCATTCGTGCTAGGCCCAAAGAATATTCTTCGGTATTAAAGGCGTGGAATTATATTATAGTAAAACCAGTCTTACCAAGGGGTATCGTATTACCCAGTTACTGGGTCGTGGAGGTCAAATAGGCCGTCGAGGCATGAGTTTGGTGATTTCCACACATTTTTTAAGGCGTAGGACAAAGCTTGACACCGCTGTTCTCATTTCTTGCTCCACATTAATCTCTGAGCTATATTTGCTCTTTATTACAGCTACAGCCATTGATATATAAAAACCCAAGATGCACACTCAACGTCTAAAAAACGTCCGCAAAAAATGAGCGCAACATTCTAAATTGTGCGCTCATTTCAAATAGTCTCGCGTCGCTCGCGTCTGGAAGCAGTCGTTAAAAATGCCGAAGTGTTCTGTGAGAAATTGTAAAAATATTACGTCAAGAAGGTTAAAAAAGGATGGGATATCGTATTTTTGGTAAGTAAAAAACTTATTGACTAGTTTTTGTTGTTTTTATGACCGATTATAACAAGCAATGTGTGATTTTGATTTATTTTTTCTAAAAACTTCATTCAACGCTCAAAGTAAAATACGGCTAACTTCAATGGCTGCTTGTTCAGTGTTAGAACAACGCATTACAGTCTCCTTTTTATTTTAGTCGCATTATAAAAATGACCCTGTTCTAATAAGTGGAGTCGATTTTTTTTTGTTTGTGTTTCTTTTTATTAATAAATTTATGTACTTTTGAACCTTTTTGTATGTAGTTTTTGACAAATATAAATATTTACGTTACATAACGTGTAGGTCAGGATGTAGCCAATTTAACATTTCTCTAATGTTCGTAAATATTATGATGTATAACGATTAATTTATGGGCCAACTTATGAGTTCGCGACATGCGGCATGCTAAGGATAGACTGAAGTGTCGCGTAGTCTGTAGTCTGTAAGTGTCACATTATAAACTTAATGGAAACTTCTAATTTTTACATTTTAGTTTTCCTCGTGACTCAATACGATGTGGAGAATGGACATCAATCGTCAGCCAAAAAAGGCGAGAAGATTTTTTTAAGCCGAATAATTCAAGCGTCGTTCGTTCCGAGCATTTTTTGGAGGAAGATATGTATGTCACTTTAAAAGGCATAAAACGTCTTCGTAAAACGGCTGTTATTTATATTTGAATAAACAATTTTAACAGTTATTATTTGTTTTTTTGATATACGCATAGGCTACCCAAAAACATATTTATGCACAAATAAAAGTATATTTATGTGTTTAAAACACAATTTAACAAACTCTTAAAATACTAACTAATAATGTATGATGAAAAAAAAAAGTCATGTTCGACTCCACTCAATACCTTGTCCTACCGACCACGGTCGGTCGTAATATTTTATTGCTTTAAGTACCTGCGTTGTAATAACAACTTTAAGCAATTGGCGTAAGGTTGAACTTGCAATAATATATGCTTGTAGCTAATAGAAAGAGACAGAAATAGAGTTTCGGGACACTTTCGAGCGTTACTTTTATTCGAGACTGTGCATCTTGGGTTTTTATATATCAATGGCTACAGCTGAAAATACGGCTTCACACAAATAAGATGTTGCAAAGGGAATGAGAATTCTTCGAGCTTTTATTTTGTACCCGCGAATATCTACGTTTTGTTTCCGGAGAACGATAAACAGGATCGCCTCCCGGCGCCCCTCTCTCCTCTCTACGGCGCACACTTTGGGTACCCCTCTGTTATGCATATAGTGCTGAACTTCTGCCCGAGCGTGTACGTGTGTGCTTGTCGCGTGGCGTGTAAACACGGCGAGATGAGTCCCGCGGGACGTGAGTTGGAGCGGCTGACGGACGCTTGTTTGTGCCAACAGTTCGTTCATTAAAACATTCGTAACAATATCAGCCACCGCGGAACAATGCACAACATACAACGTCTGAAATGAGAGAAAATAATCAATGTTAAAGTTATAGAAATACTAGCTAAGTATTGCCCGCGACTTCGTCTGCGATCCAGGATGAAAAATAGCGTATGTCCTTACCCAAGTCATGGTCTATCTGCGTATGTCCTTACCCAAGTCATGGTCTATCTAACCTAAGTCATGGTCTATCTAGGTGCAAAATTTCATCCAAATCCGTCAAATGCGTGATTGAGTAACCAACAAACTCACTTTTGCGTTTATAATATTATATGGTAATTAAATACCTAGCTAGGATTAGTATCTAAAAAATCGGTCAAGTGTGTATCGGACCACGCACAATGAAGGGTTCCGTAGTTGGGAAGAAGAAAGAAGAAAGAAGAGATAAAATTGTCCCAAGAACAAACTTGATATTGTAGTTGAAAAACATTTTATTAAATAACTTTAAATCAATTTATTTAAAAATTATTAAAAATACCTATCTGTGACCCTCAGAGTAAACTCGTAAAGAATCATGACCATCAACGGTACTGGTTTTTCTCATGCATCAAGATAAAAATTATATTACAATTATTTTCTTTATTTTTGAAGTCATTCTGCAATTAGAATGCCAATTTTGTATAGGGGTTTATTTTGTAACTTAATAAGTTATGAAATTGTTTTGATAAAATGAATTACCTACTGCCGGCTATTCTTACGTTAAAGTGTTGCCATAATCAAAATAAGTAAATATATTGACAACTCTAATCGATTTTTTTTGGATACGATTACAAATTAATATAAATGTAAAGTCATTGGAAAGGTAAATCGCGGGGTTTTTATAAATAATAAAGCGAGATAATACTACTATGGTGTGTAATAATTAGTATTTCACACACACAGTAGTCGTATTATTATGCTTTCAAAACTTTTTAAAGCAATTTCACTTTGTTGGCTAACGATACATGCATATGAATGATTGCATAGTTTTTTTTTAAATTATCTTGCTTCGGTTTGATATAAATCGAACCTATTCAATAAATTAATGATTATAGAACTAAATCAGTCATTTGAAATAATTATGTGTCGAATGTATTTATTCGTGTAATCGATTTTTATTTAAAATCTAAAGTGGCAACATTGGTGTTGGTGTCTCAAATTGAATTGTCATTGTCAAAAAGTCCAATGTCAATGGTGCGTGGTGCATGCTAAGTTTGTTCATTGCGATAAATATTACAGTTTTTTTTTGTGTGGATCGAGTCCTACTCCCACAGTAATTGTGATATTCATTGTAACTATTTGTTTATTTCTTGTTTTCAATCACTATCGCTAACTAATGTGAAATTGCGAATCTTACGCCAGGAAGTTTTCACTTTGTTTGAAGTTTGTGTGCGATTAGTATTTTGTTGTACTGTACTGTACTACTTAGCGACTACTGAAAATGTCGACCACTTCGCGTGAGGTACCGACAACAAGAATAATCGACCGGCGAAACCGGTGTATCAACTGTTTTTTTGCAATCCTAAGAAACCAACGCAGGTATTCTTTGGAACAAGCTACTACTCAGATGATCAATGTGTTACAGTCATAGATAACTCCTACTCAGGTAAGAACATTCTATTGACGTTTTCATACCTATCAGTCTATTTCTTGATTTCTCAGACAGTTTAAACCTACCCAGTCATTCTCTCGTTTTTATATTTTAATTTTTGCTTTTTATAAATCACATATTAAAAACTATAGACAAATGATAGCATAAAATCAATGTCACAATGCTGAAATTGGAAGCACTCCATGCTGTAAGCACAAAATATAATTATGTTGTGCGGCCCATTCAGTTAGGCTTGAAGTCGGTGATTGTGACATTCCTTTGCTCATTCTATTATACTATAATCTAATGACCTTTTTTTTATATTTCATTTCAAATATATTTTTTTGATTGCAGCTGTCTCCAGGAAGTATAATTTGTTCTGAGTGTTTTGGACTGCTTCAAAATCGAGTTGAGCGAAGGCAGTGCTATGCCTTTGCCTGCTCTTGGACATAGAAGAATCTGCTTTCCTTGTGGAAACTCTATTTTACGAGCACCAAGAACATACCCTGTGCGACATGATCAACAAGAAAGAAACCACTTGGATCACGGTTCTTGGAATGAATTAACCTCCCAATTGAGGGATTTTACTGGTAGTCAATTTGATAATATTATGAATATGATGCAGCGAGCAGCTAATAACAGATTTGATTTTTCAAATATTAGGATGATGCCTCCATATTTATGTCATTATTGGCTTGGATTTAATGCTGACCAGTTTTATGATTTACTTAACAGTATCCCAAATCTAGCAAAACAGGCATCAAATGCTTCTATAGCCTTGTGCATATATTTAGTTAAGAACTGGTGACAGTAATGAAAGGTTGGCTACTCTTTTTAATAAACCTCGAACCACTTTAGAATGGTGGATGTCAAAAGCAAGAAATTGTTTAATGAGTGATTTTGTCCCCTTGCACTTAGGATTTAATCATCTTACTGTACAAGATGTTGATTCTCGAAATAAGATTATACCAGAAGGACTGTTTGGTAATCCTGATTTGCCACCAGATGTTAACCTGCAATAGTTATATGTGATGCTACCTATGTTTTTGTGCAAATTATTTGTTTCAGAAACAAGCCTACAGTTTACAAAAACTAGACAACCTAGTTAAACCATTTTTGATTGTGTGTTGCGATGGCCACATTGTGGAATGTCTTGGTCCATACAAAGCCACTCTTAATGATGCTACAATCACAAGTTTAAACTTAAATAATGAGGGATCTTGTATAAGATCATTTTTTAGAAGAGGTGATATTTTTCTTCTTGATAGAGGATTTCGAGATGTTATAAATGAACTCCAAGAACACGGTTTCGTGACCCACATGCCAGAGTCTCTCCTCGAAAATGAACACCAATTAACAACCCAGTAGGCAAATCGGTCTCGGCTAGTAACCATGTGTCGCTGGGTTGTAGAAATAGTCAATGGTAGGATAAAAAGAGACTATAGACTATTCCGTCATGTATTCAATAATAGAGCTGCTATGCACCTCAATGATGATTTTAGGATTTGTTGTGCCTTATTAAATAAGTTTCATGTTGCCATAGATGACCCACCGGAGGCTTTGGAATATGTTACAATAGCTAAAAGTAGACTTTTTCTAGTAAACCATCTGGTAACATAAATGTAGAGCAAGAAAATCTTAACAGAAGGAGAGCTAGCTTCCAAACAATTGATGGCAATCATCCTCATTTGGATAGATTCCCACGACTCACAATTACTGACCTTAAGCGGTTTGCTCTAGGTACATATCAATTAAAACAGGCCAGATCTTACTTCGGGGAACATGTTCGTCAGTCTGGAATATATTCAGTGGAAGTGAATACTGAAATTGATGAGGATATTCCTCTGATTTTAGGCCTAAATAATTATTTGTTAAAAGGTAGGATTAAATCCAGACATGTGAACAGTCGAACATATTACACATATTTATTAATAAGCAGAGACGATGCTGTAGCAAATACATTACAAGCCATAGTAGGATATTGTTGCAACTGTCTTGTTGGTAAGCGAACTGTTGGCTGCTGTGCTCACATAATGACTGACAGTGGTGTGGTTTTCTTATTTAGATGATTTTTTTAATGAAAATGATGAATGAAGTCATTCGCTGTTCCTATATGTATAGGTACCTACCTACTTACTGTAAGGGTTAGATATACTATGATTATATACCTACCTACATGTTTAAAGTGCTACCAGTGTCACTGGATCAAATTAAAGATCTCTTTGAATTCTATTGTTTTTTTTTTTACAGCTCTCCTTTTTTTGTATTTGTAACTGTTTTAACAGGAAATATAAAGGCAAGGTACTGATTTATTTAAGTCTCTATCCCATCAGATATGCTAATTAATCTGCTCTCCAAACTACGATCTATAAACTTACCTCTATACACGACGAATATTTCTATTTTGAGGTTAAGTTACGTTTTCTAAAAAAACTTGGAAATGCGGGTTTTGATTCCAAAATGGCAATTGTAGATGGTTATTTGGTTAATTTATAAACCATCTAAAACAACTTTAGAATTGAAGCAACTCTGTACCGTGGTCCATATTATCGTGGTCATTCTCCTTTGATATGTCACACGGTACAGTTGGCAAAACGGTTTTTTAATCATTTAAAAATAAATTGTCTTATTTTCCGCCCAAAAGGGACCCACATATTCAAAATTCATTTATTTATGTTACTCGTCCGTGTATGGGTCACACAAATTCATATGTGTACAAAATTTCAATCTAATCGGTCCGTTAGATTTGGAGCAAATTGGCTTTAACAGACAGAAAGACAGACAGACATTCGAGTGATCCTATAAGGGTACAGTTTTTTTTTTCCTTTTGAGGTACGAAACCCTAAATTTTTTCATAAATGATAAATTATTAATCTTTTAGGATGTAAGGGAACGCAGTTTTATCAATATTGTGCAATAGTTACGTGTATTTTGCTAAACTCATAATCTCTGTAGATAAAACAAAAATTTTTAAAACCAGTCAGTGTCGTGCATCAATTCGTATCAAATGCCAAAACATAATAACAAAACACGACCACCATTTGAAAGTAATCCATTACCCGTGTTTATTTCACACAGCAAACTGTACACCATTCACATTGTTTAAAAATGTATTTGTAAAAATTATAGAGTCGAATAGCGACGGAACCCCAATTCCGTGTTGTGGCCTTGTTCTGAATAATTACTCGTTTTTGTTCCCTCCTCTCCCCAACCCCCGCTATCCCCCGTCCCTTGTATTAATCGCTTGCCATCCGTAACTCGGACAGCCATGCATCACGCGCGCTTATCTGTCGACCCCTTTATATTAAAACACCCACTTTTACTAATAAAATGTTGAACAAAGCGAGAATACCACGACGACAGGCGGTGGACTATTAAAACGTTCACAAAATAATGTACACCTCAAATGTTAAGTCAGGGAAATTATTTTTTAAGCAAATTAACTACCATACAAAAATTTTTCGTATATTGAAATGGCCAACTGTACTTTTGATAGTTGCATAAAATGGCTATTACACGGCAAATTGACGTAGGGTCTCACTTTGCTTAAGAGCATTTATACAGAAAGTGGGCAACGTCGAAAATGGCTGTCAAAAATTTCGCTCTTTTCATTAATTTAGCAATATTACTGTACTTATAGAAAAAATAAATATGGCTTACTAGTGAACTATAATTTTGATTATGAAATGCAATAATTAATATCGTGACACCGAATATTTAGTTTTAGATGTAAAAAAGTATTTGGAAACTGTCCAGATGCTTTTTTTACGCCTAAAACGTTTACAACATCAAATTCAGTGTTATAATTGCAATTCATTATTGAATTCTTAGTTCACTAGTTAGCTATATTTTCTTTTTTTTTTATGTTGCGCAATTAATAAAAACAGGTAAGTATTTGACAGCTATTCGCGACGTTGCCAACTTTTTGGATGAACGCTCTTAACTACCCGCATCTGAACTAGGTTAGGCTGGCCGCATACGTACGATTTCCTGATCAGGATTCCTGATTCGGAAACCAGAATGCTTGCCTTACATACAAAATGTTCAACTAGGCGCACACGTTTATACAATTTCCGATGGAAAAAAACTGATGTTCGTTTCGGGAACAAAAGAAAAAAAATCGAACGTCTGCGCTAGTCTAACAGAATTTCGAAAAACCGTAAGTATGCGGCTAGCCTTATGGGTGAAGAATGTAACTCGTGGGGTTGAAATGTTTGCCCTTATTCTGGCTATAACAGTGTTGTATGACAATCCTTATCAAAAATATAATGTTAGTATCGCGCCAGTGAACTGAGAGTCGTAAAATGGTGGATTTTATGAGTGTGCCGGTCGATCGGACAAACAGTCAGGGAAATGTATTGTTTAGCAACTTAAGTTAAATAGTTGAATATGAATATGAATATGAATATGAAGTTGTTCGTATATACAAATCACAAATGTTATTCTTTATCAATTGTATGAAATGGCTGTAACAAGCCAAGCTAACGCAGTGTGACAAATGTCAATCAGCTAAGCAAAACGTTAAGTTCGCTAACTATTACATTCAGGGAAGTTGATCACTTTACGCGATAGACATAATTTAACATTTTATCAACAGTTACTACCCTTAACCACTTCTTCACTTTATCCGTAATTACGTTCATCAAACACAAACATAGAAAGCGTTGTTGGAACCACTTCATTGTACTATCCATCACACGCTCCCCTCACACAATCACGTGTACGGGCAAAACTTTTTAAATTAAGGAACTATGTTGACACTATTAACCCTATCACTGCGGCATGTGCCCGACGTGTGCCCAACGCGTGACCGACGTGTGACCGACGTGTGTCAGACACGTGATCCGGATTAATGTCATTCATTAATATCGGCAGATCGCTCTTTATACATCGAACCTTTTGTGGCTACAAGCCGTCAGGATTTTGACCCTCATTGTCATTAAAAGGCTTAAGTTTCCCTGACAATGAATTTAGGTTAAACTTATTATAATACTTTCAATTAGAAAGTCTGACGACTATTCTAACCTTAAAGGATTATACTAATTGGGAATATACTTTTGGGTTTTAAAGGTCTGCCCACGCCCTAACATGGTTAATGTCTTAAAAATTTAGACTGATATCCATTCAAATCTTATATTTTGACTTTTAATATTTAGGTAACAAAGAGACTTTGTTCTAAAAGGTTAAAAGAAGACCCACTTTATCATGGCACGATCAATGCGTAAATCGGGCCAATATCGAATAGTTGCACAATAGATAGTCTTCAATACTTTTGCGTTCTAACTCACTGTAATAAATCGTAG
Source organism: Omphaloscelis lunosa (assembly GCA_916610215.1). Classification (NCBI taxonomy): domain Eukaryota; kingdom Metazoa; phylum Arthropoda; class Insecta; order Lepidoptera; family Noctuidae; genus Omphaloscelis; species Omphaloscelis lunosa. The sequence goes on along the minus strand of OU744268.1, from coordinate 16,125,368 downwards.
AGTAGTAGACCGTTTATTTAGTGTACGCGGCGTCTTGGATTAATGCCCGTTATTAATAGGGTCACATCGCTCTGTGAGCTGTTTATTACTGTATAACACAATGTACTATGCAGTAACTTTGCCTTTCTTGCAACTCCAATTAAATTGAAACTTTACCAACTTGTTGTTAACTCCTTGTAAATTACTTGATAATTTTCTTTTCTCGCCGCTTTCTTCTTTTTGTATATTTTTCATCGTGGAGAATTACGTGGCACTAAACGGCGTCGTGTCGCGATACTGAGCGGAGTCGCGTCGCATCTGTGGCGTCCCACGCGACGGGAAGGGGTTGGACGCTTAAATTGTTGCCAAAATAACAAGATGTTTCTTGAGGCGTTTTTACTGAAATATTTATGAGTTGTTGATTTGTTTCGCGAAAGCTTTATGTTCGTGGGTTTACTCTTCGAATAGAAATGTGGGAGTAATGTAATACGTTGTTATATATAATGTAATCCAGTAATAGGTCAGATGGTTAAGTTAATTAAGTTCAAAACCACAGAAAGTTTTGTCGAGTTGCTAATATCTTGAAAACTGAATTTATAATGATACTGTAAACACGATAAACTTTGTGGTTGGAGTATGTATAACCTGTTTGACCCATATAAGTCGGTACACTGCATTTAGAACACGCTATGTAACATTAAGTCTTTGTTTGTACTTAATCGCATCTTCACGCACCACACTTAAATAAATTGGATGTGGGACATAGAAACAATATAATTCTGAGCCCGGATTCTAGATGTGTGTAAAAAATTGCTCATGCCGTCGTATAAAAATAGTAATAGCGATGTTATCTGCCCAGCGTGCATCAGATGTAACATTAATATGGTAGCGATGCTGTCTGCCTAGCGTGCGTCAGATTTAACACGAAGCAATATGGTAGCGATGTTGTCTACCCAGCGTGCGTCAGATGTAACATTAAGTAATATGGTAGCAATGTTGTCTGCCTAGCATGCGTTAGATGTAATATTAAGCAATATGGTAGTGATTTGTCTGCCTATCGGGTTTCAGATGTAACATTAAGCAATATGGTAGCGATGTTGTCTGCCTAGCGTGCTTCAGATGGAACATTGAGGGGGAGAAGAAGTAATTTTTTTTTTTTTTAATAAAGTTAGGTTTATAATAATTATGTTGATCAAAATATGTTTCGTAACCTTAACAAATATATATTCATAGAATTATAATTGGCCACAAATGTCATGATTCCATGAAATAGTAATTCAATAGGGTGATTTGAACTTAGAGAAGTGTATTGATGGTTTTACTACCCTGGCCCTTTCGTCTGATTCATGTATCGTTACTCTTGGAGTCAATTTTAACTGTGATGTTTCCTGCACAGGCTTTCCCCTGTCGCGCGCGTCATGGTCGAGCTCGGAGCGAGCGCCCCCCGCGCCGGCGGACGCGGCCGATGCCGTGCGTGATGCCAAGCTATACCCCGTGCTGAGCGACGACACGACAGACACGACAGACGCGACACGCGCCACTGACACGACACACGCGACTGCCGCACAGACTGAACACGCAATCAACGTACAAACGAGCGATGTGCGGACCAAGCGCAGCGGTGGACAGGATTGGGAGAAAGCACCTAAAGTGAGTACTGTAGTATTAGTTGAATACCTACATCTATCTATATCTATACATAAAATAAAATCGTAGCGGAGTCAAAACTGTACATTGAATATCTTTGGTATCTTGCTACGAGGTCTGGGATCGATTCTAATGCCGAAAATATAATTTTTAGAATGTTTGTTCGTATGTTCGAGCATAACGCAAATTCTACCGGACAGATTCTGTTAAAATTTTTCATAATTATATATTCCCTGTAAGTCGGGTCAAACTGTAGGGTATAAACTGTTATGCTATTTGCTATGGGGATGAGCAATATTTATTTTTCCTTTATTTATGTTATGTTATGTTACTACCTACCACAGGCACCAGCGATCCGCAACCAAAAATCGTTGGCTACTTCTTATGATGTAAATATTGTTTGTATTTTTTGGCTTGTGGTGAGAAATAAACAATTTTTTTAATTTTTTTATTATTATTATTTAAATACTTATAAATTATATTTTTAAATATTAGAACATATAAAATATAAAAACATTTTAAAATATAAAAAATAGTAGGCCACCGGTATCGCGAACTGAGTCCAAGCTACCGGTGGTCGGGGCTCCAGAGATGAACCTTCTGACAATGCGAGCCGTGTCCAGGAGTACCGCTTTCTGAATCAAGCCCTTGATCTAGCTGCCCAACGAGAGCCTCCTTAGGTATTGGTCGAGGCTCTTGGCGATTAAGCCATTGGCTGTCACGACTATCGGCACAATGATTGCTGAATCCACATCCCACATGTCGACAACCTCGCGAGCCAAGTCAAGATACTTGATTTGTTTATCTTTCTCAGCTTTCACGAGGTTCTCGTCAGGCGGGACCGTTATGTCAATAATCATTGCGCGCCGCTCTCCTCGATCCACCACCACTATATCAGGCTTAATGGCAACAATAGTTCTGTCAGTGATGATGGATCGATCCCAGTACAATGTGATATTTCCATTTTCGAGAACTGGGTTGGGCACATACCTGTAGTACGGCACTTCCGATTCCACAAGGCTGTACTTCAGAGCAAGTTGCTGTTGGATATTCCTGGCTACAAGGTTGTGTCTATGCAAGTACTCTTCATTAGATAGACGAGAACACCCGGATATAATCTGTCGTATTGATTCTCCCGGACGGTGTCATGCCCGACAGATGTCAACCGTGCCGTCCTTCACAATGAATATCCGGTAATTATTCGTCATCATAACTTCGTCCATAATTGCACAGACAAAACCTTCGGTTTCCCTAAAGAGGTCACCAAAACGCAGCCAGGCTACGGACACTGGTAAATCTACATAAGGCCCATGCAGGGCCCGGAAATAGCGTCCGTGAAGCTCCTTACTCTGCCATATCTCCATGTAATCCTTGGTGTAACGCACTACAGGCTTGCGCCAGTTCTCTTTAGCCAAGGAGAGTGGGGTAAGGCCCTTGTCCACCACGACCACATCTCGATGCATCCCCACGTCGGCTTCTAGGAAATATTCCCTGAGACTGCATATCTCGCAATTGTGGAGGGTCTTAGCGTTTAAAAAGCCTCGACCTCCACACTTTCGCGGGGTATACAGTCTCATTACTGATGACCGTGGGGGATGCATTCGATATGCAGTCAGCAACGTTCGGACCCTCCTATCCAAGGCGTCGAATTCTGTCTGAGTCCATTTGAGTATGCCGAAAGAGTACATCAAAACCGGCATAACCCAACCGGTGAAGGCGCGCACGTTGTTTCCACCTGATAGAAGACTATTTAATACTTTTTTCAGGCGGCCAAAGAAGCGCTCCTTCAACGATTCCTTCATGTCAGTAACATTGATGCCCAACGCTTCCGACATACTCAAATACTTATAGGTTTCGGATGAGGAGAGGGCTCTAAGGTTTATGGAATCCGAGAGTTGGGTTCCCATGGATTCCACGATCTCCCCTCGCTTTACATGCATGACTGCACATTTGTCCATACCAAATTCCATCCTGATGGCGCTACTGAAAGTTTCAGTTACTTTCAGTAGCTCCATCAGTTGCAAATTGTTGGGGGCAAAGAGTTTTAGGTCGTCCATGTAGAGGAGGTGAGGTATAACCTGACCACTTCTCCTCAACCGATAGCCAAGACCTGAATCCTCCAGCAGTGTGCTTAGAGGATTCAGGTCTAAGCAGAACCAGAGCGGACTCAAACTGTCGCCTTGAAATATGCCTCGCTCGATCCTTATCGGCTCGCTATTCCTCTGGATATTTGACATTCTGGATAGCGAAGGACCGTCCTCCATTGCCCCATACACGACATCAGGAAGGTGCGCAGAGTTGTATCTACTTTATACAACACCAGCACCCTCATGAGCCATGTATGTGGCACCGAGTCATAGGCCTTCTTATAATCTATCCAGCATGTCGACAGATCCTTTCGGGAACGGCGAACCTGTTGGCTAATGGCCATATCAATGAGGAGTAGCTCCTTAGTACCGCGGGACCCGTTCCTACATCCATTTTGAGAGGCAGACGTGATGGAGTTGGTGTCAATATGTTTGTTAATTTTAGCTCTCAAAATGGATGTAAGAACTTTATAGACCGTCGGTAAACATGTGATCGGTCTATAATTTTTGGGTTCCGCGGTGCTACCAGATTTATGGAGTAGGTGGGTAACTCCTGTCATTAGGAACTGGGGTAGCAATTCAGACTCCAAAGCAGTCTGGTACTGAGCCGTCAAGCGAGCATGCGATCTTACAAACCATTGCAAGTTGTGCAGCCCGTCCGGCCCTGGAGACTTCCAGACCGGACGGACTGCAGGAGCTACATCTTGGGGGCAGATAGTAATACCCCCATTTATGGTATTGGATCGCAGGCTCGCTCGACTTCCCGAGTCCAATCACCTTCGGTGTGACTGACAGGTATCGACCAGATGCTGTGCCAGAAAGAGCACATGGCATGATCATCCGGCAGATCTCCCAAGCCCAATAAATCCACCTTTCATCGCTCTGGAAGATACGATTCTGAGTGTATCGTTCTACTCGCCGCTTATACCTACGAATACGGTTCGCCCATGCATACACTTTCTGCTTCAGGAAGTCGATGCGCTCTGTGACACGGGTCATATAGTCCTGAGGGCTGATATCAGTCCCTAAGAACGCCCGCCTCACAAAGCGCATCACTCTAGGGCGAGCATTGCCCTCCCTGAAGCAGATAAGTTTGCCGATGAGCGTTCTGGCCCCACCAATACGGCGCTCAATTCTGCACTGCCAAGCTGGTGCGGCTGGTTCTGGTCGTGTAGCTCTAGAGTCATTAGCAAATGTGACGTGAGCTACACGACATGCCGCTACAGCCGCGCAGTACAGAATTGAATGTGTATCAGTGAGGTCTTCGCAGTCATCAAAATAGTTTGACAACTGCGAATCCAAAATCGCCACCAGCGCCTTATTTTTTTTATGCATGGTCAAACGAGGTAAACGTGGTCTAAATCCGGGTGACATGAACCATGATATTCCTGAATCGCACCCTCTAGAGCACTCCTCAATTCTTCATTGCACTGGGAACTTACATTTGTAGCCCTGTCATCAATCCTCTCGTCAGCTCGACTTGTAATAATCTGTGATGGTACTATAACACTCCGCAACGGGGCACACTGGTCCCAAATGATAAAAAAGGGGACATTAAGAAATTTTTGACAAAAGGTCAACCGATTCAGCTTATTTTTTTTTTTTGTAGACAGCTGATGCAATTACAAATCACTTTTGTACATTGAGTTTTTGCCAAAAAAGCCGTATTTTCAGAGAAAAAAAATATTCAAATATTTTTTGTATGAAAGAAATCCTAATTTTTTCTTTATCTTCCAAGATTCAAACGTATACAAAATAAAACTTAAAGCAGCTTGTAGAGATGCTAATTGCTCACTACTTTGTCATAGACACTCTTCTGCGATTTTGTGCTCCTTTTGAGTTACAGGCACTTTAAATATTTTTTGTATGAAAAAATCCTAATTTTCTCTTTATCTTCCAAGATTCAAACGTATTCAAAATAAAACTTAGCGCAGCTTGTAGAGGGGCTAATTTCTCACTACTTTGTCATAGACACTCAACTGCGATTTTGTGCTCCTTTTGAGTTACATGCACTTTAAATATTTTTTCCTAATAAGTCATATGAAATGTAAAATACAACTTTTTATTTGACTACCCCAACAGTGGGTAGTCTTTGTTTACAAATGTAATACTTTGCTAGGGCTGTCGTCAACATAATATGAATAAATAAATAAATAAAACAAACACAAAAAATTAAACAAAGCGCATTTTTTTTCAGTACCTGTAAACTTAATAACTAAAGTAAACTATTATTTTACAAATTTAAATAAACTAGAACATAAATTAATTTTAAGCGCATTTTTTCTCAGTACCTATAAACTTAATAACTTAAATAAACTAGATTACAAACTTACAAACTTAAATAAACTAACATGAACGTGCGTATGTTACAATGTGAATTATGCTAGCGGATCTTGTGGGGGATTATTCTCAATGTCGACGTATACTTCTTCCTCATCAGCATCTTCTAAATCGAGTTCATTGGGTGAAACGTCATCCTTTAGAAGATTTTCGGCTTCTTCAAACCTCTGCTGCTTTTGAATTTTGGTGAACTTCGGTCTTATGTTCGTAATGTACGGATCGGAGCTGATAAGTAACTGGTGTAAAATATCTTCATTTGTTTGCATTCTTCCTATCTTTCTAGTATGCTTTTCTCTGATTGAACGAAAATCTTTGTTTCTTGCTTCTGAGGCTTCTTCGGACATCATACCAATTGGAATAAAAGAAAAATGCTGGCAAATATCTGCACCATGCACTAAAAGTTTATGTACACTCGAAGGCATGTAATACCACGAGTACTCGCTGACATAAAGTTCTGCTGTTTCTCTGCAATAAATTCTAAATTTTTCAATATCTACATTTCTCCCAGAAGATATTGCCTGCAAAATTACAGCAAATCTCTTAATCAAATTAGCATTAACTCCTGTTATCTCAGCTGACCTTTCGTAATCATTGAAAAACCGTCGAGCTGTATTGCCATCGTTTGTTGTCCCAAAGCCTTGTTTGACGATATCAATCATTAAGCCAGTTACAACAAAAAACTCATGCTGCGTTAACTCTTTTCTTGATTTTCGGAGCAGTTTGTCCTCACCCCGAGCCGCCCATTTTTTGAAATCTAAGTTGTAAGATATGTGCAAAATACATTCCATGCATCGCAACCACATGTGAAGTGAAGATAAACCATATTTGTACATATCATGGTTTTCTGGTTTGTTAAAAACGAGGTTCAAGTTGTTCATATCTTTCGGATTTGTTAAGCAAATGTTGCAATTGGCTGCAGACTGTGTCTGTGAAAGTGCCGTGCATACTTTGCCGTCGATCATCGTCATATGCAATTCATGAAATACTTCAAATTCGCCATCAAATAACTTTGTTGGTAGAAGGTTCTGAATTTCTTCTTGTAATGTTGCTTCTACTTGCTGAATATATTCTTTTGTTTCTTGTTTGAATTCGAACATAATTGGTCTGCAATAGTTTGTTGAAGAAGGGCGCGGATTTTCCCATACTATCACATCGTTGTCACTCATAAGGCGAAGTGGCACAAAACTAACCATAAATACAGAAGATTCTGAAAATATGTCACCAGTTGGTTTTTGTTTGTAACAACTTTGTGAAGAAGCTCCGTCACAGCCCCATTTACTAACTAGCTTCAAAACACCACCATTAATATTTGAACCAGTCACTTTCAAAATCTTCTCGGCAGTTAAATCTAGAACTGCCTGTAACTTAATTTTAGCTCCTGACTCCGATATCACAATATCTTCTTTTGCTGGATAGCATTCTTTCTTCTTCAACAGTAACTTCTGGTAAGATGGAAAAGCCGCTGTGCCATTTGTACTTAAAATGGACCTCAAAGTTAGATATTGCCATTTTGATAAACTCAATGCTGTGGCAAGAGCTAAGGTGTCTTCCTCGGAAATCGATTTATCAGAAGCTTTATATAAAAAGTCACTTACTTCTTGCACCTTTTCTGGCTTATTTGAGAGGCACTTAATAACTTTAGAACAAACAGTGCGCCCGTTTTCATTAAGTTTAGCAATAAGAGCATAGAACAGCTCTTCTTCGGAATGCTCCAAAAGAGACAAAGAACGTCTTTTCTTCTGCTTATTTGTTAAATCTTCAAATGGTCGTTTATTTCTAGTTCTGGGAGTATTTGTGGTAGCTTCTGATGTAGATGCACCCGCTTCCTCTTCGTACGATAAATTATGCTCTTCTACGTCTACTGAAATGTCCTCTATGGTATATTCTGGATCAAACAACATAGGAAAATTCACAGAAGTTAAAGTTGGCCACAAAATTTTAGACTCCAACCACTCCTTGTTTTTAACACCAAATCTTTCGTTTCTACCTGAATTGTCCCATCTTCTAGCTAGATTTGACGTATAATTTTGGCAAAACTTTTTGATAATACTGAGCTCTTCGTTTGGAATTTCACTTGAAATACGATTTATAATGGTTTGACACAGTAAATCACTATTTTTAAGGCACCCACTATTACTCAAAAAAGAAAAAATGTCTAAATTAGTCACAAATGTAGTCATTTTGATACAAAAATGTTACAGGCCATTAAGCAAAAAAAAAAATTTTACATACGAGTCACACAATAACTTACCTGTACATAAACATGTCTGAACACGTTTTGAGATTTCCTTGTTTGTTTATTTGATACTGATAATTTCATATATTTGTAAGAGTTACTCTACAAGCTGCGCTAAGTTTTATTTTGAATACGTTTGAATCTTGGAAGATAAAGACAAAATTAGAATTTTTTTATACAAAAAATATTTAAAGTGCCTGTAACTCAAAAGGAGCACAAAATCGCAGAAGAGTGTCTATGACAAAGTAGTGAGCAATTAGCATCTCTACAAGCTGCTTTAAGTTTTATTTTGAATACGTTTGAATCTTGGAAGATAAAGACAAAATTAGGATTTTTTCATACAAAAAATATTTAAAGTGCATGTAACTCAAAAGGAGCACAAAATCGCAGAAGAGTGTCTATGACAAAGTGGTGAGCAATTAGCACCTCTACAAGCTGCGCTAAGTTTTATTTTGAATACGTTTGAATCTTGGAAGATAAAGACAAAATTAGGATTTCTTTCATACAAAAAATATTTCAATATTTTTTTTCTCTGAAAATACGGCTTATTTGGCAAAAACTCAATCTATAAAAGTGATTTGTAATTGCATCAGCTGTCTACAAAAAAAAAAAATCAGCCGAATCCGTTGACCTTCTGTCAAAAATTTCTTAATGTCCACTTTTTTATCATTCGGGACCAATTTCCGGGGGGGCGATGACATGGCTACTTTGCATTTTATTTCGCAGGCGATCAAGTACAGTGTCATCCAAAATATGATTACGCTGGATGACCCGCACTTGATCCGACAGTTGTTGTGCCGAAACGTTGACAGCTGGCTCAAGCACCTGGAAAAGAGAGAGCATACGAACACGGTACGCGGTCAGATTGTTTCCCCCTTCTGTAGCCACATAGTATGAGCGCATGACGTTTTCGTTAATGGATCGGGTCCATTTCATGCGCTGCACACTTCCGCCGGGAGCTGGGACCTTATCACAGGCCGGTAGGCCTCGAGGTCCTAAGCCGTCCGGTGGCCGGCGTCCTCCCCGTCAGCGAGCAGGTGGTGGCGTCGTGGGCGGGGAGAAATACTCGTCGCTCGAGCTCGACGCAACGGCCGTGGCCGGTGTCATCACAGCGTTCACAGTGGGGCTGAGTACCGGCGGCGACGATGCGGAGCTGAGCGACGAGTCCGGAGGTGGTAGGCGTGCACGTCGAGCTGCTGATCGTGTCAACATTTTTCGTATGTGTGTATTTTGTTATTTTTTGCAATAAATGAGGTTTCAGGTTCTTTCTTTACATTTATAAACTATTACACTGTGTCTTAACTGCGTCGAAAAGTATTACTAATATTAAATAAAATTTCAAGACGATTGTTGACTTTGGTGTTGCCAGCCGTATTTTCTTTTTAGCAATATTATTATTATTCGTATTTTCTTTTTAAAACGCGCCAAAAGATTGAAATATTGTAGATGGTTATTGATTTAATTTTTAAATGATTATTATCATCACGTTATACCTTTATGGAACTAAGCAGACAATCATGAAATATATAGGAAGGGTTATTTTAGGTAACAATTAACGAAGCGATTAGCTCAGCGGTTGGACTATGTTGTTTAAATTTATTTTTTGATTATGTAATTCTGTACATATAAAAAAATCGTAGCAAAGTTAAAACTGTACAAGGGATTTTTTTTTAAGTTATTGCTTTTAAGTTATTGTTTTTAAGTGATTTTTTTTTACGAGATCTGGGATCGATTCTTATGCCGAAAACATATAGTTTTGTCTGTTTCAAACTGTAGGGTATAAACTATCACGCTATTTACTATGGAGAATGAGCAATAATATGTCTGTATTTTTCTCCGCAAATTGTAAAAGGACGCACCAAACGGTTAAAATATTGTAGATAGTTACCGATTTAAATTTTCAAATGATTATCATCACCTTTTTGGAACTAAGCAGTCATTCATGACATAATTATATAGGAACGGCTATTTTAGCTATCTTTTAACAAAGCAAATAAGAGGCTCGACGAATGCTTTACAATCCTGGGGTAGTAAGTTCAATTCCCATCTATTTGTGACTCTTTTTCACATTTTGTAATACGATTATTTTTGTTTTTTTATTATGTATTTGATAGTTCGTGGAATTTATTAATTCATTAAAAAGGGAAAACTTCGTAATGGGAAACTGCAGTCACAAAACATTCAAGGTTGTGTTTCGATCATTTTAGAGCTAAAGATTATAATGATAAAAAGGTTTTTTACAGGTCGTAGAATAAACCTAATGTAGGACATCCGCAGGAACCAAGGCATGATGGGTGGCATCACAGATCTGACTGACAAAGCGAATACTTCGTTGAAAAGGTCGACTCTATGGTTGAGATTTCATAGACTGCGCTTGACCATCATCATGCGAGCTCGGCTTGGCGGGAATTCAAATGCTCAAGAATTATATATATAGAATATATTATTAAGAATACCAGAGACTCTTGGTAGAGTAGTTCCCACTTTATTAGATCTTGTTCATCTGGTGTATGGGGAAATCAGTCGAATACCGTACCAAGATAATTATTGGGCGTTTATCCATTTTAACGCCGAAAATGATCAAGCTGCAGCAATCAACCACAGTAGGTATTCTCTCGCAAATTGAAGGGAGCGAAGTGATATACACCTCTATTAATACTGATGTAGAGGAAGATGATGCCACATTACACCGTAGAATTTCTCAAATATCTAATGGCATGTGGACTTCCGGTGACATCATCCAGCTGAAGGTCGGTGTCCTAATTATGCTCCTTACCTTAACTCCGCCGAAGCTGTGTAACGGAACCCAGCTCAAAGTCGTGTCTTTTTAGAGAAACGTCATCGAGGTGGAAATGACAAGACAGTATTTATACCGCGTATACCACGAATTCTCAACTATTACCAGTTTAAGATCATGAAGTTCCCTGTGAGCGTATGCTTTGCGATCAACAAGTCACAGGGGCCGACACCGAAGGCTGAAGGCTGCGGGTGTCGACCTCAGGACAAGCTGCTTCTCACACGGACAGCTGTACGTCGCTTGCTCCCAAGTCACAAACGTAGTAAAGGGAAGTTTTATAAAAATGTGGCTGTTATTGTAGTATATTGTGGTGTCTTACGACTTCCTCGTGAACGGAGTCACGGGCAGAAGCTAGTATTTCAATAAATTCCGTTTGCCGGTCACGTGACCACACATTATTAACGGCAATTATTTAACTATTGTGTCTGTTCTGTAGACAGTGAAGTGCGCCTGTGCAAAAAATCCATATGAGAAAATCGATTGTCATAAAAACCTTATTGCAGACTAAAAAACAAATGGAGTGTCAATCTTAGCTCCGTTAACTCAGTATCCCTTTTTAACAACTCATTTTTGACCTGTTCTACCTCGTAAGACTAAAACTTAATAATACCAGCCTATTATTGCCTCACTGCAGGGAAAAGGCTTCTTCTCGTACAGAGAAAGCACGAGTACTTACCTAAGTTGCTTAACATTAACTGTACCGTATGATTGTCCAGGCGACTGTATCGGAGCGGCGCGTGAAGACGGGCGACACGATTCTGAACATCCGCGGTGCGGTGCGGGACGCCATTGGTGACGCGGGCGCCGCACCGGGCCCGCGCGCATCCTCTCGCCTGGACACGTTCGTGATCCGGCCCGCGCAGGCGCAACAGCAGCGCAAGCCGCAGCACGACCAGCCGCAGCCGCATGTCTTGCAGCAGGTACACTATCTACATTCATAAACTCACGCCTTTTCTCTCATAGGGCTAGGTTAGCTACAGAACGCCAGCTGCTACGATTCCCACATACTCCTTTTGTTTTGTTTACGTTCATAAATCTGTCTATACACGCACGCCAGTTGCGAGTACTACGTCCACTTACGGAAACCTTAACCATACTGAGTTCAAGATCTATAAACATTATTAAACTCGTACTTTGACTTTTGTTAAGTACTTGGTACTTGTTAACAGGTCTACACTATCCTCCCATACCTATTAACAGTTTAATTTGAAACCATTGTAGAAGCCAATTATTTTTAAAAGATTAACTGTGGAGTTTCTTGCCGGTTATTCTCTGAGCTTCTGACGTTTCATCAGTGCCCAAGTAAGTTTATAATATGAAATAAAATATTTTTAAGTTTTGACTTAGATAATAGACATATTCCCGTCTCTATCTTGCACCTTGTAGTTTGACAGCTGTGCGACAGTGACAAGAATAACGCGCAGCCTTGGCGTAAGTACATGCTAGGTAACGTTTATACTCGTAGATCTGTGTCTAAGGAACTTGTCATATTATACGGTTCAAATGGCGACATCAGAAATGCAACAACTCAGCTAACGACTTTAATGTGACAAAGTCCAAAAGTGATCAACGTTCTCTTAAGGTGATCTTACAGAAAGATCATCATCATCGCCTTGCCCTGTTCGGCGTAGCATGTCTTCTGCTTCCACACATCTCTATTAGCGGCCATCTCAGTAGTTTCTGGCCCCTATATCAACTTTCACGCAAACCAGTGATGAAGCCTCATCAAAAAAAATTGTAAGCAGTTGTAAAAAGTCTCGTCCACACATTGTAGTCAGCAGGTTCACTTGGTTCAGTGGGACGTGCCTAGTTTCCTTTATTTCCTGCTTCTGCAAATAAATTCTTGTCGTAATGTGAGAGCTTGATATTTTTCTAGGACTGTCGGCCGGACTTCATTAGCAGGACTTATAACGTAATTGATGCGAATTCCTCCTCTCCCCGGGAGACTGTGATTATACTGTGTGCCACCTGATTTACATCCACGCTGATTGTCGCGCTCAGCTGTGCACTGTTTGTTATCGTTTTAATTTTAATCTTGTTATTGTCCGAGTTGTTTTTCTTACGAGTACTGTTGTTTTTCTTGCAAAGATAAAATTTTCTTGGATTTACCAATATTGAAATTTTTTTGACACCTTTTTGTTCAAGAATGTATTTTACATACAGATACAGATTTCATGTACTGATTTTTGAACCCAACGAATTTTAATTAATTTAATTTCTTTATTTTACAAACCACCTGCTACAAAATAAACTGCATACTACTTTTTTGTGAGTTAGACTAGTGTATTATGAGTTCCGTAACACCAAAATTATATTACTTATAGTTTTTCATTTTATTTGACGTAAACAAACTCGTAATAGAAACCTTAAGTAGCACACAGCACTGTAACAAGTATACGTACGAAAGGACAGACAGATGGACAGACGGCGTAGGCTTAATAATAGGGTCCTGTTCCCAACCTTTGGGCACGGAACCCTGATAAGTTACTAACATTATGTCATACATATTTGATCAAGTCAATTCATTATACAGTTAGTAGCAAACACAGAGAGCCGTTCGTTCCCATTTCAGTATTAATCTATATTGACATGAATGTCGCGGAAGCTCGTAGTGTCTGAAGTACGAAACATTTCCGTTTTCTATTAGAAGCGGGACTGTTGTTTGTCAGGACTCAGAACTCAGGCTGCCTCGCTCTTATCTTGAGAGATCGTAGTCAGTACAATAATAATTTATTTATATTGAACAGGGCAGAAAATTTAATTTGGAATTAAATTTGTTAATATTTATTTGTCTGGTTTAGTGTGGTGAAAGGCGCTACTAGATAACGGTCTATCACAGTCAACCATTCAAAACCTAATCAATTGTTAATTTGGATCGATGAATGACAAACATCGATCGAATAATAGTTACCACTCGATCGATAAATTGCCAACTATCGATGAGTTTACAAAGACTGTGTGGTCTAATCAGTAGTACACCATCGAACAACGTCGAATTAAACTGTCGACGTTGTTCGAATGTAATCCGGCTAACATGCACCACACCATTGACCGCGATCTAGATGCACCTTTAATGGTATATTAAGTAAGCCGTTCTCTCTGTAGGTTCCAAAATATGACCGCGAGCTACTAGTAGAAGCGCACGCGCGCGCTCGCATTGAGTGTGACGTCAGCAACTCAAGCGATGTCCGCTGGTACAAAGACGGCGAGCTTACGACCGCGCGCGGGGGGGGCGCGCCCGCCGGCGGGGAGGGGGTGTGGCGCGATGGTGGCGCCATCGTGGTCGGCCGCGCCACCAGAGGAGACGCGGCCTCGTGGCGCTGCACGTATACCGACTACAATGGGAAAACTGTATCGGGAAAGCCGACTAAGTTGCTGATTTATGGTGAGGATATCAACAACGATCATACTTGTGAATGTGTGGCTTTATTATAATAATAGTCTGAGGATCTAGAGCTCTCACAAAATGTTTAAAAATAGTACTGTTCCACGACTCGTCTCTCCGAAAATGTAGCTTGACATACCTGCACCCTAACTGCAGTTAATACACGATCAATCACAATATCAATCATTTTGAAAGATATGAATAATCCATTGTTTCATATGTTCGAAAAAAATCTCCTCAACAGTGTAAATAAAGCAATGAATGTTGTTGAACTGTCAAGTGGATACAGATTAGTCTTAATCATTAACGAAAATTTGTTACGCAATTAGATAACTGATGACATCAATTTTGTAGTTTTTGATGTCGCTAGGCATATCGGGCAACGTTGAAATACTTCACACAATGTCTTTATCCACTATTAAATACAAATATGGCTTTATTCAGTTAAGGCTGTAGTATATTGGATGACATTTAACCAATTTGTCCTTACTAAATCTAGGGGTTTTTTTTTAACGAAGTATAAGCTCTATTTTTATTTATTTTATTTTATTTTACTTTATTGGGACATAAAACAGTTACACATTACAATTTTTAGTGTGACAAAATAAATTAAAAACTATGTAAACGTGTAACCCACACCAATGTCCGCGAAATAATAGATTATAGACATATAGTATAATGCGTGCATTAATTATACAGAAGAGTAAGAATTACTTGTTCATATTTTTGGAATAATAGGTATAAGAATGCTATTTTAAGGATTCAATAGCCATCTTTTTGAACTTGAAGTGTGTTAGCGCAAATATATCCAAATCGATAAAGTGGGTGTTATACGTATCTACAATGCGTCGGAGAGGCGCCCGTGCCCCAGCGTGCGTGAGTACTGCACCTTGCGGTGTGGAACAGCCGGGGCACACGCGCCCCGCGACGCATCACAGTTCTTGGTACAATGTAACATAGATTATTAGTAATGTCTGGACAATCGAACCTGTTATTACACAGACCATGAAGCATCATGGTCATTAGTAGGCTGCGTCTTGACTCCAAGCTTAGAAGTTTATAACGCATTAATAGTTGGGTGTATGGTAATTTAGATTTCGTGCATCTATAGTGCATAGCACATAAAAATTTTTTTTGAACCACTTCCATTCTTTTTATATAAACATCAAAAATGGGACTCCAAACCGGTACTGCAAATTCCAATGTAGAATGGACCAAAGCTTTGTATAGAAGTAAAAAAGTAGATGGTCTTTTAAAGTCGTTTGAAGAACGCATGACGAAACCAAACATACGATACGCCTTATTGATGATGTTGTCAATATGAAGATTGAAATGCAATTTCGAGTCCATTGCAATACCGAGATCTCGAATATGGTCAACTCTTTGCAGAAAGCTACCATGTAGACTATAATCAAATTTTATAATGTTTTTGTTTTTTGTGAAAGTGATTACGTTACATTTTGGCAAACTAAGCTGAAGTTTGTTATGTGAACAATATCGAGAAAGTCTATCAAGGTCCTCCTGCAAGAGTAGGCAATCTTGTGTGTTTTTGTTCTATACACAGTATGTGTCCGTAGAGCCGGTGCGTTCTGTGTACCTGGCAGTAGATGGACGGCGCCTGGACGCCGGCAACACCTGGGTGCCCGTGCGAGACAAGACTGAGCTAGAAGTACGATGCGTCGCTGAAGGTAATCAAGGATTCCGTAGTATATTCCTGAAATTCAATAAATTTACTGTTTATTAGTGCTGCTACATAAATTTACAAAAAACAATAACATGCAGTAAAGCAAGCGTTACAGTTCAAGCTAACTTACTGTCGTATTGCACTAATAAATTGGCTGCGTGCAGGCGGCGTCCCCTCCCCCGAGCTATCATGGCGGCTGCTGGCTCTGGAGCCGGCGCTTGACCACCGCCCCTACCTCAGGATACACCACACCAACTACTCCATCGGTAAGTGAACGCACTGCACACAACATTTACCTCTATCTGATCAACTATGTTACGAATTTTCATTAAATTTGGGACGTCGTTTAACAAAAGTTTTAAGTCAGAGAATCGGCAAAACAAAGAAAGGTGGAGCGACGATATCCCCCGAGT
Source organism: Omphaloscelis lunosa (assembly GCA_916610215.1). NCBI lineage: Eukaryota > Metazoa > Arthropoda > Insecta > Lepidoptera > Noctuidae > Omphaloscelis > Omphaloscelis lunosa. Next base: position 16,108,800 of record OU744268.1, on the reverse strand, counting down.
GACTGGCAGAAACTGGATCAGAGTAGCCGAGGATCGAGTTAAGGCATCTGTCCCACCGCCGCGCGCCGACGAGGAAGCGACAAGCTATCGATTATTTTCTGCCACAAGAAACTTACAATAGAGTCAGAGTTCTCGCCGGCAGTGTGAACAGTCAGCGATCAACGAGAAAATAGTCGATTCCTCGTCGCCGGTGGGACAGGTGCTTAAATGACGTGCGATTGGAAATATACCTAAATATGTCCAGCAGTTGACTGCTACAGGCTGACGATGAGGAGTATTGTATTGTTGGATACAGAAGGCGTGTCGGTGTCCCACGCAGTGGTGACGGCGGCGCGCGAGCTGCACAACGCTACGCTGCAGTGCGACGCACGCCAGCGCACGCCCGCGCGCCCGACCGCTCCTCCCGCAGCCCCACACCCCGCGCCCACAGCGCCTCCCGCCGCAGCCGTGCATGTTATGGCTGCCAAGCTAGAGATACATGTCACATGTGAGTGCTCATTCTTTTAACAATACATCTATACATTATAATAAAATCGTAGCGAAGACAAAACTGTACATTGAATATTTTTAAAGAAAAAAAAATGTTATAAGGTCTGGGATCAATTCTAATTTAGAATTTTTATCTGTTTGTCCGTATGTATGCTCCAGCATCACGCAAATTCTACTGGATAGATTCTGTTAAAATTTTGCATACCTAGATATTCCCTATAAGTCTGGTCAAACTGTAAGGTATAAACTATCACGCTATTTGCTATGGGGGATGAGCAATTACCTAGATGGTACAATATTTGCAACCGAACAGCTCAGCACTTTTGCGTGCGCGCATTTCCATAAATGCATGTATCGCAACTATCATAAGTTAGTGCGTGTTCGGATACCAATCGCGTAACTCTAATCAAACCATCTTAGTGCTACGTTATGTTAGATTTACTTCTTAGTTCAGTAGTATCTAATATAATCTTTTAACCATATTTTTGCGTATCATTAAACCAGTGTTCGTAAATCAATAACCAAACCATTTACCCGCTGTCCAATAAAACCAATCAAATCAACCAACCCAGAAATTAGTGCTAAACCAATCAAACATTAATTTCTACAGCAATATTACACTATGTTCGTATTCTTCTCCGCAGATTGTAAAAGAACGCGCCAAAATGTTAGGATATTGCAGACAGTTACCGATTTAACTTTTTTAATGATTATTATCACGCTATACCTTTATAGAGCTAAGCAGTCAATCATAAAATATAAGAACTATTTAGCTAACTTTCAACAACAACAAATGACTAAGCTTTTGTATAATTTATTTGCAAAGCAGTGGTTATAAGTTCGATTCTCAACTACTGGTTTTTTTTTTTCATCGACTGTTGGTATTTTTAAAATTATTTTTTTTATATTTTGTAATACTAATATGTATATGTCGGAAATACGTTACTGAGTTGACTAATCGGAACGCTAGCGCTACCTAGCGGCGTACGACGTAACGTTCGGGCCGGCCGGAGCCGGAGTTAAGCACGCAGAGTTCATCGGTCAAGCAGTGGACACGTTTAGAAACTGTCACGCATTCCCAATAGTTGTTTTGTATTCCTACAGTATGTGTATTGCTAGTGTGATTAATTTGATCGTGAATTATAATTTAATCTGAATTGCAAACGGTTTTTCTATTGTGAAATAACCAACACTACCCACAGTACGCCCACAGTATTTAAAATATCGCTGATAATAACGTAAGAGACGCCTACCCTTCTCCGTCATATAATAGAACTATTATATGACGGAGAAGGATAGATCGTATTAATTCACTAAAAAAGGAAGACTTCGTAAGCAATGGGAAATTGCTACGTCACGTCACAAGCACTTTACAGTCACAAAACATTTAAGGTTGTGTTCTGATGATTTTAGTGCTAAAGACTATAAGAATAAAATGTTTTTTTACAGGTCATACAATAAACCGAATGTAAAAAACACAATATGTTTAGAGCTAGTTACTTTAAAAAGCATCTTGTAAAGTAGTTCAATATCAAAAAAACAAATGTGCATGAAATACTTAATTTAATCTTTTGGTATTATTTTATCATAAATTTATATTAAGAAGAATGAAATTAATGTGTTGACGCGTGGAACTAGGACTGACGAGATAAATGCTTCCTTGAAAAGGTCGACTCTATGGTTGAGAGTTCATAGATTGCGCTTGACCATCAACATGCGAGCTCGGCTTGGTGGGAATTCACACGTTCAAAAATTCTTCGATGTCCTTCTAAAAGTTGGTAAAGGTACTCTATCAGAGAATGTGACCAGTTGGCCCTACCAGAGAGTCTTGGTAGAGTAGTTCCCACTTTAGAAGATCTGATTCGTCTGGTGTATGGTCAGTCGAATACTGTAGGTACCGATAGAATTCTTGGGTAAAATACAATAGACGTTGATATATTAGTAACCTGTTTCGCTTAACTATTTCTAAAGAGCCATAAAAAACCCTGAAAGAAATCGACACGTGTTTCACCTCTCAACGAGGTATCCTCAGGATGACGATTAACTTGTCGTGAACCCGAACATGGCGTGTTGCCACACCGAGCGCTGGACGCAGAATCTCTATCTGTGTCGATTTCATTCAGGGATTTTTATGGCTACTAAATATGTCTAAGTCTATTTTATTTTATAATGGATTTCCTCATGGTCACGAATTCAATTAACTATTTTAATTCTTGGGTGTATGAACGGGCCATTTTTATGCCCAAAAATGATCAAGCTGCAGCTATCAACCACAATATTCTCTTGCACATTGAAGGGAGCGAAGTGATATACGTATCCATCGGTTAATACTGTTGTGGAGCAAGATGATGCCATACATTACCACGTAGAATTTCTGAATTCGTTAACGGCAAGTGGACTTCCGGCGCACATCATTCAGCTGAGGGTCGGTGTCCCAATTTTGCTTCTTTGGAACTTAACTCCGCCGAAGCTGTGTACGGAACGTGGCTCAAAGTCTTGTCTTTGCAGAGAAACGTCATCGAGGCAAAAATTCTAACAGGTTATAATGTTGGTGAGACAGTGTTTATACCGAGTATACCACTAATTCCCCAAAGTTACCCCTTCCAGTTTAAGCGTGTGCAGTTCCCTGTGAGCGTATGCTTTGTGATGATTATCAAAAGGGAAAAGGGGCAGACACTGAAGGCTGCGGGTGTCGATCTCAAGACAAGCTGCTTCTCACACGGATATCTGTACGTCGCTTGCTCCCGCGTTGAGAACAAAACTACAAACGTACGTAGTATACAAGGAAGTTTTATCAAAATGTGGCTGTTATTGTATTATATTGTGGTGTCTTACGATTTCCACGTGAACGAAGTTGCGGATAGAAGCTAGTCAATAATAAGTTTGAATACTAAATGCAATCACACACACTGCTGTTCATACACATACAAAACAAATGAAGTACACAATGTATACACAACAATCTCTCGCGTTTTTCTTACCTACATTAACACTCCATTTACTGTTGACTCTGTGTTAATGTAAAGGCTCTTTCAAACAGGCGCGACACAAAGACACCGCTCGTCGCGCGACGAGCGGTGTCTTTGTGACGCGTCGCGTGTCGTGCCTGTTTGAAAGACCCTTAAAGCAAATCGTTTCTAGTATTTGAATAAAACCAAAAACTCCCCAATAATTACACCCTTTGGCAAGTTTCATGCATTGTTACGATTATTCGCATAGTTTTGACTCCTAGTGCTGTCTGCTCCGGTTCTAACTGAAGCAACTTTGTGAAGCTGTCTGTGGCTAATTATGCCGATCGAAAATATTTTCTGTTCTTTTTCTTTATTTTAGTGATTTTTTTTAAATTAGGCAAATACGTCACTTACTTAAATTGTTTATTTTCGTGCTTTTAACTCATCTTGAATCAAGAATGTCTTTGATTTTTTTATCGACACCCATGCTACAAATTTTCTATAAAAGTTTCTGAAACAGTTAGCTTATTGCCAACATTAAAACAGCCAGTGTCATAGTAACCATAATATCATCCAAATGAGTGTTATAATGTTGTACTAAATTTCATTATGCAACTCGAATTTCAAAAAAGAACATTGTCATGTATGCAACTCCTGGTTTCCATCACCTTTTGTAATGGAACGTTGAAGCGGGGGACAGCAGCCCCCGCTGCACGCATGCGCGGGGATGTGCTGCTGCAGGCGACAAAAATCCCACGAACTTCAGTACAAGTGCTCGTATGAGGCACTTGTACTGAAGTTCGTGGGATTTTATTTATACTTGATCTTGAATTACAAACACCAATGGTTTCAAAACCTTTTACAGAGGATTAATATCATGGGTGTAGATAAAGTCTTGTATGCAACTGTACATAATTAGGTATTAAAACACTCATGTGATACTATTATCACACTCGGCTTCGCCTCGTGTGATACGTAAACCAACATTCGTGTTTTAAAGGACTATTTGAATTTGAAGACATAATATTGTCTGTCTTATTATTACAAACTAAAGTACAGTTCTATGTAATATTGACTTTACTATTACAACACAGTAGCACAGATAAACTTTACCAACATTACGAAGTTATTTGTGTTCGATGCTGGAGAGGCATGTGTACACAACATACACAGTACACACACAACACAGATAATATATTCAATATTGGGTCGATAGTTGTGCCTTAATATGAAAATCTATGTAAATGCTGTTAAAGTTGGCACAACTCAAATATTAGCAAGTATGATTATGCGAGCTCTGACGTTCAAGTACGTTTTGCTCGCTCTGCTTCGCGTTGTCCGCTCTTACAGCTCAGATTGCTCCCGTGGGAGAGCCTGAATGTTACCGCACCGAACATATCGCTCCATGATGAGCCATCATTTCTATCTATTTCTGTGTTTCTAAGCGATGGTTGAGTCATGTTTTATCTTTAACATTTTCTTCGGCTAACTTAATTTCTTCTTTTACTTAAGAAATTTGTGTAATCAGACACGAAGACTTGGGATAGAGCTTAATGAAACGAATTGCTAGAGGCTTTTGTTATAAGGCACACTTAGGAAGGGAGGATAGATATTTTGTAAACATATTTTTTTTTATTTATCGTGCATATAATACTTATTAAGCTTTCCTCGTTAATACGACTTTATGCAGACGGTAACTTTTTAATTCCCGCCCGCAAAGACGAGCCAACCAAAGCACAAGGGCACTACCTACCTTTTCTTGAAGCGCTCCGTCGTTTTTTTAACCCTCATAACTTGGGTTTCGATTATATCAGATAAACAAAATTCTCGGGATTTGACTTCAGCAATAGACTTATTAAACATATAAAGTTTCAATTGCATAGTTCTTATACTTCTGATATTATTTATATTTAAAAAACCCTGATTTCGTCGCTGACTCACTCACTCACTGATTATCATCAAAATTCTTATGGTACGAAAGCTGAAATTCAGTATGTAAGTACGCTAGTATTAGTACACAAACAACAAAAAACTCTACACGCCCCACCAACACACCCACGACGATCGGGCCGCAAACGGCCACATATATTAACTAAGGTGTAGTTTGTGAAGTTTGGGTTTGTACAGTTAGGGCGTGTAGAGTTAGAAGCTTGGTTCTACATGAGATCTGATAATTTTTTGACAGTGCGAGCCATATGGCTCGTCTCGGTAACATTTTACATGAAAATGTTTTTTGGGTCCCATTTACTGTAAGTATAGATACATACGGCCAATCGCATACAGTAATAACAAATTGTTATCATAGACATGCGGTTGACTATACAAACGTCTTTAGCAGATTCCAAGTTGAAACGTTGTATCTTAGTTTCTTCCTATTACTTTATAAAGTTGTGTTATCTATCAGTAATGTAAACTTATAAAAATGTGAAACTGGTCTAGATAGACTATCTATAATCTAAGATCTAAGGTCTAGATATAAGTAGATACTTTATGTGAAATTTGAGTTTTAAAATCCCATTTACCTGTTAATCCCATAAGTGTTTGGACATGAGGTTAATTATACTGTCAACCACGTATCAGTGGTTGACTGTACTGTACTCTAACACTTGTACTGCGAAAATCGCCCTTACTGCTACGACATTAAGGCGCTGTCAATGTAAATTTGTTACCAGTTGTGTGCGGTTTGCTGTAGAATGATGTTATTGTTTGTAGATCCTCCATCGTTCGTGATCTCGCGCTGGCCAGGGTTCGGCGTGTCGCTGTCGGCCGGCGGCGCAGCGGCGCTGCGCTGCGACGTCGATGCTAACCCGCCAGCTAGAGCCTGGTGGCTGAGGGACGACGCCAATCCTACCAGGTACGAGGGAACCAAAGCACAAGAGGGAGGAGGCCTATACTCAGCAAAGGGTGGCAAAAGGCTGCCGATGATGCTGATGAAGGACTATAATACCCTTTAGTTGAGATATGCATGACTTTAGACGAGTTGCAGTATAAAAAAGTTTGTTTAGGAATCTGAAAGCATCGAATACTATTTATTTTCACAGGTTTAAAAGAGAAAGTCAAGTTTTTGTTCTTTATGTAATACCGTCAATTGTTGTTAAATTACTAGTAAATCAAGGAATCTTCCAGGGTACTATACCGTGTCCAATTTTCAATACTTCTTATAAGTACCAACTCTCTTTAATCTTGTTCTAACAAGGTGAAAACAGACAACAAAAAATCTAAAATAAAGATATATACCTACCAATGAAATTCTGCGACATAATGTATGTACATACAATGTGAAGGAAAGCGATGCGTCCGTCGGGTGGATTATAAGTTGTCGTAAGTGAACTAAACAATCCGAGACAAAGGGCGCTGACACTCCACTTTTATTCGTCGTGTCTCTATTCCCTGTATCCCTCGCCCCGGGGTTCCTTTTGTTAGCATCGACCTTTGAGCACCGCAAGGTCATCTAGTTACGTTATAATACAGAATACGGACGTTACGTGTTAGTTATTTAAGCCTCTTTATGTTGTTTGTTTAATAAAAGTTGTTTTTTCGTTGTTGTTTGGGAAGTCCGTAATGTTTTGAATACTGAGTTCATTAAAGTTTGTTTGGGTGGATGCTTTTGTTTGTAAATACATATATTGACTATTGATGTGGAATGTATGACGAACAGGTAATGCTTGAATATAAAAATAAAGTTTGCCAGTTTTGTGCTCCGTGGTTGTTGATTTTCTATCAGACGGGTGTAAACCCTAAACACAAACAATATATTAGTAAGTTAACAGAGGTCACCGAAGCCCACTAAATGCGGTTTAATACACAGTGGATTACAGAGGCTCGACCGATTGACCTAAATCCGTTTGATATGGCATCATTTGCAGGATTTAATACTAATTAGAATTACACGAGAGGAGACATGTAGGAATTGTTATCTATGTAACCTAACGTAGTTCAGTTGGAATACCCATCCCTTTCATTTTGACAATGCTAAAAGCCCATTGCTCCATTAATATGCTGAAAGTCTAGCATTCATCTCTGAACTTATTATATTTTTTAAATAAGTCGTATTTTGTTGTTAATATGGTAAATGATCGTGTCCGTGAGTTCTGTGACCTTTTGTTTACGCTTAATATACCTTACTTCTTTGAAGTATTCGTCTACTCATCAGTAAAAGTAACGTAATGGATATCTTCCGCTCCGCAGTTCACATCGCGTTGACTCGTGGCATGCTCTAAACAAGTTGTTTAATTATTTTCTCTGCAGTCGGGGTCGCAAGATGCGTATCTCTTGTGCATGTAGCTCGTGGTTAAGGGCTTGGCAATCAGGGTGCTCTAAATGAGCTCCAGTTGGGACTTTTTCAAATAACTTGTGTGTATGTGCTAGTTCCCCGCCACCACTGGAAGCTGGCGATGAAACGGCGCGCGGATCGGCCACGTTGCGCTGGGCAGCTCTGCGCGGCTCACACGCGGGCTGGTACCGCTGTCGGGCCACCTGGCTTGATACCGAGTATTCGTCTATTGGATACTACCTTAATGTTATGTGTAAGTATTGCTCTTAAACCATTATTTGATTAATTTATTTCTTTACTGTCTTTATTTTGCTTGCTCTTGACTCATGTTACTTAGGATCAGCGCAAAATTGGTTTTCTCTTCTGATTTACCCTATTTCATTATCATTCACTTTCTTTTCATTCATATCCTCTATCGTAAAGGTATCATCATTATTATGTGCATTAGAATACCATAAAAAACTTCTCTTATTATATGTTCTGATTATTGTCACTACTTACTGTTAACAAAATATATAATTTCCCACAAGCTCCGGAAGAGAATACGGAGACGGTGACAGAAGCTGAGAATGACCCAGAAGAGCCAGATCATCAGAAGGTGGAAGTTCCTCTCGGAGGGAACGTGCAGCTACACTGTCCTAAAGGTACGGCTATCCTGCTTAGGAAGTAATGTCATATAATGTCAAATGATTAAAAACAGAAAAACAAAATATAATTCATTAATAATTGTGTGACATTAATTCCGATATTATTATACAGACATTTCTCTAATAAAAAGGCTTTTAATTTTGCTTTAAACAAGTGAGTGTCATAAATCAAGGATCCTACGTACAAGTCAAATAACCTTGTTTGTAAAAAAAAAAACAAATTAAATAGTCCGTAAATACCAAACGCAACTATTATTAATTGGCAGTCCTGTGAAAGGTGCTATACATGAATTTTTACTAACTGTACATTTTATGTGTATCCAATTTGGTTCGATCGTGCTTTATGACGTAGTTTTCATGTGTCTTGTTTTTCGTACAGGGAGTGTTGGGTGCTGGTGGCGCCGCGTCGTGGGCAACTCCAGCGAGTCCTGGGCCCCGGCCGGCTCGCATCATGCTCACGGTGTCTTGGGTAAATTCTTCAGCAAGTGTACTCCATAGCATAAGAACCTCTATACACATACTCATAACGCTGATTCTCCTTGTACACAGGTATAAAAGACGCGTTGTATCAAGAAGGAGGCGAGTATCGCTGCGTGGGTGCGCGTGCGCCCGACCTCATGCGACTGAGAGAGCTAAAACGGGTCACTCTCAAAGTTACCGGTGAGTAGTTATTTATGTTTGAAACTGTTATGAATCCAACTGTAACTACGGGAGTCTTCAAATGTTGAGTGACTAGGAGTGGTTACTTCTAGGCAAGTATGCACCACCGTCAAGACTGCTTCAAACAATGTGTTATAATTAATTACATGGAAGATAAGGGTCAACACAACTATATTTCTTGGTGGCGAGCCAATCTACATAATTATAAAAACCGGTCAAGTGCGAGTCAGACTCGCACATGATTCCGCACCACAGGATTCCGCACCACCGTACAATATTTAGCAAATAAATGAAAATACTAAACGAAGAATTAGATTATTTTTCATCAAAAATTTAAAAAATCGCAAATATATTTGTATTTTATAATGATACTATAAATTATATACAATTATGGACGAAGTTATGATGACGAACAATTACCGGAGATTAATTGTGAAGGACGGCACGGTTGACATCTGTCGGGCATGCCACCGTCCGGGAGAATCAATCCGACATATTATCTCCGGGTGTTCTCGTCTAGCTAATGAAGAGTACTTGCATAGACACAACCTTGTAGCCAGGATTATCCACCAGCAACTTGCTCTGAAGTACAGCCTTGTGGAATCGGAAGTGCCGTACTACAGGTATGTGCCCGACCCAGTTCTCGAAAATGGAAATATCACATTGTACTGGGATCGATCCATCATCACTGACAGAACTATTGTTGCCAATAAGCCTGATATAGTGGTGGTGGATCGAGGAGAGCGGAGCGCAATGATTATTGACATAACGGTCCCGCATGACGAGAACCTCGTGAAAGCTGAGAAAGACAAACAAATTAAGTATCTTGACTTGGCTCGCGAGGTTGTCGACATGTGGGATGTGGATTCAGCAATCATTGTGCCGATAGTCGTGACAGCCAATGGCTTAATCGCCAAGAGCCTCGACCAACACCTAAGGAGGCTCTCGTTGGGCAGCTGGATCAAGGGCTTGGTTCAGAAAGCGGTACTCCTGGACACGGCTCGCATTGTCAGAAGGTTCCTCTCTCTGGAGCCCTGACCGCCGGTAGCTTGGACCCTGTTCCCAATACCGGTGGGCTACTATTTTTTATATTTTTAAATGTTTTTATATTTTTTATATGTTCTAATATTTAAAAATATAATTTATAAGTATGTAAATGAAATAAAGGCTATAAATTACAAAGTTAATTTTTGCAGTTGCAGAAAATCACCCTTAAATAAAAAACCTTAAGAATCAGCGTTTTCAGTATTTGTTGATTATATACAGTATATGGTACATAATGTACAGAAGTTTCAAATTTCTAACTTATTTAGTTGTTGCGACAGAGCTCGTACAAAAATGGTCTTAGACTGACGACTTTTACGGCCCCCTATTTTTTCATTTTTGAGGAAGAAAAAAAAAATACTCTACTCGATGAATTTAATATCTACAATGATACCCCACATGCCAGAGTAAGATTTTGTTATTTAAATCAAAAGTTTATTGTATGGGGACTCCCCTTTAATTTTTATTATTTGATGTTATAGCGGCAATAGATACACAATCTGCTAAAATTTCAATTGTCTACCTATTACGGTTCATGAGATACAGCCCGCTGATAGACAGACGGACCGTTTGGCACCCTTCGGTTACGGAACCCTAAAAATGAAATGTCAATCACAGTCAATAAAATGTCATAGTCTCTGTAGGTCTGTAGATGAGATAACAGTGAGAATAGTTGGAATCCATCGTAACATCCATACAGGTGGTGCCACAGCGACGGCTCTAAGCGCCGAGCCAGCAAACGGCGGCTGGCGGCTCGAGTGCGGCGCGTGCGGGCGCAACGTGCGCGTGCTATGGGTGCGCGCGGGCGGCGCCGCGCCCGCTACGCTGGCGCCCGACCTGGCGCAGCACTGCTGGCGCGCCGCGCTGCACGTGGCCGAGCCCGACGAGGTGTGGTGCGTGGCCGCCGCCGGCCATAGCGGGGCCGTCGCCGTGTTCCCGCGCAGGACTGCCTACCCCTCGCCTGCGCCCGCACGACACACCGTCCGCGCCCTACACAATGAAGCCGCTGCATTCACTCCGGCAGTTGTTTTTGTCCTAATGGTATTAACCATCTCCATGACTTGTGAAGTTTAGTTGGCAATAACAAAATACACCAATCCCGGGGAGAAATGCCACTGCGATGGAAGAAATTGGACAAACAGTCGTCACTATGGAGTCCGAAATGCGGAGAAAGAATAGAATCCGACATAGTGTAGTGATAAATATAAAAAGTGAACAAAAAGTCACTAACGTCCAAATCAAAAAGAGTGTCCTCGAAGCAAGAAAAGTGATTGTGACGTCATCATAGTGTCCAAAGCTTTACTGTGGTGCGCCAAACTGTTATGTGAAAGGTTTCGCTCGTTGTCCACAAACTGTAGCATTCTCGTGTGTTGTTACTCGTCCAAGACGACCTGACTTGTCAATCTATCTCCTAATCTAGTCTTCGTAGCTACCTACTGTATTACGTCATTATTGGTTACTCTAACGTGTCTATACTCGTATGTATCTCCTGACACGTTCGCTGAAGCAACTACTGTTTTATCTTCTTCTACGATCCAAAGGTCGATGACAAAGTCAATTTTAGAATCATAAAGCGATTTTCGATATTGACCTCTACAGTTACATGGAACTCAGATTTCCGTTGGTGAACATTGTATTTCTAGCAGTCTGTTACGTTGTTTAATCATCATCGAGCCTGTTACATGTGTTTTTGGTAAAAAATGTTAAAAGTGACGATGTCTTTGACGTTCATGATTTTGTTCGATGTTTCTATTTCACATTAACCCCTTCCCCTCGTGAGCTCGCTATCGTTGGTATCTGATACTACTTTCTTCTTGCCTCAGCGAGCGTGTGTGCGGCCTAATCCTTGTATCCTTTGAGTTATATCTTCTCTCCACCTTCCTGTATCCTCTTATTTTCTAACGTAATTTATAAACAGGAATCAAATGTGCCAAATTGTTGATATTTTAAAATTTAAAATAGATTTTTCTTATATTGATTATTATAAATATATGGTCGATTATTACGTTATGTTCGGATTTTAATGCAATGTGAACACCAAATGATATGAGATTATAAAGTTAATGTAAGTAAGTGAGAGTTAAGCTCGTGTGCTAGTTGTCAAGCAATACGCGGTGGCAGTTGTGACGTCAGAGTAGTTCATCGACAAATATCTAGGGAACAATACGCACTACGACTAATTTTACGACTAGTCGTCCGAATAGTTGTCTGTTTTTTAGAAATTATAGATGGGCTATTACGCTGTCTATTCAGAAAATATCTTATCAAATATTTTGTAATTTTGAATCGACTATCTACTTTTACTACAAGAATTCATAACAAAAGTATCGCAGTGCGTAGTGCGCCGACGAGCGACGAGGTCCCCTCGATTGAGTGTAGCAATGTAAAGCAATAATATATGTAATATCGAGAGAGTTTGTCTCTGGCGCGACAACCGTCTTCAGCCCAGGCTAGCATTTAACTATACTATATTTTATATAGATGTCAAATTCTTAAAGTATAAATACTATGTATCATAGCTTAAACTGAATCATGTAAATTTCGATGTCAATTTTAGTCGTTCGTTTAGGTCGGACGTTTTTTGTATGGACAAGATACTAATAATATTTGCTACCACAATTTTTGCAACAATCTCGTAGTGTAAGGGGTTTTGATCAAATGTTCGGCGTTAGTGTTGGTGTCGGTTGGTTGGTTGGTTAGGTTTGTTAGATTGTGTTTAGTATCGTTCTGTTTCTTCTGATACTCGACGCTGTCTCAATGTGAAGCCAATGTTTGTTTGTGTGCTTCATGAGAGATGACTTTGTAACAACTAGTATTGTTATGCAATGTCTTAACTATTGAGTTAAGACATTGCATAACAATATTCCGTGCTCTTAAGTCAAAGGAGTAGATAATAATGCAATTCTAGCTGTTAGCAGCGCTAAGACCATTTGGCGCAAGATATTATTAATACTTACAACTACTCACTTATCTTGAGGCAAATCAAGCACAAGGTAAACCACAAAGCTTTCGAAATCACAAAGCGTTTAGTCCTTTGATTATAGTTTTGTATCCGCATTCTTGTTGCTGTCTAGTTTTATTACATAAAAGTGTGTGTTCGGTAAATATTAGCAGTCATCTCTCTTGACACACACTGAGTATAAAGATATATAGTAGTCGTTGTTAAGATTGTGATAAAGAGGCGCGGGCGCGTCGCGGACCGCACCGTCCATATGTCACGAACTCAGCAAGATGTCCGACATGTCCGTGTGTCGCAGAGAATTTAATCAAGTAACCAGTATCGTTAGTTTGTTAGCTGTAGCAAGATGTATTTTTGTATGTCTCAGCGTTTATCGTCAATTGGACAATGAGTTTGGAAAAAAATAATGTAATTCTAATTAATATAAAGGCACTATGTACTTTTAGCGGATGATTAACAGAGGACTTTCTATGAAACTGAGTCATTAATAATGATTATTTTACCTTGTGCTGCAGGGCACCTTAACATAGTAAAACGATTTAGCGTTAACCTGTCAGCAACCTTAAAAACCACCCAATCAAAAAAGCTGTGAAGTATTCCTACAGTGAATACATTCTTATACTATTACTCAGTTTCAGCAGTACAGTACTCATCTTTCATCAAATAATTTAAGCGACATCCACAAGCTCAAATCCTGAATTTCTGGCGCTATTTCCATACTTTTGACTTGTTTAAGAAAACATTTCATTCCTCTGCAAATCATCCGCAAGATTCTCATAGCACCAAAAACAAAAAAATCGTTGTTTCGTTCGTACCTGGATGATGATATAATGATCCGTCCATGCGGAATTCGATGTAGTTAGTTAAGGAGCTACGTAGAACCTTCGTGTCCCGCTCCCGCCATTTCTGTCGTGTCTAGCTCGCTGACGCAGAATCAGATGGTACAGAACGCTCACTTTAACAATGAATGATGGCCAAAACTAATATTGGAACGTACCTGAAAAGTGTACAAAACAACTTTCAGTACTTATTATTTTAGTCATCGTTATTTCGCACCAATTGGGTGACTAATTTGTACAGTCAGGATACAGAATGTTTAGCAAATTAACTATCAACCTTTTTCGTCGTTGTTAACCAGTGGTATGAAATGGCTATAGCACGGCACGTAGTGTCAATTCGCTAAACTAGTACTTACTCCATTTGATACATACTCCGTGGTTAATTCACACCACTCGTTGTTAACAGTGAGCGCTCTGTACCGTCTAACTCTGTAGTATCATGCTGTATGATTCTAGTTGGTCGTCATCTGTCGTCACTCTCGGACATTCTGTCTCCTCATCTTTTTGCACTTCCTCTCTCTGTCCCTTGTCATCCCTTTACGGCCTTGTACCCTTGGAGCAAATTTTCCCATTGGTTCACCCTGGCCTCTTTGGTTTTTTGTGACATCTAAGGTTCATTAAGGGTATCAGTATTACCTTTTTCATCAACGGCAGCTAATTTAGATCGGTGTAGCTACTTTGGAGAACCACTGTCTCGTTTCGTGCCAGTTAATGGGTAGGTAATGTGCTTCATCCAGTCGACTTTGGTGAACTGCAACCACTTTCTGCTACTGTGTCAAAAATATACCATTGCGGCCATACTCTGTCACTGTCTCTTTGTTCCTCGGGTGTCTCTCAGCCGGTAGTACGCTCCGCGGCCCCGCACCTCGTATCTGCTGGCCGCGCCCGCAACCACTCTACCAGTCACACACTCATAGTACCTGGTCATACATTATGGCATACCAAGTTTTAGAAAAAGATCAAACTCAAAGCATTTATTTCTAATAAACCATTTACAGGCACTTTGAATTGTCAAGGATCCGTCGTTGTAGGTTCCTATGAAGAACAACCGGCAAGAAACTCCACGGACACTCTTTTAAATCAAAATATTGTAACAAAGTATTTGTTACATCATCCATTTTGAAATTATAGGTAGGTACACATTGTGAGAACGATGGAGAAAAACGTGCCCTTGAAAAGCGTCCAGAACAAAAAGTAAACAACAAAAAATCAGTTAAAAAATAAAATAAGTAATTATAATAAGCCGTGGTAGCTAAGCAATGACCAGTCCCAATTGTTCGTCCGTGTAGGGTGTCGACTCCGTCATTCATACGTCTGTGATAGTGTCTTTCTAAACTTTGATGTGTCAAATATATGCCCGGGTATAATTATTGTCATTCAATTATTTATGACGTTATATGTTTTATCAACCTTGTATGCAGTGTGTATGATTCTCGTAACTCAAGCGGTAAGGTAAACGACAAAGTAAGTAAACGATTCTGTTCACCTACTTATCGATACGGTCGGTTGCAAGACAGCTTCTTAGTAAATCGTGTTTCTGAGCAGCGCTACTGAGAAGCGTCTTCGCAGCCATATGAGTATTATTGCCGCGGTAGTTCCGAGAGCTCATGTACAGTCGCGGGCGCGGCCGCGTGTCCTTTTCAGTTTCGTACTTAGCGTCCATTCGATACTACTGTGTCGCATCTCGGTGCCAACATAATTTAATAGATCATAATATATATTTACATTTTATTATATACATTTTATTGTTTACTTTGATATTGAATGTACAGAATCCATATATTCATCGCCATGTGTTTATGGAAATCGTATACCGGATAAAATAAATGATATAAAAATATTGAAGAGTTTCATTTCATCGTTCTACTTTCGACTTTGCATCGATAAGACAGCCTCGGCGCGTCGTGGAGTCGTACAATGTAAAATCAACCGTATCATCCCAACGATTTGGTTGGTTTAAGCTTACAAAGAAGGAGTTTTAATAAAGTTAATTTCAGTGAGGGTGCGTGAACAGTCAGTGGTGCGTGCAATCGGAGCGGACAAACGCGCTGGTACTGGGAGATGGGAATATCGGGATGTACGCTTGGACGTATTGTACACTTAGGAAAATCATTGTTAAGCAAATTGACAACATACTTCAATTTGCCATGTTAAAGAAGGAGCACGCCTGTGTATGCAGCCTTTCATAAGTGTTCCAGGGCATTTGACCTGGTTAGGTATGATATCCTCTGGCGTAAATTGAAAGATACAGGTGTGCTGGGTGAGTTGATTATATTTTAAAATATTGGTATGACCGCCAAACTAACCAGGTCAAATGGCTTGGCGAACTTTCTGGTGAGGACAGGTTGGAGTGTGGAGTGAGACAGGGGGGGATTAACATCTCCTGCACTCTTTAACTTGTACGTGAACGGGCTGATTGATGAGCTGAGCGACGTCGGAGTAGGATGCTCGATCGATGGTCACTGTATTAACAGTATTAGTTATGCGGATGATATGGTGTTGCTCAGCCCATCAATAGCTGGATACACGGTCTCCTGTACAATGAAGAGAAAAGCGAGCTCTTGGTATTTCAAGCCAGTGGTCATAAACTGGGGCAACTGTGCTGCTTAACGCTGTCGCTCTACAAAGAGTAAGAGAGTTAAAATACCTCAGCCATGTGGTCACCGAGGATTTGAAAGACGATGGAGACATAGAAAGGGAGAGGAGACCGATGGCGATCCGCTGTAACATGTTGGCACGCAGATTTGCGAGATGTAGTTTAGAGGTAAAGATCACTCTGTTTAAAGCATTCTGCCAAACTCTCTACACCTGCAATCTGTGGGTCAACTACACGCAGCGGGCCATCAACGCTCTCCGAATACAAATAATAACGCGTTCAAGGTGCTGGTGAGGCTCCCCAGCTGCTGTAGTGCGTCTGCGATGTTTGCTCACGCGCACACAGATGGCTTTCACACTATTCTGCGGCGCCGCATCTCTTCGCTGATATCCCGCACGCATGGGAGCGCCAACACCATCCTGAGCATGCCCAGCCACAAGCTGGACAGCCCCCTTCTGGGGCAATGCGTTCAAGTACAACTGCGTGTGCCCGGTGGTGGGCGGCAAATACTTAAATTAAATATTAACTAATATAGTTTGTAATTCGTTCTACTAACAACATTATGGGCCAAATGTGTCTGAAATAAAAAGATTTTATTTTATTTTATTTATTTATTAAAGACATTTTATACAAGTGTCAAAGAATGACAGTTGTGATTTGAATAGGTATGACTGGTTGACGGTCAATTTGTTTAACAATTAATTTCTCGACTAAAGGATGTTTTTTACCTAACGGCTCGCATCGCATCGGATCGGAAAGGATACGAAAGGATGCGGTGACAGCCGATCGCGTCCGGCGCGGGATGTCGGCGCATACGATCGGTTCCGTACCGTCGCTTGCGAATGTATCCGTTTCTGCGCCTAGGCAAATAGTTTAATTCCCACAGTGTTGACGTATTCTAATTTATGAAAATGGTTGAAGTTGGCTATTGCATTAGAAGAAGAAAGTAATCATAAAACAGCCGAAAGGATCCGATCGGATACGATGACAGGTCGCCGCATCCGTTCGTATCCTTTCCGATCCGATGCGATGCGAGATGTTTAGTGGAAATCATCCTTTATTCTCTTTCTGTAATTCGAACACAACCGTTCGCTTTGAAAGAACAGTATAAATGAAATCTTCAAATCAATAAACCGAATAGTGAATTTGCTTATTAGATATACTCTGTCACCAGTTTGATTTTGGAAGTAGAGTAAGTTTTTTGCATAATATGCATAGTGTCGGTGACTTGACTTCGGCCCCTTTTTTAACCGACTTCCAATAAGGAGGAGGTTAAATCTTCGTCGCGTATGTTCGTTTGTTTTTTTTTTTTAATTTATGGCCACCGATTTCTCGGTCGATGTAGACCGATTCAAAATTATTTTTTTTTGTTTCAAAGGGTATGCTCGTGAGGTGGTCCCATATAAATTTCGGTGGCGAAAAAAAAACGGAAATTCAAAACCATAGACACCGACTTCCGAAATTAAAGTTATTTTTCACTTTGTAATCATCATCCATATGTTCTAAATAGGAAAAAGTAGTTATTGAACCTAACTCAAAAACTATTCAAGCAAAGTTAATAAATTTTATATGGGCCAACCTTGAGAGCATACCCTTTCAAATAAAAAAAAGAATTTTGTAGTGTTTTTTTTGGAAGTTGGTTGTTATTTTTTTTTTTTTGTAAAAAGTTTTTTGTTGTAATAATACACTTAATTAACACTACGTATCTATTTAAACCCCTTTCATGTCCCGTCATCTCACGGTCAATCCAGAGAAATGGTTTCATGAATTCGGTTTCAGAGAAGTGCCTAATATCGATGGAAACAGCATTACAGACATTCTTAGAATTACTCGAGATGTATTTGTAACGGCTCGGGCTTTGCAGGTAGGCTGCGCAGGCCGTTAACTGATACGTAGTAGGTTAGGTTAGATAATTGAAACGGCCCTCGTAAGACGCTGGATTTCAGCGTCGGTAGCACGTGGAGGTCGCCTGTCAGCACAGGCTCGCGGCGGTAGGCGGCAGGTAGGCAGGCCTTCGTCAGACCTCAATAGCGTGCAGGTTACGCGTGTAAGCAGCGTGCAGTGTTAGCAAGGGGTAGCTTGTCCTCAGCCCGTATCAACAGAGAGCCCCTAGGTCGGGGCACAAGTAATCCTGATGGTCAAGGAATACCTTCCACCAGGTAAGTAAGCGGTAGTCGAAAATGCTGAGCGTCCATAGAAAATTTGTGTTGTGCCACGTTTTTATCGATGTGGTTAGTTACTTACTAATTGTGATATTTTAGCATCACTCGACTAATTACAGTTGAGACTTCACACAACGCTACAGTACCCCGGCCTCAGAAAGACGATTTTACCTGTATAAAATCCGCTAGAACTAACTATATCTTCCTGCTATTATATCCTCTATCTGGTTCAAAAGCCAGCCAGTTACACCTTTGGCTGAATTCCTACACGATATGTAAGTGATTCATGTTACTTCTGGTGACTGCCTGTAGTTCATACACAATTAGGAGTGTAAGTGTACCTGTATTGGTATGTTCGCCCCTAGGGTCCTCAGTATTTTCTATAGCAACGCCATTTTAACGTATTAGATTAGTTTTTGTCAGTTATTCTTGAATGCACCCACAGTCTGGTGCGGTCACCTTGTTTGTAGGAGTCGCCTTTAAGATGTTCTTGTTTGAACATGACCTAAACAACTCAACAGCTAAGGGTAGTTACCATAGAGACCTACTCTGCCATCAATAAGTAAACAGCCCTCAGGGTCCACAGCATTCTCCATGGCAACGTCTTTTTAACATACAAGATAAATTTTTGGTTACACTATTTCCAATTCTGAACCCCCTCACACACGACCTCACGCAATCCATTTATGTAAGAACCTTAGTTTTTATTTAATATTAAGTAGCAAGTAATATAGTGAGTGCGATCACCAACTGACCAGTACACAGGTACTGGTCCCAAAGGAGCTTAGGACGCCTGCAGCCAAAGGTAAATAGGTAAACCCCTGTAGGTGATTGACCTCCCATGAGATGTGGTGGTCGTAGTCCCTTGGCATCGTTTGACCCGGTGTGGGTCAAACGCTAGCTAGGCCTACGGGACTACTGTGGGTTTTTCCACTTTAGATTCTTAATATGTCAGATACCCAGTGGGTTCCGTGTGTATCGACTAAGTCATACACCAGTGGAGACAGTATTTTAAAAACCTTGCATTTTACGAACTTAGGTGCTAGTTTTTTTGCAGTATTTGTCTTTATCGCTCTGGTAATACGTACGTTTCCAGACTACATCCCCTACATTGTATTCTACGTCCTTCCTACGAAGGTTGTAGCTGGAAGTGTTCCTAAAATATGCTTTTAGCAAAGCTGACTGTACCTTGTCAAATATGCTTGATAGGATACCCAAGTTCTCTACATAGTGGTCTCTTGGTTGGTAAATTATTTCCTTTATAGCAGTGTCCTAATAGTGACAACCGTCAGCGATTAACTCCATGCCATAGACCAGAAACGCTGGTGTGTGGCCTGTGACCTCATTGGTAGAGCTGTTTAGTGCGAACTGAACCTTTGGTATATATAAGTCCCAGGATGTGGATAACGCCGTGATTATAGTTAATTGATTCAAACGTGACCTTGCGGAAATCCATAATAAAATGATGATGTGGATATATTTAGTAACCTTTTCCGCTTAGCTATTTCTAAAGAGTCTTGAAAAGACCCTGGAAGAAATCGACACGTGTTTCACCTCTCAACGAGGCATCCTCAGGATGACGATTAACTTGTCGTGAACTCGAACACGGCGTGTTGCCACACCAAGCACCGAGCGCAGACTGCGCTCGGTGCTTGGTGTTGAGAGGTGAAACACGTGTCGATTTCTTCCAGGGTCTTTTCAAGACTCTTTAGAAATAGCTTAGCGGAAAAGGTTACTAAATATATCCACATCATCATTTTTTTTTTTTTTTGCCGTGATTATAGTTTTATTGTAGCGTTCCACTGTATTTACTTGTGGTGAATATCTTGGTGTGTAGTGTACATTAGGGATATTATATTTTTTAAATAGGTTTTTCATTTCATTAGAAGTAAACTGTGTTACGTTATCTAAAATTACACATTGTGGTATGGCCGCGGGGACTACTACTAAAAAGCGGAAACATCAGGGGTGGACTCACACTCTGCTCAACTGGTCGCATTAGTAGATAACAAAAGCACAGGTACACCAATTAGAGGTCAACCATATTGGCCGAGGTGTAGAGTAAACTCACATTCAATACGACAGTGTACGGCAGACCGTGTCCTAGTTTGTTTTAAATGTGGAGAAAAAGGGCAGAAATATCCTGATTGCGCAGTGTCGTTTCAAGGTAAATCAGTTTTTCTGTTTAATATGCCTCACAGTCAATAATTCCACTTTCCTAAAACCAGAGGCGAATGGAGGGAAATGATGAAGCAATGCCAATTTATTTATTTATTTATTATGGACAAAGAACAGTTACATGCTACTAAATACAGATAAATAATTAAAGTAAGATTTGACAAACATGCAACCCACACGGTGTGGGCCACACCATTGTCCACATTTTAACAAAAGATTAAAAGAAGTGCTGAATACAAGTGATAAAAATGAAACAATAGTTACTGCCATAATATTGCTGTGTTACTTAGCTTAATTCAACTTAAATTACTCGTTACACAAAATATCCATTTTCTTAAATGGTTGCTTAGATATACAAAATTAATCAATTTCTATAAAACGCGTGTTGTAAGAATCGACAAGGCGACGAAAAGGTGCACGTTCCCCAACGTTAGTCCTGTATATGTCTGTATGCAACAGTTGAGGCATGCGCACCCCCCGTCGAATAACACTTCTGGGTATCTTGTAACACAATTAGTTTGTAAGATCAATACAGTCAAATTTGTTATTGCAAATACCGTGCAGCATAGCATCAAGTAACAGCTGCCTAGATCCCAATTCCAGAACACCATACCGTTTCTATAACTGCACGTAAGGAAACTTTGATTGGAAGCAGTTATAGTTCACAAACCGTAAGAAATTCTTCTGCACTCTTTCAATTATAGTGCCATATTTGTCGTAGAAAGGATTCCAGATGGGGACGGCATATTCTAACTGGGATCGTACCAGTCTTATAAGGCAGTAAGAACGTAGAGGGCCGCACAAAGTCACGTGACGATCTCATGACGAAACCATACATCTGATACCTACGCCTTGTTTAGTATATTGTCAACGTGCTTCTCGAAGTGAAAACTGGCATCCAGTGACACCTAAGTCACGAACAGTCTTCATTTAAGAGTGCGTTATGAATTGAATAATTAAAATTTATTTGTGGTTGAATAATTAAATGCGATGGTCTGACATTTGGGTAGACTGAGAAAGAGCCTATTATTAATAATTAATAGGGAGGGTTATTTAATTTTTTTTGTTTTTGAGCTTATTATTAATTTAATTGTTACAGTATGTATAATAATATATCTGGGTTCATTGGAAGAAGTAGACAGTCTTGTATATTCTTGCAAGATCTGTAAATTTTTATATCATCCGCATACATTAAAAACTTAGAGTTGATAAAACATTGTTTAATGAATGAAGAGAAGAGGGCCTAAAATGGATCCCTGTGCTACGCCAGATGTAACAACTATAGCGTCTGACTCGTAACCATTAAATACAACTATCTATGCAAATTACCACGTATTCCGTTGAAATAATTTTTTTCTAAAAGCAGTGTATGAGCCACCTTATCGAAGGTCTTCGGAAAGTCCGTGTACACAGCGTCCACTTGAACATTTTCATCCAATTTTTTAAATAACATAACATAACATCACGCCTTGTTTCCCCGAAGGTTTGGGCAGAGGTGTCCCTGTAGCAGGCACACCCACATTTCGTCAGTTATGTTTAAGTCCCATGTAATAGGGGGCGAGCCTATTGCCATCAACCGGGCATAAATCCAGACTCCGAGCTGCTACTGAGAAATTTCAGATAGAAAACCCAATAACATTTTGCTCGACCCGGAAATCGAACCCAGGACCTCATACTTAGCAGTAGCGCTTGCGACCACTAGACCAACGAGGCAGTCTAAAAGTTAAAAAAGTAGTTGGTAAATAATAACAAATTAGTTGTGGTTGAATGACGATTGACGAAACCATGTTTCTCGGGTAAAATAAGCTGATGAATGTGGGGGTACACGGTGCCATGCACAAGACTCTCAAAAATCTTAGACAAAGTAGAGAGGATGAAAATGGGGCGACAATTCTGTACATTGTTTTTGTCACCAGTCTTATAAACAGGGGTTATAAACACACGTTTCCAAATCGCAGGGAAAACACCCGCACAGAATCATTTATTAAAAATTATTTGTAATGCAGTACACAAGCTATCACGTGTTCTTGTGAAAAAGCTGGGTTGTAAGCCATCAGGTCCAGCCCCTTTAGAGGCATCTAAAGATTTTAAATAATAATATTGCAAGTAAAAAGAGGTAGACAGGCTATACGCGCTCAGCAAGTATCTCGCCAAATTTGGCTTCTGTTAGCAAAGGTATTTATTGTCTTTTTCTCGTTTTTCCTCAACATTCGATCCAATATAGTGACATTGTGGCGTTTTTGAAAATCGAATGATGGGTACGTGACCTATCTACCTCTTCTTACTTAAAATATAATTGTGATGAGGTTTGTTTATGGTTTGTTACAAACCCCGTTACCATTGTGCTCAGCAAGACAATCCGTTAAACGGCTTGTCTGCACAATGTTTAGTAAAGTGTGATATTAAAGTGGCCAGCGCGACTGCTGAGATTGATCCTCAGGTCCAGCAAAGTGTTATAGGTCCGATTGTGGAAATAGGCTCGCCCTCTATCAAAACAAAACAGTTAACAAATAAGGACAGTTTGTGATGTAACTACACACATCAAACGTGTCTAGGGATCAAGTACATTTTTAACTATAAAAATTATCCAATTAATATTTACCTAATCTTGTTTTCCATACTGGCTTCTTACTTTAATTCCTATGTTTAAGTTACTAACTTTCCCTATTTTTTGCAAAAATTAAGAAAAATTGCAATTCTTGCAAATTGTGGGAAATTAACTTAAGTTATGTCGTCAATTAAGTAAATGGAAAAAAAAAGGCAAAAATGAGGATTTTTATTTTTTTTATTGTAAATTAAAAAAAAGAAACAATCTGTGTTTCTACCATTGACACAACTCACACAATCACAGCGATTTGGCATGCTTAAAATCAGTTCATCAAAATTACTTTGAGGAATGGCCGCCCACGTTCTTTCTAACAATTCAAAAAGTTGTTGTGGGGTAGGCACAGCATCCATACTCGGCAGAGCTCTTTTTTGGAGCATCTCTCAAGCGTGCTCAATAGGTTTGAGGTCGGGCGATTGAGCGGGCTACGGCAGAACGGCATCGGCAAGTATGCGTGTTACGACTCTAGCCGTGTGTGTGCGTGCATTAGTCAAAACGAATCACCCAACCGGCTTCGCAAAGGGATGATCACGTCTGAATCAATCCTCTCCGCATAAATCTGAGCATTGAGGTTGTCCCTGATCCAAATGAGATCGGTTCTTCCACCGATCCAAATACCGGCCCAAACCATTATTGTTCCACCTCCATATGAATGAACTTCCTGTCAAAGTTTCAAAAGTTTTTGACGTCCAGAAGTTCTCCAAACTCGAGTATGTCTTTTATCTGGCCTCATAACGAAACGAGATTCATCGGAAAAGCAAAAACAACGCCAGTCTTCTTCCTCCCAATATCTGTATTCGGGAGCCCATTGTAAGCGGGCCCTACGATTGGTGTGCTATAGGTGGAACTCTCAGCGGCCTTCGGGAACGCAAACCCACTTTACGTAAACGATTTCGGATGGTTTGGTCGCTTATCAGCAAGCTTGAAAAGATGTGGAGCCTGGTGGCCAACATCATGGCGGTCATGGTACGATTCCGTCGAGCAGCATTTTGGATGTATCGGTCTTGTCTGCGAGTGGTGATGCAAGATCGTCTCCATGTCGCTCGGCCACGCTGCCCGTGATACGATGGCGTGTCCGAAGGCGGCTTATGACGCTCTGTGTAGTGCTAAGAGCGACAGCCATAGTACGTTGCCTGGAACCAGCTTGCAACATTCCGAGATTCATCATCTCTTCTCGTGTCAAATGATGAAATTGTAATAGTTTTGTAAAAACGCTTTTAACAATAATTTCTGTGCATTTTGGAAGTCCACAGGTAAGTTGGAGGCTAAGCCTGGTCTCGCGGCAGATGTGGGAGGGGTTACTGAGCATGGGGACATTGCTAATTTATTTAGAGATCATTTCAAAGTGAGGTCTCCACTTGGCCCCTCAGTATCAGAAATAGGTTGTGTATCTCATAGCCGAGGGGATGAGCCGCTTCTACGCTTCACTTCGTGGCGAAACAAGTAAGGTCGGTCATAAATAGTATGAGTGGGGGTAAATCCCCTGGGCATGATGGGCTCAGCATAGAACATCTGAAATATGCAGGCATGCATATGCCGAGGGGGTCCTGTCCTTGTTCTATACGATGTGTCTCAGCCATTCATATTTACCGGCAGACTTAATCAAGACCATTGTTGTACCCATCGTGAAGAATAGGACAGGAGACATCTCGGACATGCACAATTATCGCCCGATCTCTCTTGCTACTGTTGCGGCCAAGGTGATGGACAGTTTGCTAGACTCTTATTTGGCAAGATATGTTAAGTTGCGCGATGCACAGTTTGGGTTCTGTCCTGGACTATCAACCGAAAGTGCTATCCTAAGTGTCAAGCATGCTGTCAAATACTACACTGACCGTAAGATACGCCTGCGTACGCCTGCTTCCTTGATCTCTCCAAGGCTTTCGATCTCGTTTCTTATGATGTGCTTTCGAGTAAATTGAGGAGTAGGGGTATACTGGAGGAGCTGGTCAGAGTATTGCAGTTTTGTTACCGTAGCCAGACAAATGGTGTCAGATGGCCTGATGCGCTCTAGGAATCATATAGGTTGGAGTGCGGGGTGAGGCAGGGTGGTTTGTCGTCTCCCCGGCTCTTCAATCTAAATGTTAATGACCTCATTACCGAGCTCAGCAGCATGCGTGTCGGATGCAGGGTAAATGGTGTAAGTTATAACAACACCAGTTATACGGATGACATGGTGCTACTGGGGCCGTCGCTGGGGTCGATCGCGGAGATGCTCAAATTATGTGAGACCTACGCTGCTGCACATGGACTGGTCTATAATGCCAAAAAATGTGAATACATGGTCTTTGGGGTCGCTGGTAAGTGCCGGGAGGATGCAATTTTCAATACAACAATGTTTTTAGGATGCTGTTGCGACTGCCTCGTTTTTGCAGTGCTTCGGAAATGTTCGCGGTAACCCATACCATATCCGCAAAAAAACGGCCTCACTCCTGAGCAGAATAAGAGGCAGTCGCAATAGTATCTTGAAGGCTGTGGCGGCAGATACTTCCTCCGCCATCGCCATAATAAGGCAATTTGTGAGAAGACTTTTACCATAGTTAGACCATTACCATTTCATTGTGTCTAGATGTTGGGTGGTCTTCTCACAAATTCGTCTTTAGTTTTAAGTTACTAACAATAGTGGTTTAAGTGCAAACATGTTACTAACAATTTATGGATCTTTATATCCGAATTTTTTTTTTTTTTTTCACACTTGTAGGAATCCTGATTGACAGTTGATTTTCTATTTTATAATTTATTTATTTATTATTTATTTAATTTATTGTATTAGTATTGATCTCCAACATAGGCTTCACAATTACATGCAAGATTACAAGTACGGGGACAAATACGAGTGTGCGCTTCCAATTATAGGAGACCACATCATTCTCTTATAACCTAGGTAAATACATTAAGCAAAATCTATCATTATTTTTAATCAAAATTGAAAGAAAATTCTTTATTCAATAGTGAAGTTCACTTAAAAGAATCAATAATGATCCAACGGTATGTTCGAGAGCAGATTTAAGATTCTCCTAACGTTGCTATGTTAAAACTGATTAAGTAAAGTAGTACTATTGAGGCGCTCTACAGTGTGCAGGGGATCAGCTGAGTGCCGTCTCAATTGATTTACAACAGATAAAGCGCTCACCGGCGAAGGATTAACTTCTACCTACTTACTATTTACATATTATTTGTGACTGTTTCATACTTCTAAGAGACGGAGTACGGAGTGGAACAGATGAAGAACTTCAGTGAAGCAGGTTCGTAACCAGCTCACCCAGCCTCAACAGACTACTTCATTATCGGTCTTTCTTCCAACACTCCAGTTAAATAATAGTGTGATTATTTTTCCAGTTCAAGAGAGAAACAAATCGCACTACCACTTTGCGAGAAGGGATATTTTGTTATCTTTAACAATGCAAAACAAAATTATGGTCACTCTATTGTAACAGAAGTGGTTGACAATACATTGATCACATTTAAATAAATATATTATTCAGTCTAATTCATATTTTGATAACCAATATGAATTGATTGAATGATTGGCGTAACTTCTAAGGCATCTCCTCTCTCCCGATATAACGCAACATATTCTTATTTTTAATCTTAATCTCACGTTAAATCCTTCATTTAAAGAGGAGGAGACATATAAAACAATATATCTCAATATGAACTGGCAGGAGAGCATTACTTGTGTTGTTATTGTGCCATAACTGACACGGTCGGGTTTATTGCGGCATTCAGCTGACAAACGGTTGGCAATGTTTTATTTGACTGGTTGTTAAAATGTGAACATTTTACCGACTTCTTGTTATTTTATGTCCGTAAGATCAATAAGAAAACTCATGTCGTGATGAAAAATATTAGAGCACAGAGTTCAGACTTCTTTATAGGTAATGAGTTTATAGACACTTCATATTACACTTCACTTCATGTTGCACAAGGCCCACTTACACCACAATAAGGTCCACTTGTACCACAATAAGGCTCACTTGCACCACCAAAAGGCCCACTTGCACAGTGTGGTGCAATTGGAAAGATCTTTTAAAAATGTTCATTTCAAACATCATGTTAATATTATGCATTCATCGATTTTTAGTGTAAGTGGATCTAAGTCCAAAACACTTCTTTGTTTTGTATTTAAATCGTCTCTGCTAAAACTTGTCTCTGCTGCACCCGACTGCACCACTGGCTCCAATAGAGCGTAGACAGAGAACCTCTATTAATGACCCCAGATAAGATGCGAATACCACATACAAATCAACTTTTTTTATGTTCCCACCGGTCGCCGGCCGGTATCGCACCGGTCCGTCCCCGGCGTTTAATAACGATCCGTCGTACCGCACTGATTCCTCCACAATAGCTGAAACAATAGTATAAGCTAGTCTTTGTTCACGCCGCCACATAATATCGCTGCATTTAACTCCACCAGTCTGTATGGACCGTTTATTGTGTGTATAATACGACAGTCGAGAGCAACGTCGCACGTTGTTCAATTGTTACTCAGTTTGGATGAGGCTTTACAGTTATGGAGGGGGTGGAGACCTATTCCAATCACCAGAACATCCGGTTTGACGACTCCGCCCAGACCTGGAGCGCGCCCGCCGGTCCGACATGCCTCGGGTGGTCCTTTGTGGGCGCTGAAGCAGCTGGACCGGGAGCTCCTCCTGGAAGCCTCAATCGTGCAGGCCTGGGTGTCATCACCGGACAGGCCTGCTGACATCAACGACGAGGCGGAGTGGTTCCGGGAGGCCATGTCCAACTTATTTTTATACGTTTTTTTTATTATTTTTACTTATTGCATTTAACCTCAGAGTTATGGGACATCAAAATGCACACGATGTATAAAAAAGTAAGTTCAAAAACTAAAACCAGACTACTGAAAAATCACGCTCTAAAAAGTATGAAACAGGAAAAGTCCATGCCATTATAATTTTGCTGTATATTGACATGCGACCACGGCTTTACCTTGACCATTTTTAGGGTTCCGTACCTCAAAAGGAAAAAAAACGGAACCTTTATAGGATCACTCGTGTGCTTGTCTATCTGTCTGTCTGTCTGTCTGTCACAGCCAATTTGCTCCGAATCTAATGGTCGGTTAAGCTGAAATTTGGTACACATATGTAATTCTGTGACCCAAACACGAACGCGTAACGTAAATAAATGAATTTTGAATGTGGGGGTCACTTTTAAGGGGCAAACAAGAAAATCAAAAAAATAAGTTTTGCTAACAGTACCGTGTGACATATCAAATGAAAGGGCTTATTGCGGGGAACTTAAGCATATTTTTTTATATAATTTTAAAATAAATGCTTTAAAGATATTTAAGAAATTCGATGAAAATTGACCATTCCCCCTTATCTCCGAAACTACTGGACCTAACATCTGAAAAAAAATACACAGTATAGCTCTTTACTCATAGATTACAGGAAAATCTATAGGAAGTCTATGGTCTTAAAGTAACATGATAAACCTCTCAATATTGTACAAATATACATTTGCAGTTGGAATGTATGGGAGAACATGTATTTAAACTACAATGTTCAGTTTGTATTTGAGACAAATTCATTCCAACTACGGAACCCTTCATTGTGCGTAGTCCGACATGCATTTGGCCGGTTTTTGTACCTATGCCATGTCTGATTTCTGTCTGAAATATTTTCTGGTTTCATACTTTTACGAAATAACCCGAATCATTTCTGGACTAAAAGATGACTGTGCAGTTGGATGGGATAACATAAGCAATAAGGTTCTTAAACTCCTTAAGCATATTTTGGTACCTCCCTTAACGCATATACTTCGAATCTGTCTATCCAAAGGAATTTTCCCTAGCTGTCTTAAAAAGGCAGTTGTAGTCCCTGTCTTTAAATCTGGTAATAAATACTTAGTAAATAATGGGTGCTAATTAAGGCAGCTTCTTTAAAATGTCATTCTCGTCTGCAAATATATTTAGTTGTCTAATGAATTAATAGGTCAGCGACGAACTTTTAGCGTTTAATAAATGGTTTATAAGCGACCATATATTGTAAAACAAGCTACTGTTAATATGACGGAACATGGTGATAATTCTTAAGCAACTAAATTTGTGATATGTCTACTCATTGCCAGCTTCTAATAAGTGTATCAACTTCATCTATAAAATAATATCAACGTACTCTAATTTCATAGTGTCACCTATATTTTTATACTTTAGCATAAGTAATTGATGAGTGAATCTACTATATTTGAACATAAAATTTCCTTATTATTGTCATCAAATAATGGTCAATGAAAGCTCTAATTTCATGTATTCGCCTATCTATTTATAATGTTACCATAAGTAATTGACTATTATACCTACCCAAATGAACATACAAAAAATATTGTTATCATAAACAAACATCTGCAACTCTGTGTTTGTTTGTGTTTGGACACACCTTAGGGAAAATTAAAACCAAAGAACTATTTTATTTGTAAATCAGATAATTTTAATGGCAGTAGCATAGTTTTTTATGTTAAGTATAATTGTACTTATGTCCTAAGTTACAATAATGTAAGGCAATCAAATAATGGATAACATTGTTATTTGTCACTGAATAATCAGCGCAGGTTGTGCTTTACCTGGTCTCCCACGCTTCCTCTTTACACCAATTTTTTGTGTTTTTGCTTCTGGCGGCGGAAATGCATGTTTCATCCTGATAGCCAGACCCACCAAATGCTTGCAAGAATACTTGCGGTGAAAATCTGGACAGTCACAGTGGCCATTAATCCACTCCTCTTCTTTTTTCGGTAATGTAATTTTCCAAGAAGAAAAAAACACTTTTTTGTACTCATCAAAATCGTTGAATGTTTTCTCCGTCAAAGTAGTCCTCGTGGAGTTGTCACCTGGGACCAGGTAGGTATTAGTTATTGGTGTTGATAGTATTGTTCTAATTTTGGTATCGGTTTTAGCCCATAGATATCCGGCTGTCCAGTCAGCTAATTTTAACACCGGTGTCGTCGCAAAGTGTTCTTCCGTTGCCTGTTGTGACCAGCTAGTAACCATGTCCTCTGCAACTACTAAAAAACGGGACAACGGTATACGCTCGCGGAGGGTATTTTCATCTTTAATAATCCTATTAAAAGATTCGAGAGCATTGTTAGTCACAGGTGATGAGATAGGTGTTGCACCTAAATACCAATTAGGGTTTTTAGTGAGCCATTCTTTTTTAAAATATGTCATAAATGCCTTTTGCTCATGCCATTTCGCCAAGAAAACTTTTGAAGCGGCGGTAAACACTTCAGGAGAAGTAGCACACTGCAATGCGTTTATATCTTGCAATATGGCTTTTCGTGAACTTTTCTCACTTGTTTGATCCAATTTCGTACACATTTGATTTTTAGCGTGTGCCCAGCACATTCTTACTATAGTTTCTTCTCCGAACACGTCAATAAAAGCATTTTGAATGCTTTTTGCGGCGTCGCATATCAAAACCTTTGGGTCAAATGCATATGAGAAAATGGAAAAAATACTGTCTTTCAATCCCTTATACACAGTTTCAAAATCTTCTTTGCGTTCATGTGTAGATACTGTTAGGCAAATAGGATGAAATTTTCGGTTTTTGTCCGTTGTTCCAATTACTAGAACAGGAAACCCTTGCCAGATTAGTTTGTAGGTAGCATCCGCATGTAAAATTTCGGCAGTGAGGCACAGTTTTAATAAATTCTTAGAAGACAAAACGAAGCGGAAGCTAGGTGGGTCATTTTCTAAAATATGATAAGCTATCACAAAAACTTTATTCTCATCGTCAGGAACATCTGTGCGGTTAATTATCCATTTTTCTAACTCTCCTAGGTGAATTGAGGACGGCCCATACTTTATACGCCTGCGATCTGCCAAATAGTTGTAGAGCTGCTGTCTTGTAGGTATTTTAAGTCCATCTATCTTCTTCAGATTGTGTAAAATGGCTTTCGGCTTTAAGCAGAGGTCGAAAAGCTTGTTAATTTCCAATTTAGTTTCGTCGCAAATACCAAAACTGTAACTACTTTTGATGGAATCGTGGTTATGCTCGCAATCAGTGCGATAGAGTAACACCGCGTCCGAGTTCGCCTCAAATAACAAATACATCTGTGCACCGCACTGCTCTCCCTTGCGTGGTACTTTATTGCACCTATAAAAGCGTTTTTTTCCATCTAGCGTCATAATATTCGTAGTTAATATTGACCAAGTATTTTCTACTTTTACGACTTCTTCAGCGGCACGAACATTCAAAAATTTCTCCACAAACATCCAATTCCTCGATTCACCACGCCTTTTCTTCGCCTCCTGAACGTCTTCTGAGTCTTCATCAGAACAGTACAAAGGGACTTCATTATTAGACGACATGCTTAATAAATACTTTCATACAAATCCGTATCATAACCACTATCACAAACGTTTTTCAAATAAGAATACGAGCACTCCTTAATCGTGTCATTAATGTAAACAAATACACGTGAACTCGTTGCTGCACGCACCAAATAGAGCTCGCTCATTGGTGCAAATGGCCGGTCGCGCCCCTCTGATTCCCAACGAGCGTCAGGTACACTCCCGCGCTTGTGTTGCAAACTTTCACGAAAAAAGAATATGATTTATTAATTTAGTTGTTGAATGAAAAACTTTGATTGCTAATTTTGAGGCTGGAATTTGATTTTATTAGCAGACAGATGTTGAATCTCTAAAATATATAAAGTAGCTCACTTACAACATTAGTCGCTGAGTTATCAAATCAGAAGTAAATATATTTATCGGTAGCTCGGAGTCATATTAATTTACGCTCGTAAATTGACGCTGGTTTTTTGATATTCTGTTGGAATAGTAAAGATGATGAATTAATATAATTGAAGCTGTTCTATTAACTCGTCGCCCACATATAAAAAAAGACGCTAGGTTGCAGGTGCTAAAGAAAACTTTTGTTGCCGCACATATAATTTCCCGTAAATAATTATAGGCCAATATCGTCACTTCCCTCATTATCAAAAATATTTGAGAAAATTTTAAACAGTAGACTAGTTAAATTTCTAGAAAAAAATAATATCTTATCCCCTGCGCAATTTGGTTTTAGAGCCAAATTATCTACAGACGATGCGGTGCATAGCCTGACCGATCATATTACAGAAGAACTCGGCAAAGGTAACCAGAGCCTGGGAGTTTCCTTGATTTAGCCAAGTCCTTCGACACAGTGTCTGTTTCTGTTCTTCTAAACAAATTAGAGGCCATAGGAATAAGGGGAACGCCGCTGAAACTATTTGCGGACTACTTAGGTGACCGATATCAATGTGTTCGAATAGATAATATCACGAGCGATGAACAGAAAAGTACTGGTTTTGGTGTTCCCCAGGAAAGTATTCTGGGCCCTACGCTATTCCTGATTTATATTAACGACTTATGTAATTTGAATATTAAGATATGAGATTAACAGAGCAATTTTAAAGGTAGCAAACTTCCTTCCCTTTTTCTTTCCCACAGATCTGCTATATAAATCCTGCAACGTGCTGACTGTTCGCCAACTTTTCATTATGCACTTAGTATTAAAACAGCACACCATGCTTACCTACACTGCTGACAATACTAACAAAAGACGGAATGATATAGTATGCACATCTAATGCAACCTCAAAACATGTCTTTGTAGAAAGATTTTTTACATTTTTAGGCCCATTTCTGTACAAAAGATTAAATAAAAAACTTAGTATTTACAAATTAAATTACTTTAGCTGTAAAAAAAATTTACATGAATATTTAGTAAACATAGATTATGCAAAGACAGAAGATCTACTTGTTGTCTGCAAATAGAACCGCTGAAATGCTATTTTACATTTATTTATCTAATTTTAATTTAGTTTATGATTTATACTCTTAGTTAATTTATTACATTAAGTATTTATGCACTTAGTAGCCTGAAACACAGGTTCAACCTAGTTCAGGCAATAAAGCAACTGTGCTCTATTTTAATTATTAAGTTACTCATTGTAAATGTGCACATTTTTATAAATAAAAGATTTATTATTATTATATTATTATTATATTTTTGTCTTAACATATCTCGGGACCATGGTCCCGGTCCCTTTGAAGGCGTATGAGGGGCCGAAGCCAACTCGCAGAGGCCCGTTAGACGTTTTGAATTAAATGGGGCACCAACCGACGATTATCCCTGATCGCGCTATGCAATTGCACCCAAGGACAACCCCCGGTTAGTGTTGGACTATTGCAGGATATGGAAACAAAGATATTGGACTATGGGTTTGGGTGGCTAAAGTGGACTGGTTACCTGGAACTGTGGAAGGACTGTAGCCCCTGCTTGATCAATGTTTTATATTTACACGGATAAAATGGCAGGAGGTGACTGGCACACTCAATAATGGGCCCCCGAAAATGGTCGCTAGCACATAGTGACGTAGCGACAAGGGGGCAACATGTCCAGTGGTGCTTGAGGAGTGGAGAGGTATTTCACGGCTTTCAGAACAATCCCAGAGCCCGGAAGATGGTCAAGATCCCTACGAACACTTACTGGAATACTTCCTTCCTCCGAGCACATTAGCCCTTGCGAATCTCCACTCAAGCCGGCCAATTAAGGCAAGAATGAGGTGGAAGCTCCGTTCCTCGTCAGTGTTCACTCCAGCCGGCCAATAAAAGCAAGCCATATTATTATTAGTATTATATTTTTACATTTGGGAATCTCGAGAGTATGTATCCCGGTCTTTTGGAAGGCGTACGAGGGGCCAAAGCCAACTCGTAGAGGGCCCTTGGACAAATTTAAATGAAATGAGACACCAACCGGTGATTATCCCCGTACGCACTGTGCAAGTGCACAAAAGGACAATCCCCGGTTGGTGTAGGACTATTGCAGTACATGGGGACAAAAAATTGGACTATGGGTTTGGCTGGCTATAGTGGATTGGTTATCAAGAACTATGGTAGGACTATGACCCCTGCCTGACCAATGATATATAATATACCTACATGTATAAGATGATGATCCTATGATGAAAATAACTACATTTATAAGTTGAATAGTACTATTCACAGGCTGACATGTTGTCATAGTGACAAATTATTGTATTTTGACACTAACCAGTTTGTTAGTGGTTTTAAGTTAACTCAGAGAACTTTATCTCTGTCTTGGGAATGTAGAAATTTGATTGCTATGTTGATAGCATATAATATTAATGAGGTTATAGATAATATAACAAAGTGTAGTATTAGTGACGAATCTATGTTGTCTAGTTATACTAACAGCATAGTGAATAATTATGTTTTACCATGTACGAAGGAGGATCCACCTACAATAACAACATACTTGGAGGCCACTACCAGTCAGATAGGGTATTCCTTTCCTGCTGGAACTCATACGGGCATTTTAGATTCTTCTGTTGTAGTTGTGGAGGTCACTCCGGATAATTCTTTAAACTAGGCAGTAAGACAACAGAAGTTACCCCTTCAATTAACCAATTATTATTAGAGAACAATAAAATGGTATCTTCTGGCAATATAACTCATAATAATAAACCAAAGGGAGTCCAACATACTTTAAAATTATTTAATCAAAATATCCAAGGTTGCTCTTCCAAATTACTGGAAATAGAATTGTTTTTAGAAAATACCAAGTTTGATGTAATTTGTTTAACAGAGCATTGGTTAAAAGATCATCAAGTGATGTCAATTAATTATGAAAATTATTGTGTAGTTAGCCATTTCAGTCGAAAATGTATGATACATGGAGGATCGTTAATATTGATTAAAAATTCTATAAAATCGAAAGAAAGAAAAGACATCATCGGACTGTCTGTTGAACACAACATTGAATTGTCCTGTGTTGAGCTCGATAAGCATGTTATAGTATGCGTATACAGACCTCCAAGTTACCAGAATCTATCTGTGTTTGATTCTGTGATGGAAGATGTATTAAAAAAACTTAGTACT
Organism: Omphaloscelis lunosa; assembly: GCA_916610215.1. Lineage (NCBI taxonomy): Eukaryota > Metazoa > Arthropoda > Insecta > Lepidoptera > Noctuidae > Omphaloscelis > Omphaloscelis lunosa. The sequence goes on along the minus strand of OU744268.1, from coordinate 16,073,493 downwards.
AGTAGTAAGTCAATAATCATATGTGGTGATTTTAATATTAACTTATTAGAAAATAACTCGAACACTGTCAGATTACTAAGTCTTTTTAGGTCATTTGATTTGTCAAATGTTTTTATTGAACCAACCCGAGTGACAGCTTCTTCTGCCACTTGTATAGATAATATTTTTTGTAACTGTGATTACCTACACAAACAAATTGTAAATAAGTTGCCATCAGATCACAGTGGACAAACAATAACATTTTGTTCCTACATACCTTTACAAAAAATTCAAATAAGGTTTAGGCCAATTACATGTAAAAGTTTAGAGAAATTAAATAATTCTTTGGCCAATAAATTATGTGTTCAGAGTTTTAATAATATAGATGACCCAAATGAGTTCTACGCCGAGTTCTTTTCACTATTAAACACGCAATTTAATGACACTTTTCCACAAAAGACTAAAAGTATTTACACAAAGTTCTTATTTAGTGATTGGGCGACTCCAGGTATTCGTAAAAGCAGGGAAAAACTATTTGAACTTTATGGCCTAAAGCAACATATGAATAATACAAGCTTTCATAAGTATGTTGCAAAATATTCAAAAACTTTTAAAAGTGTGTGCAAAATAGCCAAAGCTCTTTATATTAGCAATAAAATAAAATCAGCTGATGATAAAATAAAAACTACCTGGCAAATAATAAATAATGAAACAGGTAGGAAAAAACAGCGAAATACTGAATTTAATTTAGAGACTGCACATGGCCCCATTAACTCAGATATAGAAATAGCTCAAGAATTTGAATCCTTTTTTGCTAATATTCCCCTTAAAACTACTCAAGCTTTAAATTCCTCACCCGCGCTTTCTGCTGCCTTACTTAGACAGAATGTGAAGGCTTGCCCTTTGGAGTTTAGGTTTCAGCATACAAACCCCCAGGCTGTTATAAAAGCTTTTAAAGATCTTAAAATTAAATCAACAGAAGATCTATGGGGAATGTCTGTAAAAGTCTGTAGATCTATAATCGAAACCATTGCGCCCTATTTAGCTTACATATTTAACACCAGTATAGACCAAGGAGTCTTTCCGGATCTCATGAAACACAGTAAAGTAGTTCCATTGTTCAAATCTGGTGATAGTAAAGAACCCAACAATTATAGGCCTGTATCAATTCTACCAGTGCTCAGTAAGGTGTTTGAAAAGTTGATGCTCAATCAAATGTTACCTCACTTTAATAAAAATTCCATCTTTCATGAACAACAGTACGGTTTCACCAAAGGGCGTTGTACCACTGACGCCGGTGTCACCCTAATAAAGAACATTTTTAATGCCTGGGAAGAAGCACAAGATGCCATTGGAATCTTTTGCGACCTCTCGAAGGCGTTCGATTGTGTAGACCATGAGACACTTCTGCTGAAACTAGAGCACTATGGGATTAGGAATACAGCTCTTGATTTACTTAGATCATACCTGAAAGATAGAAAGGTTAAAGTTCAGGTAAACGGCGTAAACTCATTAGGGTCTGAAATGGCAATGGGTGTTCCCCAAGGTTCGATATTGGGTCCATTCCTCTTTTTAGTTTACATTAATGATTTACCCCAATTATTTCAAAATCAACCGAAGATGGTGTTATTTGCAGATGACACATCATTAATCTTTAAAATAAACCGACGGTCACAAAATCTTGAAGACGTTAATAGCTCTATTCTGCAAGTCCAAGATTAGTTTACGGTAAACAATTTAGTACTAAATAAAACAAAAACCAAATGCATTAGATTTAAATTACCTAATGTTAGAAGTAGCGAATGTGACATCATATTGAATGGGGAAAAACTGGAATTTATTAATCAAACGGTTTTCCTAGGAATCACGCTAGACGAGAAATTACAATGGGGACCTCATATAACATCTCTTGCGGGGCGGCTAAGCTCGGCCGCTTATGCTGTTAGAAAGATAAGACAGTTAACAGATGTAGAAACCGCGCGATTGGTCTATTTTAGCTACTTCCACAGCATTATGTCGTATGGCATTTTACTGTGGGGTCGGGCTGCTGACATTGAATCCATCTTTATTTTACAAAAGAGAGCTGTCAGAGCCATTTATAATCTACGTCGCCGCGAATCTCTCAGGAAACTATTTAAAAGGATTAATATTATGACGGTACCTTGCCAATTCATTTATGAAAATATTATGTATGTAAGGAAAAATCCACATCTTTTTAATAAAATAAGTGATAGACATAATTTTAATACTAGAAATAAAGATAAACTAGATCAACCATTTTTCAGATTATCTAAAGTACATACATCTTTTATGGGGTACTGTGTTAAATGTTACAACAAAATACCTTGTGACATATTGCAATTAAATGAAAGAAAATTTAAAACTCAGATTAAAAGTACACTTTGTAAACAAGCATATTACAAATTAGAGGATTATATCCAAGATAAGAGTGCTTGGAAACATGCTGGTCCTGCTCCATAGGACAATTTAGAATCAAGACAAAATCAAACAGGTTGCTAATTTAATTGTTAAATTTATAATTTTGTATTATATGACATTGATTTTACATTCTGTGATTACTTCCTCACACACTGACTTATTAATTTTAAAAACATTAGGAAAATCGTCTACTTTTACTATGTTTGTAAATATGTGAGCACCATGTATCTATCATATAATTTAATTATCTGTCGTTGCTTCATTTTTAATTCTTTTTACCTATTGTGGTATAGTAATTTTATTCTAGGTGCATCGTCTTCACATATAATTATTTAAGTAATGTATGTACTAATACAAACTATTGTAAAACATTTTAAAAGAGTAACGGTGGAGTTTCTTGCCCATTCTTCTCCATACGAAAACTACCTTTTGGAAGGGGCGACTAGAATCAATTATATTATTTTGTAAATTTTGACGTTCAAAAGTGCCATACATGGGCCTATTTGAAATAAATGTTTTGACTTGACTTGACTTGACTTGATGGCAGGGGGTGACTTGCACACTCAATAATGGGACCCCGAAAAACTGTCGCTAGCACAGAGTGACGTAGCGACTAGGGGGCAACATGTCTTGAGGTGCTTGGGAAGTGGAGAGGCATTCCACGGCTTTCAGAACAATCCCAAAGCCCGGAAGATGGTCAAAATCCCTACGAGCACTTACTGGAATACTTCCTTCCTCCGAGCACGTTTGCTCTTGCGAATCTCTACTCAAGCCGGCCAATTAAGGCAAGAATGAGGTGGAAGCTCCGTTCCTCGTCAGTGTTTACTCCAGCCGGCCAATAAAGGCAAGCCAGAGGTGAGGAACAAGACTTCTCCCGGGAGATAGGGTCCGTGGGGTCGCTATTGCCCAATAGCTCGCCACAAGCTACCCTGCGGGTTTTTGTATCTCTCTTGGTCTGGCTCCTCATCCCAGACCCGTTCCAGCAAAGTAACTCTACCGGCCCAGGCCTAAAGTTCGGAGCGCTCAAGCCCCACCACGACGTCAACGTAGAGATACGGCGGTGGGGTTATTATTATTATTATTTTAAGAGCGTCATTTACATTTAAATATTAAAGGTAGGTAGGTATACCGCTTCCACGAAATCGTCGTCCATCCTGTTTGTTGTCTATTTGAGAACTGTGAAGCGTAAGTGCTGCAAAGCATGTCCGGCAGGTAAAGCGAACATGTGTGCAAAAGTGTGAGCAAAATCTATCAAAGTGTTTCATCAATGTGACTGTGTCTGGCACCCGCATAACATGACCAAATATTACGCTCACGTGGAAATGATAGCGATCAGGTGTACAAATACTACACTATCGTGACCAAACGTTACATTTTTGTGACCGAATGTTATATTTCCTATATCCTGTCCGATCCGAAAAGGGTACTTAGATATTGCAATAACATTACCAAAAAGTAATAAAAAAACTTATTATTATTGAAAATAAAAAAAGGTATTACTATTCAAACTTCACGTTTTTAGTACCAAAATTATCCCCATTTCATAAAAAATTGGTAAATTTTGAACAGGGGTCATAAGTTATAACTTGTAGACACCCGCTAAATGGCGGCCGCTCGCGCCCCATTCAAATAACCCGGTACAATTCCCCAATGAAAAAAAAAAGGCGGTGAATTTTACTTTTCTTTTTCCAGAAAATTACCTAAATATTAATTACTTTACTTTAATAGACTCTCAGTATGATTCTTAACAATACTCTTACGAATCGGACAGGGTTTTGGTTACACGCTGTATACTACGACTGCAGTTTGATGCTCCGCGCACTTCCGGATACAACGTCACAGAGGATTTATTTCAGGTAGGCTGGTAGTGCTATTGTGTTTATATACTTACTATATACTGTACTAAAACTTACCGAATATCTATAACCATTTTGGAGGTCCTTAATAAACATGCCACGCCCAAGTTTGCATATTTTAACTGATCTTTGCTACTTATAATTCGCACTACCTCTTGAGCTACTTAAGCTCTCCAGTGAACTTCACTATCCGATGTGAGTGACTTACTATTAGCACAGGACAATCAGCCTATGATGCTCTCACTGCTAGGACGCAGGCCTCTTCTCTTCGAGAGGGAGAGAGCTGTAATCTACCACGCGGACCCAATGAGAGTTGGTAGACGTAGATGTCTTAGAATTTTAGTTCTAGGACATGTCGGTTTCCTCACAATGTTTTCCTTCACCGAATTGAGAACAGTGGTGATGAAATTATTTACACAAAGTAATAAAGCGCCTGCTTGGGTTCGAACTCACGACTCGTAAGTCGGGGCCGTGACTACTGGGCTGCCAATGCTTTTACTATTATCTGCTGCTAATAATACCAGCCTAGCACTGTTCCACTGCAAGGCACAGGCCTCTTCTCGTACAGAGAAGGCACGAGCTCGGATCACCATGCTTGCTCAAGACGCTTCTGCTACTTTACATAACCGATGTTAGTCACATGATACCCTGGAAGATAGTCAAACAACTGTGAAACGACTATGTTAGCACGTAAGGGTACATTTTCGACACTCATTTCGAAAACCAATAAAAAATATCTCCATTGGCAGTATGTTCTCTTCGCACGACTACAAAGAGTGCAGAGCGTTGCATTGTCCGGCTGCATCGTTTGTATTGTGTCGATCTCATTTCGATCCGTCTCTGGTCCGAACACCAATAACTCCAAAGTGACGGACACCAATACGTCCGGATTGAGACACGCGCCGAACGTAGCCGTTGTGGAATAGAATAGTGTGGCCAGACATAATATTCACTTTACTAAAACTATGCATAAAAATAGGGATATTTCAATTATTTTCTTAGTAAGTACTTACTACTTCATAAAAACGAGTAGAACCATTTTTAACTGACTTCTAAAGAAGGAGATGTTTATCAATTCGGATGTTTATATTTCGTTTCATATATGTTCGGGCATTACTCTGTCCTAGATAGACGGATTTGCAAAATTCTGTTTTTGTTTGAAAGGGCATGCCCTCGAAGTGGTCTCATATAAATTTTATTAACTTTGCTTCGGTCATTTTTGAGTTAGCTTCAATAATACGTATTTTTCCAACTTAGTCTATATGGTTAATGTTATGCTGTCGCTGTTATTTAGATAGCAGGTAATGGTATTCGAATTTGTGTGGGGGGAAGTACCACAACAAAAAGTGAAAACCAAAACATTTTTACAATTAAAAAAAAATTACCGATTAAAAAAAAACACTTTATACAATAAGTTTATTCCGGAAGTTGTTGGAAAAAAAAATGAAAGTTCAAAACCAAAGACTGGTGTCTCGGTGTCTTTGCTTTTGAAAAATAAAAATAAATATATTTCGGAAGTCGGTACTTCCGAAATATATTTATTTTTATCTTTTGAACTTCCATTTGACACTTTTCTCATAAGCTTCTTTATTCGTATTCGGTCGAAAAACCTCAAAATCTTTGATCTAATATCCTATAAAATTAATTAAACTTAATAACAGAGTTGGTTCTTCAAAAGAGTTGAAGGAAAACAACGATTCTCATTTTTGTGAAATAAATAAAGAAGTATCCAATTCTACCATCGGCATCGTTTACAGTAATAATAATAATAATAATAACACCGTGTCAACAAAACTTCCAAATATCTCATAATTTTAACAATAATAAATTTTCACGTACTTTTACACTTTTACAATAGTTTTTCCGTATAAACCGAACCTGGATCCTGAATTTATCTAAAAACCAAGTAAAGAGTTCAAAATGCAATAGAATTATTCCAAAAACTGCCGAATCGGAGGTGACATGACAGATGTCACCTCCGATAAAACAATGAACGGGAAAATGAAGATTACTGAAGTGATGAAGATCTAATGTTGACACGATTAGCAGCTCGACGTGCACGCCTACCACCTCCGGACTCGCCGCTCAGCTCCGCCTCGTCGCCGCCGGTACGCAGCCCCACTGTGAACGCTGTGATGACACCGGCCGCGGCAGTTGCGTCGAGCTCGAGCGACGAGTATTTCTCCCCGCCCACGACGCCACCACCTGCTCGCCGACGGGGAAGACGCCGGCCGCCGGATGGCTTAGGACCTCGAGGCCCACCGGCCTCTGATAGGGTCCCAGCTCCCGGCGGAAGTGTGCAGCGCATGAGATGGACACGATCCATTAACGAAAACGTCATGCGCTCATACTATGGGGCTACAGAGGGGGGAAACAATCTGACCGCGTACCGTGTTCGGATGCTCTCTCTTTTCCAGGTGCTTGAGCCAGCTGTCAACGTTTCGGCACAACGACTGTCGGATCAGGTGCGGGTCATCCAGCGTAATCATATGTTGGATGACACTGTACTTGATCGCCTGCGAAGTGAAATGCAAAGTAGCCATGTCATCGCTCCCCCATTGCGAAGCGTTATAATACCATCACAGATGTCAAGTGTCATCACAAGTCAAGCTGACGAGAGGATTGATGACAGGGCTACAAATGTAAGTACCCAGTGCAATGAAGACTTGAGGAGTGCTTTAGAGGGTGCGATTCAGGAATATCGATTCATGTCGCCCGAACTTAGACCACGTTTACCTCGTTTGCCCATGCATAACAAAAATAAGGCGCTGGTGGCGGTTCTGGATTCGCAGTTGTCAAACTATTTTGATGACTGCGAAGACCTCACTGATACACATTCAATTCTGTACTGCGCGGCTGTAGCGGTATGTCGTGTAGCTCACCTCAAATTCTCTAATGACTCTAGAGCTACACGACCAAAACCAGCCGCACCAGCTTGGCAGTGCAGAATTGAACGCCGAATTAGTGGGGCCAGAACGCTCATCGGTAAACTAATCTGCTTCAGGGAGGGCAATACTCGCCCTAGAGTGATGCGCTTTGTGAGGCGGGCGTTCTTAGGGACTGATATCAGCCCTCAGGACTATATGACCCGTGTCACAGAGCGCATCGACTTCCTGAAGCAGAAAGTGTATGCATGGGCAAACCGTATTCGTAGGTATAAGCGGCGAGTAGAACGATACACTCAGAATCGCACCTTCCAGAGCGATGAAAGGTGGGTTTATAGGGCTTGGGAGCGACCAGACCAAGGTGTGGCTGACACGCATCTGCCGGATGATGATGCCATGTGCTCTTTCTGGCGCAGCATCTGGTCGGTACCTGTCAGTCACACCGAAGGTGATTGGACTCGGGAAGTCGAGCGAGCCTGCGATCCAATACCAGAAATGGGGGCTATTACTATCTGCCCCCAAGATGTAGCTCGTGCAGTCCGTCCGTTGCCTAACTGGAAGTCTCCAGGGCCGGACGGGCTGCACAACTTCTGGATCAAATGGTTCGTAAGATCGCATGCTCGCTTGGCGGCTCAGTACCAGACTGCTTTGGAGTCTGGTTCGCTACCCCAGTTCCTAACGACAGGAGTTACCCACCTGCTCCATAAATCTGGTAGTACCGCGGAACCCAAAAATTATAGACCGATCACGTGTTTACCGACGGTCTATAAAGTTCTTACATCCATTTTGAGAGCTAAAATTAACAAACATATTGACACCAACTCCATCATGTCTGTCTCTCAAAATGGATGTAGGAACGGGTCCCGCGGTACTAAGGAGCTACTCCTCATTGATATGGCCATTAGCCAACAGGTTCGCCGTTGCCGTGCCACATACATGGCTCATGAGGGTGCTGGAGTTGTATAAAGTACATACAACTCTGCGCACTTTCCTGATGTCGTGTATGGGGCAATGGAGGACGGTCCTTCGCTATCCAGGATGTCGAAATATCCAGAGGAATAGCGAGCCGATAAGGATCGAGCGAGGCATATTTCAAGGCGACAGTTTGAGTCCGCTCTGGTTCTGCTTAGCTCTGAATCCTCTAAGCACACTGCTGGAGGATTCAGGTCTTGGCTATCGGTTGAGGAGAGGTGGTCAGGTTATATCTCACCTCCTCTACATGGACGACCTAAAACTCTTTGCCCCCAACAATTTGCAACTGATGGAGCTACTGAAAGTAACTGAAACTTTCAGTAGCGCCATCAGGATGGAATTTGGTGTGGACAAATGTGCGGTCATGCATGTAAAGCGAGGAGAGATTATGGAATCCGTGGGAACCCAACTCTCGGATTCCATAAACCTTAGAGCCCTCTCCGCATCCGAAACCTATAAGTATTTGGGTATGTCGGAAGCGTTGGGCATCAATGTTACTGACATGAAGCAATCGTTGAAGGAGCGCTTCTTTGGCCGCCTGAAAAAAGTATTAAATAGTCTTCTATCAGGCGGAAACAAGGTGCGCGCCTTCAACGGTTGGGTTATGCCGGTTTTGATGTACTCTTTCGGCATACTCAAATGGACTCAGACCGAACTCGACGCCTTGGATAGGAGGGTCCGTACGTTGCTGACTGCATATCGAATGCATCACCCACGGTCATCAGTAATGAGACTGTATATCCCGCGAAAGTGTGGAGGTCGAGGCTTTTTAAACGCTAAGACCCTCCACAATCGCGAGATATGCAGTCTCAGGGAATATTTCCTTGGAGTCGACGTGGGGATGCATCGAGATGTGGTCGTGGTGGACAAGGGCCTTACCCCGCTCTCCTTGGCTAAAGAGAACTGGCGCAAACCTGTAGTGCTTGACACTAAAGATCGCATGGAGATATGGCAGAGTAAGGAGCTTCACGGACGCTACTTCCGGGCCCTGCATGGGCCCGATGTAGATTTACCAGCGTCCGTAACCTGGCTGCGTTTTGGTGACCTCTTTGGGGAAACCGAAGGTTTTGTCTGTGCAATTATGGACGAAGTTATGATGACGAACAATTACCGGAGATTCATTGTGAAGGACGGCACGGTTGACATCTGTCGGGCATGCCACCGTCCGGGAGAATCAATCCGACATATTATCTCCGGGTGTTCTCGTCTAGCTAATGAAGAGTACTTGCATAGACACAACCTTGTAGCCAGGATTATCCACCAGCAACTTGCTCTGAAATACAGCCTTGTGGAATCGGAAGTGCCGTACTACAGGTATGTGCCCGACCCAGTTCTCGAAAATGGAAATATCACATTGTACTGGGATCGATCCATCATCACTGACAGAACTATTGCTGCCAATAAGCCTGATATAGTGGTGGTGGATCGAGGAGAGCGGCGCACAATGATTATTGACATAACGGTCCCGCATGACGAGAACCTCGTGAAAGCTGAGAAAGATAAACAAATCAAGTATCTTGACTTGGCTCGCGAGGTTGTCGACATGTGGGATGTAGATTCAGCAATCATTGTGCCGATAGTCGTGACAGCCAATGGCTTAATCACCAAGAGCCTCGACCAACACCTAAGGAGGCTCTCGTTGGGCAGCTGGATCAAGGGCTTGATCCAGAGAGCGGTACTCCTAGACACGGCTCGCATTGTCAGAAGGTTCCTCTCCCTGGAGCCCTGACCGCCGGTAGCTTGGACCCTGTTCCCGATACCGGTGGGCTACTATTTTTTATATTTTTAAATGTTTTTATATTTTATATGTTTTAATATTTAAAAATATAAATTATATGTATTTAAATGAAATAAAGGCAATAATAATAATAATGGACTCAGTCTATGAACGAGAACGTCATGCGCGCATATTACGGGTCTACAGAGGGAGGAACTAACCTCACTGCGTACCGTGTTAGGATGCTGTCTCTGTTTCAGGAACTAGAGCCAACCGTCAACGTCTCGGCCCAACGACTGTCGGATCAGGTGCGTGTCATCCAACGCAACCATAGGTTGGACGATACCGCACTTGATAGGCTGCGCTCAGAGGTACTGAGCAACCATATCGTCTCAGCTCGGGAACAAACCGCGGCAGAAGCGTCAAATATTGATCCTACCCCGCCGCGGTTCAATCATGGAGTTGAAGAGGAGGATGATAGGGTTGCCACAGTAAGTAGCCAGTGTAACAACCGATTGAGGAGCGCACTGGAGGATGCGTTTCGCGAGTATAGGTACACTCCGACCGAACTTAGACCACGATTACCACGCCTACCCATGCACAAAAAAATAGGGCGCTGATGTGTGCCCTGGACTCGCAGCTTACGAATTTTTTCGAGAGCAGCGAGGATCTCATTGATACACACTCGATCCTGTATTGCGCGGCTGTTGCGGCATGTCGTTTAGCTAACGTCAAGTTTCCAAACTGCGACGGAGCTACTCGACCTAAATCAGCCGTACCAGCCTGGCAGTGCAGGATCGAGCGACGTATCGATGGGGCCAGGGTTCTCATCGGCAAACTATACTGCTTCAGGGAGGGAAATACACGACCAAGAGTGATGCGCTTTGTAAGGCGGGCATTCTCGGGGACTGAAATCAGCCCACAAGACTACATGTCCCGTGTCACAGAGCGCATCGACTTCCTGAAGCAGAAAGTTTGTGCATGGGCGAGCCGTATTCGGCGGTATAAGCGGCGGGTTGACCGATACACGCAGAATCGCATGTTCCAGAGCGATCAGAGGTGGGTATATAGAGCTTGGGAGCGACCTGAACAAAATGTGACAGACGTGTGCCGCCCGGATGATGCCGCCACGAGTGCATTCTGGCGCAGCATCTGGTCGGTGCCCGTCTGTCATACTGAGGCTGGCTGGATGCAGGATGTCAAGCGAGTGTGTGAAACTATACCAGAAATGGATGCTGTATTTATCACGCCATTAGACGTAGCCAGAGCAGTCCGTCCGTTACCGAACTGGAAATCACCGGGACCGGACGGACTGCATAACTTTTGGTTAAAATGGCTGAGTAGTTCGCACACTTGCCTGGCATCCCAATTCCAGTCATCCCTAGAGTCTGGGTCGCTACCTCAGTTTCTAACAACAGGCGTTACCCACCTGATCCATAAGTCAGGTAATCCCGCGGAACCCAAGAATTATAGACCGATCACATGTTTGTCGACGGTCTATAAACTTCTTACATCCATTTTGAGAACGAAAATTAACACACACATTGATAGTAATTCAATTATGTCAGTCTCTCAAAATGGATGTAGGAACGGATCCCGCGGTACTAAGGAGCTTCTCCTCATCGACATGGCCATAAGCCAACAGGTTCGTCGATCCCGCAAGGATCTGTCGACATGCTGGATAGACTATAAGAAGGCCTATGACTCGGTGCCACATACATGGCTCATGAGGGTGCTGGAGTTGTATAAAGTAGATTCAACTCTGCGCACCTTCCTGATGTCGTGTATGGGGCAATGGAGGACGGTCCTTCGCTACCCAGGATGTCGACGGACCCAGGGGAATGACGAGCCTGTATGGATTAAACGGGGAATATTCCAGGGCGACAGTTTAAGTCCACTTTGCTTTTTTAGTTTTCTTTACGTTTTGCTTAGCTCTGAATCCTCTAAGCACACTGCTAGAGGATTCAGGTCTGGGCTATAGGCTGAGGAGAGGTGGTCAGGTCATATCTCACCTCCTCTACATGGATGACTTGAAACTCTTTGCCCCCAACAAGTTGCGACTGATGGAGCTACTGAAGGTAACTGAAACATTCAGTGGCGCCATCAGGATGGAATTTGGTGTGGACAAATGTGCAGTCATGCATGTAAAGCGAGGGGAGATTATGGAATCCGAGGGAATCCAACTCTCGGACTCCATACACCTTAGATCCCTCTCCTCAGCCGAAAACTATAGGTATTTGGGTATGTCGGAATCGTTAGGCATCAACGTTGCTGACATGAAGCAATCGTTGAAGGAGCGCTTCTTTGGTCGCCTGAAGAAGGTATTAATTAGTTTTCTTTCAGGCGGAAACAAGGTGCGCGCCTTCAACGGTTGGGTCATGCCGGTCTTGATGTACTCTTTCGGCATACTCAAATGGACTCAGACCGAACTTGACGCCCTGGACAGGAGGGTACGTACACTCCTGACCGCAAACCGGATGCATCACCCACGTTCATCAGTGATGAGACTGTACATCCCGCGGAAATGCGGAGGTCGAGGGTTTTTAAATGCAAAGACCCTCCACAACCGCGAGGTGTGCAGCCTCAGGGAATATTTTTTTAAAGCCGATGTGGGTATGCACCGAGATGTGGTCGCAGTGGACAACGGGCTCACCCCGCTCTCCATGGCTAAAGAGAACTGGCGCAAACCTGTAGTACTTACTACAGATGACCGCAAGGAGATATGGCAAAGCAAGGCGCTTCACGGGCGCTTCTATCGGGCTCTTCACGAGCCCGGTGTAGATTTCTTAGCGTCCGTATCCTGGCTACGTTTCGGTGACCTTTTCGGGGAAACCGAAGGTTTCATCTGTGCAATTATGGACGAAGTTATCTTGACGAATAACTACCGGAGACATATTATGAAGGACGGTACGGTTGACGTGTGTCGGGCATGCCATCGTCCGGGTGAGTCCATCAGACATATTATCTCTGGTTGTTCGCGTCTAGCTAACGGCGAGTACTTGCACAGACATAACCAAGTGGCCAGGATTATTCACCAGCAACTTGCTTTGAAATATAAACTTGTAGACTCTGAGGTACCGTATTACAAGTATGTGCCCGACCCAGTTCTCGAAAATGACCATGCCACGTTGTACTGGAATCGGTCTATCATTACTGACAGGACTATTGATGCCAATAAACCTGATATAGTGGTGATAGACCGATTAGCGCGCTACGCAATGATAGTCGATGTTACCATTCCACATGACGAGAACCTCGTGAAAGCTGAGAAAGAGAAACAAATAAAGTATCTCGACTTAGCACACGAGGTTGTTGGCATGTGGAATGTGAGCTCAGCTATCATTGTGCCGATTGTCGTAACGGCTAATGGCCTAATGGCCAAAAGCCTCGATCACCATCTCTCGAGGCTCTCGTTAGGCGGTTGGATCAAACGCCTGATTCAGAAAGCAATACTCCTCGATACGGCCCGCATTGTGAGGAGGTTCCTGTCTCTGCAGCCCTAACCACCGGTAGCTTGGACCCTGCTCCCGACACCGGCGGAACTCTATTTTTTATATTTGTAAATGTTTTTTTATACTTTTATTTTAAGAAATATTTAAAAATGTAAATTTTAAGATTTTAAATGAATAAACGAAAATAATAATAATAATATATTTATTTGCTCAAAACACGGTATAATAGGTCTTACAGTTTAAAATAGTACAAACATGTTTTGCCGGGTTTAGACTCAGCATGCAAATTTGAGAATAAAAAGTAAGCACTTACTTAACTAACATTTTGTGTCAAAAAACTGTTTCAGACTATAAAAGTTAATTTGTCTTAGCCATGCACTCAATTTCCGCTTAAAACAGTATCTCGTATTTAACAATTTAAAATCACCGGGTAATTTATTATAAATCCGTACACACATAGCTAAGCAGCTTTTGCTATATTTTGCAAGCCTAGGAGCATTGCTTACTACGAGCCTATATGGGTCTCGTCTGTTTCGAGGACATATATCGTTCGCTGTTTTAAATAACTTTTTATGTTTCCACACAAACATGCATATTTCGTAGATGTATAGACAAGGCAGCGGCAACAAACCAAGTTTTTTAAATACTGGTTTACATGATTCGGCAGGTTGGAGTCCATATAAAGCTCTAATGCACTTTTTTTGTGCAACAAATGTTCTTTGTTGGTCAGTACTGTTGCCCCACATTATAAGTCCATAGCGCAGTATAGATTCTACGTATGCGTGGTAAACTAATATGGCTGTTTTTAAATTGGTAACTTTTCTTACTTGTCTCAGCGCATACACAAATCTATTTATTTTACTAGAGACATTGTCTACATGCATTTTCCAATTTAAATGTTCATCAATAGTTATACCCAGAAAATTAATCAGAAAATTAATTAATTAGTAGAAGAAATCAATCTCATTACATTCCAAATTAACACAAAATGCAGTCTCCCGATATTACATCAATCCAATCCCGGGGTGACGGCGTCCCGGGGCGAGTCCCGGGGCGAATCCCGGACGCGCGTCCCTCCGAGACGGGTCTAATATAAGGATATTGTCGTCAACTGGACACTAAATTAACTTTGGGTAAATTCGGTTTTGTGGTACTGGCAGGAAACTTCTTCATGTCTTTTTAGACTGTTTTATAATCACTTAGATATTTGCCTGTGTGCCTTCAATGTTTTTTACATAAAGGCTCTTTCCAACAGGCGCGACACGCGACGCGACACAAAGACGGTGTCTTTGTGTCGCGTCGCGTATCGCGCCTGTTTGAAAGAGCCTTTATTCTTGGCGTGTAGATTGCAATTGCAATCTACAATTGAATCGGCCCTGGGGGCCATAACGGCCGCTTCGGTAGAATCATCAATTCATAATATTATCTGCGTGCAATTCATATTACGCAGTTCATCTGTTTGACAGTTTTATATAATAATGAAATAAAATTTAAACTGTAGACATAAAAAAATTAAAAATCTCATTTTTTAAATAAAAACTTAAAAGTAAAAATATCCGGTAAAATTAAGGTCATAATTTTGTCACGCGGCAATATTTACACCATATATGATTCTGATATGAATTGAATTGAATATAAGAAGAGGAACAGAGGAATTACTGGGAAATCAGAAAATGAATTGCTTTTAGAGGCATTGCTTAATGTGGCCGTTTTAGACCCGCTGAACTTAGTTATAAGATTAGTATTAATTTAGATTTTTAAACATTTATTATAATTTATGAGTCAGAATTTATTTGTGAAAGTTCTTTTTAAACTCTCTACTTACTCACTTTCAGTCTACATGCTGTTGCACTTCTCTACGCATGCACTTGCAGTTCTCTACTCACTTTCAGTCTACATGCTGCTATTCTAATCGCACACAATATTGCAATAACTAGTTCCCGCACATTGCACTCCGTGCGTCACATCAGCGATCATCGCCGGATCTCGTCACTTGTCACTCGAGCAGTGATCCCTCGTCGACCGACGCGTTCCTCACCATCCATACTATATTGTGCGAGTTACTAATATCATTATCGATCATCTGCTCAAATATAAAATATCGCTCTATAATGCACTGAAATACACTCGAGAGCAATGAATCCGGGTCACTTAAAGAATCCTAAAAATCTCGGAAACTAAAAATGCTAGGTTAATGCAATAAATTGTATTTAATAGACAATGTAATACTCCTTAAATGAAGGTATTAAAACTTCTTAGTTATTGTAAAGTTATATCATAAAAAAATCAAATTTGAAAAAGGGCCACTTTCGAAGATGGAACTACGAAATTACAGCATTTGGTTTTGCTTTTGTTTGTAATCTGTCATTTATGTGGGTACATAAACCATGTTGATAGTGCTCTATATTCATTATTCAAGCTGAAATTATGTCGCTTACGCCTGAAGAATGCACCAGAATACTTACAATGCTGGAAACCGGCCGGAGTCAGCGCGATACAGCCAGGACTGTCGGTGTGTCGCTGTCAACAGTACAAAGAGTTCTCCGACGTTACGAAGAAACTGGTTCTAACCTACGCAGACCAGGAACGGGCAGAACCAGGTGTACCACAGCACGAGAAGACCGATACTTGGTGAACACCATGCTTCGAAATCGCTTTCTCACAGGAACTGAACTCACAAATCAGTTTCGACGCCTCGGAGGAAGTAACCCAAGTGCATGGACAGTAAGACGTCGGCTTGCTGAATCTAACTTAAAACCCCTTAGACCTGCAAATGGCCCTAAACTGGAGCGTGGGCATCGTATTTCAAGACTAAGATATGCCCAGAGCCACGTAAATTGGAGTATTGAAGATTGGTCAAAAGTTATGTTCTCCGACGAATCAAAATTTATGCTCTACAAGCACGATGGAAGACACAGAGTGTATCGAAGACCAGGGGAAAGATTCAAGCAAGCATGCATCGAAGAAAAAGTAGCCTACGGTGGTGGGTCTGTACTTGTGTGGGCCGGAATTTCTTCTGAAAGTCGCACAGAGCTGGTGATCATAGAAAACGGCTCTTTAACTAGCGTAAGATATGTGGAAGAAATCCTCAATGATCACGTTGGTCCATTTATGGTCAATTTAGGTGAGGATGCTATATTTATGCATGACAATGCCCGACCTCATACAGGTAGGATTGTGAATGACTACCTTCAAGAGATGAACATTACTAGTATGGAGTGGCCAGCGCGCAGCCCGGATATCAACCCGATCGAGCATGCTTGGGACGAGCTAGGCAGATGCGTAAAACAACGAAACCCTCCCCCAATTACGCTTCGTGAGCTCAAAATTGCTCTCACAGAGGAATGGGAGAATATTCCCCAAAATCGTATAAGGAACTTGGTGTACAGCATGCCAAACCGCGTAAACGCAGTAATGGAAGCACGAGGAGGCCATACGAAGTATTAAAATTCAAGAAAATCGTAATAAAGTTCAAAAATTTCATGTTTCCTATTTTTGTTTTAAGGAGAGATCAGCAGTTTTTTTCTTTATGTAATTTTGTGTTAATAAAATGTATGGTGACTCATATTTTTTTTACTTTCGGAGTATTACATTGTCTATTAAATACAATTTATTGCATTAACCTATCATTTTTAGTTTCCGAGATTTTTAACATTCTTTAAGTGACCCGGATTCATTGCTCTCGAGTGTATTAATTACTAGCTGCTCCCCGCGTTTTCACCCGCATAAGTCTCCATCCTGTGGGAGTATCAGATAAAAAGTATCCTATGTCCTAACCCAGGTCATGGTCTACTCATGTGCCAAGATTCATCCAAATCAATTCAGCCGTTTTAACGTGAAAGCGTAACAAACAAACTCAGTTTGGCATTTATAATATTATATAGACCTCGCCCTGCGTTTAAATTTTCCGTGGGTTATTTAAAAAAAAATCAGCTGTTCCATACATTTTGACCGCGTACTTATTGCACTTTTCTATAAAACAGCTGATTTAAAAAAAATAACCGACGAATAATTTCAACACGTAACAGTTTTCGCGTCAATGAAATGAAATGAAATGAAATGAAATGAAATGAAATTGTTTATTCTGTAAATAGGATATCGGAATCACTTTTACACGTCATATTAAAAAAAATAAAAATAAGCTAGTTGAGTTCGGCGTTTCCTATCTGACTACTCTGAGAAGAAAGGCCGAAACAAACTCAGAGGTCACAGTCTCTTTTAAAGTCCAGACATAATCTTGGTCAGGCCATATGAGGACCATGTAGATTAGTGTCTGAAATGGTCTTTTGAGGAAAGAACCACACAGATTTGAGTGAACCTGTCCAGTCAGTGCAAGCATTTGTCAGTAATCGTGGAGCTCAACTCAGAACTTAAGGAGCTCAACTCGACGAACAATACCAAAGAAAGGACATTTGGGTAGGCCGCATAAACTACTCAAACGATGTCCCTGCCACCCTGCATACTAGCTTTTGCCCGCGGCTTTGCCCGCGTGAAGAGCGGAAAATATTCACAACAACGTACTACCGGGATTCAGAGTATCTCAAATCGCTGAAAACCAGCGCTGGGTCTCTGTCTTGCATAGGGTCGTAGCATAATGCTGAGCGATAGCCGATTTGCGTGAATGTGACGCATTTCTCATTTTTGTATTTTAAACTTTTTTTTTTTGTATTTGCGTCATATTTACCGCAAATAAACGTTTTTTCTTTCTTTCCTTCTTTCTAAATATGTCCTAACCCAGGTCATGGCCTATCCGTATATCTTTCATCTAAATCTGTTCAGCCGTTACGGCATGAAAAGTTAACAGGCAGATAATAAATCTGTTTTAGGATTCCGTACCTAAAAATGAAAAATTGAAACACTTAAAGGATGACTTCGCTGTCTGTCAAGACCCTTTTTCAGGAACGCGTGGACGTATCAAGTTGAAATAGATAATCAAAAACTTGGGATAAGCACGCACTACGAGTTTTGATCGTTGCGATTATTAAACTGCGAAATAAAATCGTAAATGGAAATTATTCCTACGCTCACTAGCAAACGATATCTTTTCACAGTGTACGGACTCTAGTTAAGAGCTGAGAGAGCATACAATCAAAATGGAACTTCAGTAGGTATATGATTAATCGGATCTTTTTCTTTCCAAATATAAGACAGTTACGTAATTGGAACATTTTCGCACGATTTATTTTTGATTCGAAAATCATGTCTTTTTTAAAGATTATTTGACACAAAAACAAGATTACTCTGCTTCTATGTCTAAAATTATTAGGTTATAGTTTATTATCCAAATTATATTTTCCAAATATTTTTTCTCTAGATCAATTATTACTTTAGTTACAAACGAAATAGAAATTGAGACTTACGACATTAGTTCCGTCCACACAACCAAAGAGCGCACGTGATATTCAAATTTATTACTGATGAGTTAGCGTTTAGCACATAGTGGGTGCATTGGGCACAGTTTGCGTGGAAATTGTCTTTGGAATGCCTGGTCTTAATGGTATTGTTAATGAGATTGGCGATTATTATCCGCAACGATTAAAATTCGTAGTGCGCGCTTAGCCTTAGATCTACGGTCCCTTAGATCTATAAAGAAAATCAAACTTCAAGTCAACGCAATAAAAAATAACCGGACAAGACGGACAAGGCGAGACGGATTCTCACACCGAGGGTTCCGTACCATTTTAAATTTTCATCGGCGAGGCCTTTATTCGTCAGAGAGTTTTAACACTGCACACTGCCGTGTAGAATATTGCAGTTTTAGGTCAGCTCCATCTCTTGACCGATAGTGGAACTAATGTAATTTAAGTAATGGTTTCTGAAAAAGTGTGCTATTTGGAGACATCGTTTAGTTTTTCCTGTAATCTTTACATAAAGCGACGGAAACGATTCCATAGTGTGTGTGTGTATATCAAATATTAGTGTCTTGCAGTGACTAGTTGCTATCCCACAATTCACATAGCGATCCATAGTTACATTCCATAGTAGTTTCAACAATATCCAATCCACAAAGCGGCGATGAAATCCAAAATAACAATTCCAATTCAATCGTGTGAGCGATGTTCGGTATCCAGTGTGAAAGCAAGGATCGTACAATGTAGGTAGGGTCAGAATTCTTAAAAACCAAAGCAGTGGTCGTCGAAAATGAAAAATAATCGGGGAAGAAAATCAAAACGCATCGGGAAAACACGAAATAAGTGAAACCGTTTACAAAGACCGTTTTGTGTTTTGTGATGATGAAACCTTTTTACGTCCTGGGTTCAACTGCAAACAGTCTTCATTGTACAAACCAGTCTTCGAATTACTTGGTGCGATTTTTTATTTTACATCTCAGAAAATACAGTGGGGTACAACGATTCAACTATTCACACTCGTAAAACAGTCCTTCCAATAAAAAGTGAACTCTTTGTCAATGAAATACAGTCAATAATGTATTACAGCCACATAAAATCTTCGATAGCTATCTCAAAAAAACCAGAGCACAGTCTACCACACTTTTGTAACAACCCTGAAAAAATAAATGACCACTTTTTGGATGTGCCTGCCTGGCAGTGGTAGGGTTAGTAAAGCAGATTTGACTTACTTTGAACACCAAAGATTCAGTAATACTCATTTCCAGTTAGAGCCGGTCCAGGAGGAAATGGTGCTGAGGCTTTTGCATGGTCTTAAATCCAATGCTCAGGGTTCTGACCATTTCTCTCTGGAGATGCTGATGATGACTCTTCCTCGTACCCTTGCAGCTATAACGGCCATCATCAACAGATTCATGGCCTCGTCCTCTTTTCCGGATTTCTGGAAATTGGCTATAGTAAGGCCCATCCCCAAGGTGTCTAATCCCGCCAGCGTGAAAGATCTTCGCCCAATTAGCCTGTTACCGTGTCTCTCAAAGATTCTTGAAAGAGTTGTGTCTAACCAGCTTCGTCCATATCTGGAGCAGCACAGTATTTTGCCAAAGGCCCAATCAGGCTTTCGTAAGGGGCACAGCACAGCCACAGCTCTTCTTGACGTAGTTGGCAATATCCTGGAAGCCAGAGAACAGGGCATGGGAACCATGGTTGTGCTTTTAAATTTTTCACGTGCCTTCGACTCAATCAATACCTCCCTTCTCCTCTCCAAGCTGGCTTACTACGGATGTCAGCCGGAAACAGTCCAATGGTTTCAGAGTTACCTGAGTCACCGTTCTCAATTTGTCCAGGTTACAAGTGACAGTTTTGGAGATGTTATAGCCTCTATTACCAAGCAAGTGAACTGCGGCGTGCCACAGGGATCGATCGTTGGCCCACTTCTTTTCATTCTGTACAGTGCCGACATCGTCAACTGTCTGATCAACACAAAGATCCACCTATATGTTGACGATCTGCAGATGTATCTCTCATTCTGACCTGAGCAGTCTGCTCGAAGCTGTAAAAAGAATGAATGAGGATTTGGATAAGAATTCTCTCTGGTTCTAAGCCCAGTTTAGTCCAAGTACATTCTCATGGGATCAAGAGATTTTCTAAATAAAATGTTAGGGTACAATCTGGACTTGAAGATTGATGGGTGTTCTATTGATAGGGTGCAAGAAGCCCGTATTCTTGGGGTGGTGTTAGACGAGCACCTGCATTTTGAGACATGCATCATTGAGGCTGTGCGCAACTGTTTTTACCGGTTAAAGCTTCTGTACCGTGTACGGCATTACATAAGTATGGATATGCGTGTCATGCTGTGTGAGTCACTTGTTTTATCCAAGTTGAACTACGTTTACACTGTGTATGGTGCGTGCATTCTTGGTAGAAGTGGAAAGTTGATCCAGCGAGTACAGAATGCTTGTGCGAGATTTTGTTTCAATGTCCCTCCTCGATCTCACATAACTCCATTTTTAAATAAAGGTAATTTGATGAGAATGTCAGATCGCAGAAAGCTTCATCTGGCTACCCTACTCTTTGGCACCATTCTCACAAAAAATCCAGAATATCTTTATAGGAAATTAACTTGGTCGAGCGACATAAATAAAGTTTAAACAAGAACATCTTCTTACCTTCTGTTGGCTTTAACGCACAGAACTGCTGCATTCCGTGGAAGCTTTAAATTCGCTGCCTCTCGCCGTTGGAACGACTTGCCACCTCCTTTTCGTGCTATAAAAACAGTTGGAACTTTTACATACATACATAAACTCACGCCTTCTTCCCATGGGGGTAGGCAGAAACTACAGAACGCCACCTGCTACGATCCTTACATACATACTTTTAGTACTAAATATAAGCAATATTTGTCACGAGTACAAAAGGAAACCAGTTTCTAAACTCACCCTGGGACTGCACGCAGTTGGTTTTGGTGACCTTAAGCGGAGGCTTATTTCCTAGCCGCACGATTTTGCTCAATCGCTTTGTTTTGCTCGGTAGCTGAATCTTTTTCCTCCGATTTACACAAGACAGCACAGGCAGTCACAACACAACGACACTTTATAATTATTATTTAATTGCACCACTTTCTTGCCTTATTTCATATTATTCACTCACTGCTTTATTTGTATTAATACCTCTTGTAAACAGTGGTATATTAAATATTATTTATTTTCTTTATTTACTCCAAAAATACTTTGCACAGCTAAATTGACAGCCGATTGCATCACAGATTTGTACCATAGATTATAATATATTATAATAGTCCATACCGTGCGTGTCGGGTGTGCGTCGATTCTTTTAATTTATACAATATTTTTTTTGTATTTTTTTATTTGTTTTGTATTACTATTTTTATTGTTTTATTTATTTTGTAATCCCCTATTGGGATTTATAGGTCCGTAGGTATGTCCGTGGCATCACAGCGGGCCCTATCAGAATACCACCACTGTGGTATTTATTCATTTTTAAATATCGTAGCATCATGCTGAGATAGGAGCCTTTTTGGCCTCGCACAGGTCGTAATTATTTTTGTTTTTTAGTTTATAATATTCCTTTTTCATTTTTATTAATGTTTTTTTTTCTTTACTGTTTTGTATTTTCAACTAAACCAAATCAAGAAGAAACATGGTCGAATTTAGAACCGGATAAATAAATTTTGATTCGGCCGATGAACGAGTAGACGGGTGGACGTGTGTCGGTTGTCCCTGCGCTTTTTATTTGTAAATTACGTGATTGGTGGCATCCTAAGACTTTGGATTCCTTGTCACTCTTGTGACACTTATACCATTGGCGTCCTCCCAGTGTGCGGTCCTAAAGTGAGACAGAACTATTTCTATTATTGACGATTGAATTGTGCCTGAAAAAGTGTTTGTGATTTGCTAGTATTAAGGCATAGCATCTATTTCTATTCCAATATTTTTATGCGTATATTATACAAAAAAAATAACACACATAACAACTACAACGACGTATCATTCATAAACCCACCAGATAATCCACAAACTCATACAAATACGAATACACAAACAAACTCATTTTCATTCTCTTTAATAAGTTGTGTTTTTCTATATAATAATAACAGGAAATTATTCTGCTTTTTAATCCGCCCATTTAGTGTCGGTTTTTATCTCAAATGGCTACTTTAAACAATGTTATGGATGATCTGGAGAATCTTAATTTAGAGAGCGCTTTTAGTTGTAATCCACAAGACTGTAAAAAGTTTATTAATGTGTCCGAGAATAACATCAAATTGTTACATATTAATATACGTAGTGTGAATAAGAACTTTGATAGTCTCCAGACACTAATATGTTCAACAGATATCAATTATGACATCATTGTGTTAACAGAGTGCTGGCTAAGCAAAGTCATTAACCCACCGAAACTGAATGGATTCCTTTCACATTCCACAAATAAAGCAAGCAGTCAGAATGAAGGCGTAATCATCTACAGTAAAATTGGATTAAATACTACGGTTTGGGAACCAAACATAACAAATGCAAACTGCCTTATATGTCAAGTAGATAGTAAATTTGCTTTCGTAGGTATCTATCGCCCACCGTCTTATAACACTCATACTCAAATGGATACGTTCTTGTCTAGCTTAAATGACGTGTATGTTGGGCTCTCTTCCGTTCCAAATATTGTGCTGGTCGGCGACTTAAACATCGATATAAAACCGGGTAACAATAGCCCTCATAGCCTTAATTATCTTGTCTTGAATGCGTCTCATGGACTTCTGCCAACTCACCTAATACCTACGATACTGGATAACTGCCTTGATCATATTTTGGTTAAGTCTAAGCTACCTGTCATGTCATTGGTTCTTGAATCTTCCATAACCGACCATAAAAAAAAAAAAATGTACAACTTTGATTTGGGGGCCTTTTTTTTTTTTTGAGGGTGGGAAATCATCAAATAACTTCTCCCGCTCTGGGCGGAGCGGGAGGGCGTGTCAGACTCTTACTGACTAAAACCCACCCGTGTTCCTTCGGTTGCCCTGTCGCCGGGGGCCACGATCTCCCTTTCGGTTTTCTTCGCAACCCCGGCAGGCATCGGTCCTAGTGGACCCCTTCAATTATGCTGACATATCTTTGAGGCGCGCGTGGAACACAACGCGCCGTCGACCCGGGCCTGGTCCTTATCGAACGGTGAGCCACCCATTGCTCACCGCCCGCAAGCCCGCGCCTACGGTGGCCGGAAATCGCCTCGCGATTCCCGACGCCCTGGGCGTCTCCTCCTGCGGCGGTTAGGGGCGTGAGGGCGCGAGATTTGCCTCTCCCTCACGCGTTCCGGCTCCTCCTTCGCGAGCATTACCGCTTCGCAGGAGGTGACGGCCTCCCATTTCCTCTCGCTCCGTACCATGGCCTGAACCAGGGCCGGACGCGAGATATCACCGCCGCCGATCGCCTCCACGAGGACACGGCGATGCTTGATTTGGGGGCCTGGTGACCTGACATACAGGTTTTGTAAAAAACTTAGTTTAGGCACCAGTCTTCCACAAATTAATTATGAAGTTGTGTCTGAAGACTATGTATTACTATCCCTGTAATTTGTGGTAAGAAAATGAATAAATTATTATTATTATTATTATGTGTTTACATATCTCGGGAGCATGGGGTCCCGGTCTTTTGGAAGGCGTACCAGGGGCCGAAGCCAACTTGCAGAGGCCCCTTGGACAAATTTAAATGAAATGAGGCATCAACCGACAGTTATCCCCGTACGCACTGTGCAAGTGCAAAAAGGACAATCCCCGGTTGGTGTAGGACTAATGCAGTACATGGGAACAAAAAAAAAATTGGACTATGGGTTTGGTTGGCTATAGTGGATTGGTTATCAAGAACTATGGTAGGACTATGACCCCTGCCTGACCAATGATATATAATATACACGGATAAGATGGCAGGGGGTGACTTGCACATTCAATAATGGGCCCCCGAAAAACTGTCGCTAGCACATAGTGACGTAGCGACTAGGGGGCAACATGTCTTGAGGTGCTTGAGGAGTGGAGAGGTATTCCACGGCTTTCAGAACAATCCCAGAGCCCGGAAGATGGTCAAGATCCCTACGAGCACTTACTGGAATACTTCCTTCCTCCGAGCACATTTGCTCTTGCGAATCTCCACTCAACGCGGCCAATTAAGGCAAGAATGAGGTGGGAGCTCCGTTCCTCGTCAGTATTCACTCCAGCCGGCCAATAAAGGCAAGCCAGAGGTGAGGAACAAGACTTCTCCCGGGAGATAGGGTCCGTGGGGTCGCTACTGCCCAACAGCTCGCCACATGCTGCCCTGCGGGTTTTTGCATCTCTCTTGGTCTGACTCCTCATCCTAGACCCGTTCCGGCAAAGCAAACTCTACCGGCACAGACCTAGAGTTCGGAGCGCACAAGCCCCACCACGACGTCAACGTAGAGATACGGCGGTGGAGTTATTATTATTTGTTTATTCATCTTAAATCATATTACTTTACCTTTTTTAAATATTTCTTAATATAAAAAGTGTAAAAAAAAAAAAACATTTAAAAATATAAAAAATAGAGTTCCGCCGGTGTCGGGAGCAGGGTCCAAGCTACCGGTGGTTAGGGCTGCAGAGACAGGAACCTCCTCACAATGCGGGCCGTATCGAGGAGTACTGCTTTCTGAATCAGGCGCTTGATCCAACCGCCTAACGAGAGCCTCGAGAGATGTTGATCGAGGCTTTCGGCCATCAGGCCATTAGCCGTTACGACAATCGGCACAATGATAGCTGAGCTCACATTCCACATGTCAACAACCTCGTGTGCTAAGTCGAGATATTTTATTTGTTTCTCTTTCTCAGCTTTCACGAGGTTCTCGTCATGTGGAATGGTAACATCGACTATCATTGCGCGGCGCGCTAATCGATCTATCACTACTATATCAGGCTTATTTGCTATAATAGTCCTGTCAGTAATGATAGACCGATCCCAGTACAACGTGACATGGTCATTTTCGAGAACTGGGTCGGGCACATACTTGTAATACGGTACCTCAGAGTCTACAAGTTTATATTTCAAAGCAAGTTGCTGGTGAATAATCCTGGCCACTTGGTTATGTCTGTGCAAGTACTCGCCGTTAGCTAGACGCGAACAACCAGAGATAATATGTCTGATGGACTCACCCGGACGATGGCATGCCCGACACACGTCAACCGTACCGTCCTTCATAATATGTCTCCGGTAGTTATTCGTCAAGATAACTTCGTCCATAATTGCACAGATGAAACCTTCGGTTTCCCCGAAAAGGTCACCGAAACGTAGCCAGGATACGGACGCTAAGAAATCTACACCGGGCTCGTGAAGAGCCCGATAGAAGCGCCCGTGAAGCGCCTTGCTTTGCCATACCTCCTTGCGGTCATCTGTAGTAAGTACAACAGGTTTGCGCCAGTTCTCTTTAGCCATAGAGAGCGGAGTGAGCCCGTTGTCCACTGCAACCACATCACGGTGCATACCCACATCTGCTTTAAAAAAATATTCCCTGAGGCTGCACACCTCGCGGTTGTGGAGGGTCTTTGCATTTAAGAAGCCTCGACCCCCGCATTTCCGCGGGATGTACAGTCTCATCACTGATGAACGTGGGTGATGCATCCGGTTTGCGGTCAGGAGTGTACGTACTCTCCTGTCCAGGGCGTCAAGTTCGGTTTGAGTCCATTTGAGTATGCCGAAAGAGTATATCAAGACCGGCATGACCCAACCGTTGAAGGCGCGCACCTTGTTTCCGCCCGAAAGAAAACTAATTAATACCTTCTTCAGGCGACCAAAGAAGCGCTCCTTCAACGATTGCTTCATGTCAGCAACGTTGATGCCTAACGATTCCGACATACCCAAATACCTATAGTTTTCGGCTGAGGAGAGGGATCTAAGGTGTATGGAGTCCGAGAGTTGGGTTCCCTCGGATTCCATAATCTCCCCTCGCTTTACATGCATGACTGCACATTTGTCCACACCAAATTCCATCCTGATGGCGCCACTGAATGTTTCAGTTACCTTCAGTAGCTCCATCAGTCGCAACTTGTTGGGGGCAAAGAGTTTCAAGTCATCCATGTAGAGGAGGTGAGATATGACCTGACCACCTCTCCTCAGCCTATAGCCTAGACCTGAACCCTCTAGCAGTGTGCTTAGAGGATTCAGAGCTAAGCAAAACCAAAGTGGACTTAAACTGTCGCCCTGGAATATTCCCCGTTTAATCCATACAGGCTCGTCATTCCCCTGGGTCTGTCGACATCCTGGGTAGCGAAGGACTGTCCTCCATTGCCCCATACACGACATCAGGAAGGTGCGCAGAGTTGTATGTACTTTATACAACTCCAGCACCCTCATGAGCCATGTATGTGGCACCGAGTCATAGGCCTTCTTATAGTCTATCCAGCATGTCGACAGATCCTTGCGGGATCGACGAACCTGTTGGCTTATGGCCATGTCGATGAGGAGAAGCTCCTTAGTACCGCGGGATCCGTTCCTACATCCATTTTGAGAGACTGACATAATTGAATTACTATCAATGTGTGTGTTAATTTTCGTTCTCAAAATGGATGTAAGAAGTTTATAGACCGTCGACAAACATGTGATCGGTCTATAATTCTTGGGTTCCGCGGGATTACTTGACTTATGGAGCAGGTGGGTAACGCCTGTTGTTAGAAACTGAGGTAGCGACCCAGACTCTAGGGATGATTGGAATTGGGATGCCAGGCGAGTGTGCGAACTACTCAGCCATTTTAACCAAAAGTTGTGCAGTCCGTCCGGTCCCGGTGATTTCCAATTCGGTAACGGACGGACTGCTCTGGTTACGTCTAATGGCGTGATGAATACAGCATCCATTTCTGGTATAGTTTCACACACTCGCTCGACATCCTGCATCCAGCCAGCCTCAGTATGACAGACGGGCACCGACCAGATGCTGCGCCAGAATGCACTCGTGGCGGCATCATCCGGGCGGCACACGTCTGTCACATTTTGTTCAGGTCGCTCCCAAGCTCTATATACCCACCTCTCATCGCTCTGGAACATGCGATTCTGCGTGTACCGGTCAACCCGCCGCTTATACCGCCGAATACGGCTCGCCCATGCACAAACTTTATGCTTCAGGAAGTCGATGCGCTCTGTGACACGGGACATGTATTCTTGCGGGCTGATTCCAGTCCCCAAAAATGCCCGTCTTACAAAGCGCATCACTCGTGGTCGTGTATTTCCCTCCCTGAAGCAGTATAGTTTGCCGATGAGCACCCTGGCCCCATCGATACGTCGCTCGATCCTGCACTGCCAGGCTGGTACGACTGGTTTGGGTCGAGTAGCTCCGTCGTAATTTGGAAACTTGACGTTAGCTAAACGACATGCCGCAACAGCCGCGCAATACAGGATCGAGTGTGTATCAATGAGATCCTCGCTGCTCTCGAAAAAATTCGTAAGCTGCGAGTCCAAGGCACACACCAGCGCCCTATTTTTTTTGTGCATGGGTAGGCGTGGTAATCGTGGTCTAAGTTCGGTCGGAGTGTACCTATACTCGCGAAACGCATCCTCCAGTGCGCTCCTCAATCGGTCGTTACACTGGCTACTTACTGTGGCAACCCTATCATCCTCTTCAACACCATGATTGAACCGCGGCGGAGTTGGATCAATATTTGACTCTTGTGCCGCGGTTTGTGCCCGAGTTGAGACGATATGGTTGCTCAGTACCTCTGAGCGCAGCCTATCAAGTGCGATATCGTCCAACCTATGATTGCGTTGGATGACACGCACCTGATCCGATAGTCGTTGGGCCGATACGTTCACGGTTGGTTCTAGTTCCTGAAACAGAGACAGCATCCTAACACGGTACGCAGTGAGGTTAGTTCCACCCTCTGTAGACCCGTAATATGCGCGCATGACGTTCTCGTTCATCAACTGAGTCCATCTCATGCGCTGCACACAACCACCGGCAGCGGGGACCCGGCTCGGGGCCGGTTGGCCCCTAAGTCCCAGGCTTCTCGGTGGCCGGCCTCTCCCCTTCCGGCGTACAGGTGTTGGCGACGTCGGCGGGGAGAAATACTCGTCACTCGAGCTCGACGCAACTACCGCGGCCGGTGTCGATACAGCGTTCACGATGGGGCTGGGTACCGGCGGCGGCGAGGCGGAGCTGAGCGGCGAGTCCGGGGGTGGTAGGCGTGCACTGCGAGCTGCTGATCTTGTCAACATATTGTGTTTTCATATCTTGCATTCATTTATTTCGGGGTATCTGACAGCGTCATTTTGAGATATTATAGTTTTATTTATTTTTTTTGGTTTCTTCATTGTAAGTAAGAGTTTATTGAAAATTATTTATTGTTTATTCCAATGTTGTGTTTTACGGAGCTTTTTGTACGTATATGATATATATAAATAATTAAATATGCGAATTATGAGATACGAAAACTATTTTCGTTGTTGACGTTTCAGTGTTGCAAGTTATTATTGTTATTATTATTATTATTATAAACCTATTATACTGGCAATAAAAAACGCGAACCCAAGTTATAAAAAATGTACACAATTTCTCGTCCTAATCTTGATGCAATTAAAACAGAACTAGAAAACACTAATTTCTCCCAAATTTATGAAATAAATGACGCAAACGAAGCCCTGAATTCCTTTACATCAATATTAACTACTATAATAAATAATCATACCTCCAAAGTAACTATTCCAAGGAAACAAAGAATCTCTAAACCATGGATTACACCAGGTTTACTGAAATGTATCCGAAATAAGGACATGCTTCACATGAAATCAAACAGTTCCCCAGACAATTTAATACTAAAAGTCACTTACACGCGTTATAAGAATTTCTGTAATGACCTACTCCGTAAACTTAGGATAGCCTACGAGTCTAGTGAATTGGAAAAATCTAAAAATAATCCCAAAGCCCTCTGGAAAACTATTCAAACAATTACCAATACCAATAAAACTCGTACTAGTCCTGTCGAACTGCTAAAAATAAGTGATGATCCTCTATCCTCGGTTAATCAGGTGTGCTCTTTCTTTAAAGACATTGGGAAAAAATTAGCAGCAAATATTTTGACTCATCATGGTCAAACATTTCCACCCTTGGGCCGTGAACGATCAACAATATGCGAACCTTTGAATTCGTCACCGACCTATTCCTTTGTATTACTTGACACAGATGAAAGTGAAGTGGAAACAATAATCCTACAGCTCCGTAACGATTGTGCCGTGGGCTGGGACGGTGTGTCGTCGGTCTTACTTAGAATTTGCCGTCACATTTTGATTCCACCAATTACCTATATCTGCAATCTTAGCATAAAATTAGGGATATTCCCAGATGGCCTTAAAAAGCCATAGTTTACCCTATTTATAAGGGCGGGAGCAGAGGCTGTGTCAACAATTACAGACCTATCTCTGTTCTGCCATCCCTTTCGAAAATTTTAGAAAAGGTTCTTAACGTGCGTCTTAAAAGCTTTCTCGACAAGCATAATATTATTGCTGAAAACCAGTATGGCTTTAGGTCTGTTGTCTCGACGGAAGATGCTGTTTTGGACCTTACGCAATTCATAGCAAGGAAGCTGGATGGTGGAACAAAGTGCATGGGCATCTTTCTTGACCTGTCTAAAGCTTTTGACACAGTCTCTGTTCCTAAACTTATTTCAAAGATTGAAAAACTGGGTGTACGTGGCAAAACTCTGGATATATTCAAGTATTATCTCAGGAATCGGTATCAGCAGGTCAAAATAGATACGTACATTAGCCAAGAGGAGACCCTTACTTACGGTGTGCCCCAAGGGAGTATTTTAGGCCCCACATTGTTCCAAATCTATATTAATGACCTCTGTAAGATGATCCTTCCGAATTGCAAGGTTTTTACATATGCCGACGACACCGCGATTCTAGTGCACGGACCAACTTGGGACGTGGTCGAAGATAGGGCGGAAGCTGCCTTGAAAAGTCTTATGAACTGGTTCAACAAGAATTTACTTACACTGAATCTCGATAAATCCAGTTACATTCCTTTTGCAATCAAGCGCAATACAAGGCCGTCGTCTAATTTTGCAATATCCGCCCATTCCTGTCGGAACCCAACCTCGTGCTCCTGTCCCTCGTTGACAAGAGCCGACTGTGTCAAATACCTGGGTCTTCAAATTGATAGTGGGTTACGGTGGGACAGGCAGCTCGAAGCAGTAACAAGCCGAACAATGCGTCTCGTCTACATCTTCAAATCCCTAAGAGATTCTGCTGACGTCAATATATTAAAAATGGTCTACTATGCGCTATGCCAGTCGATCATCGGCTACTGTATAACTGCTTGGGGTGGTGCAATGAAAACAAATTTCTTGAAGGTAGAGAGAGCTCAAAGAGCAGTCCTCAAAACAATGACTCGTAAACCATATAGATTTCCCACAGTACACTTATATGAGGAATGCAAGGTCTTAACGGTTAGGCAGCTCTATATCCTGCAAGCGGTCCTCAGAACCCATAGAACCATGCCCAGGTCCATCCCAGAAAAGCGCAAAAACATCCCCTCCGGGGTAGGACATAAAACATCCTTTGCAAGGCACCAACACTACGTTATAGGTACACATTTATACAAACAACTACACCGTAAACTTAACTTACTGGATTCTAACAGATACGCGCTAAAACACAAGATCACACAGTGGCTACTTCAACAGGACTACATCACAACTGAAAATCTACTGACATACATCTCTTAAACTCAAACATACCTAACATCACCCCTACCATCACATCATACTATACACATACACTACACTCAACACCACACAATCATCTACCCATATATACGCAACCGATTCATACCTTCATACCTTATATTTTTTTTTTGGTTTATTATTGTTTTTATTTTTATTCTTTTCACTAATGCACGTTTTTAGGTACCACATCGTCACTGGTTTAACCTTTTGTTGTCTTTTAATAAATATAATAACTTAGTCCACATAATGGCTGAATCCTTTCTCTTAAGATACAGGCCTGACCTAGTTTAAGGGATAGAGATGAATTTACTGTACTCCCACGCTAAAGTTAAATAGCGTCAACTGAATGTATGCAGTGCAATGTGATTTTATTTTATGTAATAAATTCTTTATTATTATTAAATCTACCTGGGTGGTCTAGTGATCAATGCGAATACAAAGCGCCGCATTCCTTTAGATAAGGAATGCGTTTGCTATGAGTGATTTGTGCAAATAATAAGAAAAAGTAATTAACGTGTGCCTTACGGAATATTACAATTGGATTATGTCTTCAAATATGTGACCTGCATTGCATCTTTTGCAATAATGACTTAGTAGTCATTATTGCAAAAGATGCAATGTAGTCCGCTGTAGTCAGCGGAACAAGTGCTTACGGAGTTAGAAGATGTTGCGTTATTGCTGCAGAAAGCGCAAACTAACCTAAAGAAATATCTAAAACAAAGTCTTACAAAAGGAAACATTGAAAAACGATTGCAATCGACATATGGCATTATATACCTACGAGTTAATTTCAACTCTTTATTAGTGGCTTTTGTGCACATGATAATTATTCAGATTTATTACAGTTGTAATAGCAATTATGTAATTGCGTTTAATTAAAATAAGTTTTGATTTTTATTAATTTATATATCTTCTGTATAGATTCTTTTCTATTTTTTTAATGTGAGAACTCTGTAGGCATAGTGGACTGTAGATTTGTTGACCATTTTCTATTTTCTTAAGTACCTGGTACTTATTGAAAGACCTACACTGTCCTCCCATACCTAGTCACACTGTTATTTGAAAGAATTGTAAAAGCCATGTGAGTTGTATTTTTTAAAGAGTAACCGTGGAGTTTCTTGCCGGCTCTTCTCCATAGGAAACGACCAATTGGAACCGTGCACCTAGCTTCTGACGTTTCATAAGTACCCATATAGGTTTATGTGAAATAAAAATATTTTGAATTTGAATTTGCAATCCATTGAAGAATATTGGAAGAAGTTTACTACGGCGCACCATAACCTATAAAAGGTGGTACCTAAAGAAAAGAAGAGTGATATTACATATTTTGCACATGAAGACTACTTTGTTATTGAAGATTTATATTTATGTAAGCAGGGCGATTTGAAAGATATTTTATCGGTTAAGCATCACCCAAGATTAAGTGATATTGCTTACAATACCGGCACAACTTATGAAGGAAATCTCAAGCTGCCGCAAATACAGTTAACGGCCTTTTCGGGAATTTATGAAGATTGGAATACATTCAAGGATCTCTTCGTATCTTTATATAATAAGGCTGAATTGGTTTTGTAAAAGTTTTAGGTCTTCTTCTCGTATGGTTAGTCACTAACCTGGTATCAAAGTTTTAAAGCTGCCCATGGGCCTCTGACTTGGCTTCACATGCCGTCGAGAAATATCTCTCAGGCATGCCGGTTTCCTCACGATGTTTTCCTTCACCGTGTTTGAAGCAACTGATAATTATACAATACGCACATGAATCCGAAAAGTCAGAGGTGCGTGCCTTGGATTCAAACTCGAGACCTATGACTTGGCAGTCCGACGGTCACAGCACTAGGCTATCATTGCTATTACAGTTTTTGGTGTAAAAAGGGAATTTTGAAAGTTTCCAAGGGATTTTTTACATTTAATCCCTGAATATAAAGTTAGTTAATTTATAGCATTCATTATTATCAATATTTTAGAGCACTACATACCTATATTTCATATTTCCGTGCAGTAAAATTAACAAATTAATGAAAACAGGTGACAGTGCCAAGTTTTCAAATGTACAGCCTTAAGTAGGGTCGGTCAGTAAGTAATAGATCCTAAATGTTTCGTTCTCTATGATCGCAGTGTATTGTTTATATTAGGAGATAGAAAATCACGGGAATGTTTTGCTTGTTCGTTTTGTGAAGAATTTTAATAGTTTCCAAAAAAAATTGTTAAGGAAGCAAATCGATAATCACTATAAAGGTCAATGGTAAAAACCTCCTTCCTTTGTACCGTTTCTGCCCACAAGCTAGCTGTGACGATACGTTCACACCGATCAACCTTTCAACTTAACTAGCGTATTGTGTCATGAAGTGATTCCTCGCAGTGCTGAATAATTCAGCGACTGATTAGCGGCTGTCCAACACACGCGAGTACGCCCCCCGCGTCACAGCGCTCACGCGAGCAATCGAGTCATACCTACAACAACAGGTACACATGACACAGAAGGCTAGCTCTGTACAGTGAGCTGAAAACAACAACGAAAGATTCCATTTGTGAGCGTTTTGTTTGTTATCGCAGAGCTAGCATTACACCTGTGCTTGTTTTGGGTCCAACAAAGTTTAAAATAGTTAATTGATTCAGGCGTGACCTTGCGGAAATCCATTATAAAATGATGATGTGGATATATTTAGTAACCTTTTCCGCTTAGCTATTTCTAAAGAGTCTTGAAAAGACCCTGGAAGAAATCGACACGTGTTTCACCTCTCAACGAGGCATCCTCAGGATGACGATTAACTTGTCGTGAACTCGAACACGGCGTGTTGCTACACCAAGTACCGAGCGCAGACTGAGCTTTATCGCCCGTCCAACCCACTTATATACTGCTCGCCCCATCTCGGCTCGGACCGTGATCAGCGCGATAAGGGGCGAACAATCGCAGTAAAGGTGACCTTGGCATACTCGTATTTAATTCGTTCAACAGTGTAACGTTTTCTGTATTATTTTTCACTATTTCTAAGCTCTCTAGTACTGACATTCTGAAACCTTTATCACATGTGTGTAAAATTTCGAAAGTGTTATTATTATTTAACGAATGACCTCGACCGGTTTGACCTATATAAATACCATTACAATATTTATTACTGATTACGATATTTTAAAACTTTTTGGATATTTTCTGCAAATTAAACAATTTAATCTTTCTTTTTACATTAAATACCACTTTTTGATATGAGTGATAAAGCGATAAGCGCCGGTAAAATTATAGCCCTACTATGTTCTATGTTATGGGGTTTGGTTTCCGCACTTAACCCTACTTGAAGAAGGTTGTTCGCAAACTTACGTGTCTCAGCGGCTAAATGTGAGTCGTTCAACTGTCCAGAGGACTTGGCAACGGTATCAAGAGACCGGTTCGGTCAAAAGAAGACCCGGTTCGGGAAGAAAACGATGCACAGAACCAAGAGATGACCGCTTTTTGGTGAGTCAGGCGTTGCGAAATCGTAAGGCGTCAAGTGTGGACCTGAAGAAGAGCCTTGAAGAAGTAAGAGGAGTAGAAGTTAGCTTGTGGACAGTCAGGAGGAGGCTTTTGGCTGCCAATATCAGGAGTTACCGCCCAGTTCGGGGCCCTAAATTACTCCGTGAGCACCGTGTTGCTCGACTTCAGTTTGCTCGGAACTGTGCTTCATGGACTCTGGAGGACTGGAATAAAGTATTGTTTTCTGATGAAGCTAGAATCTCTTTGTGTGGAGAGGACCGACGCCGGCGAGTGCTGCGAAGACCACGGGAACGCTATGCGGAAGTGTGTTTCGAAGAAATCACTCCTTATGGCGGAGGCTCCGTTATGTTTTGGGCAGCAATTAATTCGACGGAGCGTACGGAGTTAGTTTTCATAGAAAATGGAACATTAAATGCACACCGGTACATAATGGAAGTCCTAATTCCATATGCACGACCCACATTGACTGCACTTGGGGAAGATTCCATTTTTATGGACGACAATGCTCGCCCGCACCGTTCTGGCGACGTGGAAGCGTACATGCAAGAAGTTGGGATCCGTTGTTTAGATTGGCCAGCTCGAAGTCCTGACCTCAATCCAATTGAGCATGTCTGGGATGTTCTAAAGAGACGGGTAAGATTAGTGCAACCTGCTCCACAAAACATCAGGGAGCTAAAAAGAGTAATTGCAGAAGAGTGGGAACGTATTCCTCAAAACGTTATTAAAAACATCGTGGAAAGCATGCCCAGAAGGATTCAAGCTGTGATTTTGGCAAGAGGAGGTCACACTCGTTATTAGGTTTTAACATTTGTAACTTTATTTAATTAAAAAATGTAAAAAAAAATCTTGTCTTTATTGCCGACCACTTCTTATTGTTTGGGCATGTACATCGGTTTTAAAGAATCCATCGTTTTTTTTCTTTTAATTGCCCCAATTTACTTCACGCGCATTAATTTACACGATTATAAGTATACATAGACTACGTCAAAGAAATAAATATCATTTAATTAACTCAAATCGACCTTAGAACGTAAATTTCCTTAGGTGCCCGTTTTTTTTTGCAAAAGAGTGTATATAACTGTGCTGTCGTCGGCAAATAAGGACATTTGATGCCTGATTACTAAAGGAAAGTCATTAATGTAGCAAATTAATAGCAAGGGTCCCACCACAGAACCTTGCGGAACACCGTAACAAAGAACTCCAAAGCTAGACGAATAAACAATTTCAGTTTTGGACTCAATATCCACTTGACTTATCTAAGTAATTTGTTTTCTGTCCTCCAAATAAGATTTTATAAGCTTAAGCACGTTACCCCTTTTTTTTTTTTTGTGGGTGGGAAATCATCAAATAACTTCTCCCGCCCTGGGCGGAGCGGGAGAGCGTGTCAGACTCTTAGTGACTAAAACCCACCCGTGTTCCTTCCGTTGCCCTGTTGCCGGGGGCCACGATCTCCCTCTCGGTTTTCTTCGCAACCCCGGCAGGCATTGGCCCTAGCGGACCCCGTCGAAGCACGTTACCCCTGATACCATATCTATATAGCTTAGTTAAAACACTTTATGGTCCACATAGTCAAATGCCCTGGTCATGTCCATATACATTGCCATTACTGGTTTTCCATCCATGTTGTCATGAATTTTTTCAAGAAGATGGGCATATTAATGGTTTTTGTCTTCCTGAAACCCATTTGTTCTTCGCAAAAAATATTATGTTTTTCAAAGTAATTATAAACACGATTATAAATGACTTTTTCAAATACCTTTGAGATAATCGGTACACGAGCTATAGGTCTATAATTACTCATCTTTGTTTTGTTATCTTTTTTATGTACTGGCATGATATTGGAAACCTTTAACTTTTGCGGAAAAACACCATCCTGAATGCAGTTATTTATAATGTCACTTAATATAGGTGCTATAAGAGGAGCAGTGGCTCCTCTTAAAACAGTGGCTTTAACTACTCTTGTGTCAGTATCATCATATCCTGTACTGTTACTGTTTTACAGGTTGTTTATTATAGTAATAATGTCATTTGGTATAGTTGGTTCCATAAACATAGATTTATGCAATCCTAATGTGTTAATATTATTATTCGTTTGAAAATTATTGGCATTCGGTTGAACTGAGTCTACAAAATAATCATTAAATTGCTCTGCTATCATTTTAGGATTTGTCATAAATTTCTCATTTACATTAATTACATTAAGATTAGCTTTAGGAATGTCGGGTTTCATGCTATTTATTACCTTCCAAGTCGCCTTAGATTTGTTGGTATTTTGAGCTCGTTGCGTTAATTTGATAATACTGGGTTGTAGACGTCAGATTGGCAGTTGCTTCATGTAAAATACTGGTATTCAGCTCCATCTAGTTACTGGAGGCTGACCCCAGCATAGTTGGGAAAGGCAGGCAGATTGACTTTTATTCCCAAAAACATAAGGCGGACGGACATATATAGGACACATTTCACCAGTTATTATAATTATGTCGGAAATACGTTACTGAGTTGACTAATCGGGACGCCAGCGCCACCTAGCGGCACTCAACAGAGTCTAAAACATAACTCTCGGACCGGACGGAGCTGGGCAGAGTTAATCGGAGGCAGTCAAGCAGTGAACACGTTTAAAAAGTTCCTACACTGTATGAATTGCTAGTGTGATTAATTTGATCGTAAATTGTAATTTGATCTGAACTGTAAACGACTTTTATTGCGCAATTACCAACACTACCCATAGTACGCCCACAGTATTTAAAATATGGCACCTACACCCTCGATTAACTATTATATTGAAATCCCATTTACCTATTTTTTGCAAAAACATAGATTCTTAGCTGCTACAGAGAAATTATCAAAATCCCAATAACACTACATCCCAATAATACCTCTGTGATTCATAATAATATGCTACGGGTATTTGCATTCATTCGTCGGCACTTGTCGCACCGTAGCTCGGAGATATCGGCCGGAGCATGAAGTAGAGCGTGAATGTCAGCCGCCGTCGCGGGCGCGCAGTGCGGTGTCATGTCACCTCAATTGTTTGTTTCATATTGGTGATATTGCCGGTTATTGAAATTATGCTGTGATTTCTGAAGGTCCACATTCAAAGTATGTCAACTCTTATCGTTGTTTGAGTAAATATTCCTATAGCTGTTGTCTGATGTTGCCAAGTCTGTCAACCAGTCTGACTAAGGCGTATCGTGTTACTCAGTAACTGGGTTCTGGAGGTCAGATAGGCAGTCACTCCATGTAAAATACTGGTATTCAGCTGCATCCGGTTAGACTGGAAGCCGACCCCGACATAGATGGGATAAAGCTAGGAAGATTGATTGAACTGTTGTTACGAAGTTCTACATCATTACATAACGAACCATCTAATTGTGCTAGAACGTTCGAACAGTTTGCCTTAAATGCAGATTTAATAAAATAAAAGAAAACCCACGCACTGCCTCTCACTTTTCACAAAGTAAATGAGCACAAAATAACTGCCCATAAAAGTCTCCTTTAATAGTCATGATTGATAGGTAATTTCATATCTCTCTGTATAATTTATATGTTCCTATTTAATTTATTATTGTAAGAATACGAAATTGTGACTAAATACTACCTATTTGTTTATGTGCCGTCTTAATTTATTGACGTTTTATTATTACTATTAACCATTAGTGTTTAGCATGAAATTATCAAATGTAATTTTCTTGACTTTATATTTTTATTTTATTAATGCGACATATGATTACCTCAGCAATATGTATGCCTTCTGGCGGGACGTAGTATGGACCAATATCTCTTTGTAAAACATCTGTATAATTTTTTTTTATCCTATGTTCACAAAATTAATAAATGAATTGAATTGAATGATGTTTTATTTTTATCTTGACATAATTCCAATGGTCCATTAACCATTTTCAAGATTTTGTACCTATCTTAGACGTTCTATTAAAAACAACTACAACTCGCTAAAAAAGGCATTCAATAAGGCAGCAACTGAAATCTTCTTGAATCAGCGGGAAAGATAGCACAGTATCGCCTTCGTTGATACCAACTGATTACTATCGATAGGGACAAACTTACGATAGTCTTGAATTCTAAGGAAGTAGATTTCCATTTGCTACCAGGTGTGGGAAAGAGTCTGAATCGAATTTTTGTCCGTTTGTCTGGATGTATTTTCCGGAATGAAGCGAAAACGTCAGAAGGGATGTGAATGTTTGGCACACAGATAGTTTATATCTTGGATTAACCCATTACAATACTTTTAATCCCGGTAGTACGTTCCCGTGGGATATTTTCCGACATACAAGCGGGGGAAGCCGCGGGCAAATAAAGCCATTTAAAAAAAACGTTACTAACAAATTTCAGTTTTTAATAGAATATAGTGACACGTATGGGAATTCGCTTGCTTAAAATATTTGCAGTTTATAGTAATATTTTCAGATAACATCTTACTCACAATTTAAAATGGTAACACGACCAAACTGAAAGCGCTGCTCAAACATTTGTGCCAATTGGCACCAACGCGAACGTACTCAGCACTAATGTTGTTATTAGTGCTGAGTACGTTGGTGCAAAACTATGGTGGTAGCTCATTCATTGCATTTTTATTGTAGAAACGTTTTAATGGGAGCTACAGCAAACTATTTTATAGGCCTATTGGACCCAATGTTGACATGCTACGTAGATCGGACCAACAGCTACGCGGCACGGATTTAATAGTTAACTTGATAAAATAAATAAAAAAATAAACGTATAAGGTAAAGGTAACGTATAAGGTAATAATAATAAATAAAGAATCGTAAGAATTAGGATGAAATAAAATTAAAAACGTGCTAATTGTATGTTTTTAATTTTATTTATTTTAAAAGGAAAAACATACTTATCTGATTTCACATAAACATATAACAAACTTCGATTGCTCAGTACAAGAACAATACAGCAATAGATTCAGATCAGACAGCAAAACTGACCATGTCTGATACTAGCCAAAGCGCATACACTAGCGGCAGTCGCTTCCAAAGTGTTACGTATTTCTACAAAGTCTTTCAACAGGATTGACATAGTGTAAGTGTTAGTCTCATGCATTTTTTACCTCTTTTCTCTACTTTCACACCTTTCCTCATCATTACCGCAATATTCTGAACCGTGATCCTCTAGTAATACGTGGTACGCCGGACGAGGTGTATCTCGCCTCGTTCGTAATACAGGATCACCAGAGATGTGTCCGCCACGTGACCAGACTGTGACACCATGCTCCGTTTTGTTCCCGACGAGAAAGGGGATTTACTTTGAATATAAAGCTCTGGAAATATCGCCTTATGACAAAAATGGGAGAAAAGTTTGGAGTCTTAATCTGGAACGATATCGGTTATGACTCTAGATTTTAAGAATTGACTTGGAATTTGTATGGAAACTGTGTTGAAACGAGATTTTAAAGGATATTGGGCAAAAATGTACGTGGCTTGGATCAAAAAATAGGAAAGCAGAACGATAGAAAAAGACAATGGGCAAGAGTGTCCCAAATGTCCACCACTAACGAGACATAAGTCACTGAATATTATATTAAATAAGACTATGTTATGGGTTTCTGAATAACAATACTCCTTATTTAAAACACATTGAAAGGAAGTGTCCGGTTTTTATAGGGACGTTGGCTTTTTATTCCGAGGAATATCTAACCAGTATCAAACTACATCTGTTAAAAACGAGAAAAAAATGGAAATAGGAACCACTGAAATAATATTTTAAGACCCTCCATTTAAGATAAGAATTATAAACTATTTAAAGTACATATATTTTATTTGTTGATGGCAACTATGACAAATTTGATTTAAATTGACACATGGT
Source organism: Omphaloscelis lunosa (assembly GCA_916610215.1). Classification (NCBI taxonomy): domain Eukaryota; kingdom Metazoa; phylum Arthropoda; class Insecta; order Lepidoptera; family Noctuidae; genus Omphaloscelis; species Omphaloscelis lunosa. The sequence goes on along the minus strand of OU744268.1, from coordinate 16,032,817 downwards.
ACTGCCATTACTGTCAATCAATTGCCAGTGATAACAGTAACATTTGACAATTTTGACAAGTTTACTATTTTTTGGAGTGTGTTCACTATATAAAGAGTCTTAAAAAGACCCTGGAAGAAATCGACATGTGTTTCACCTCTCAACGAGGCATCCTCAGGATGACGATTGACTTGTCGCGAACTCGAACACGGCGTGTTGCCACACCAAGCACCGAGCGCAGACTGAGCTTTATCGCCCGTCCAACCCACTTATATACTGCTCGCCCCACCTCGGCTCGGACCGTTATCAGCGCGATAAGGGGCGAACAATCGCAGTAAAGGTGACCTTGGCATACTCGTATTTAATTCGTTCAACAGTGTAACGTTTCCTGTATTATTTTTATTTTTTTATTTTAAGTGGGTTGGACGGACGATAAAGCTCAGTCTGCGCTCGGTGCTTGGTGTGGCAACACGCCGTGTTCGAGTTCGCGACAAGTCAATCGTCATCCTGAGGATCCCTCGTTGAGAGGTGAAACACATGTCGATTTCTTCCAGGGTCTTTTTAAGACTCTTTAGAAATAGCTAAGCGGAACAGGTTACTAAATAATATCCACATCATCATTTTATAATGGATTTCCGCAAGGTCACGCCTGTATCAATTAACTATCCTAAATATGATATCGTTAGAACCACTAGTTTTTGGGATATCTATCCAAATATATTTAACTTATCCTGGTTAGAATTATTGAATAATAAAAAACCATTTTTAACCAACTTCTAAAAAAGGAGGAGGTTCTTAGATCGTCGGATTTTTTTTTAATGTATATTCCCCGATTACTCGAAGACGGCTGCACCAGTTTGAAAAATTCTTTTTTGTTTGAAAGGGTGTATACTTTCAAGTTGGTCCCATTGTTATTTAGTCACGATCTGATGACGAATCTTGGAGAAATCGAGGGAACTCTTCAAATATTATAGGCACACTTATAGCGATTTGGGTATTTTTTTTATAGTAACACATTTGCTCTCAAAAAGCACCATTTGGTAAAGTGTAACTGATGAATTACAAATCAACACATAAAAAAGTGAAAAAAAAAAAAAATACCAAAAATACAACCGTCTTCAAAACTACAAAGCGAAAAATAACTTTAATTTCGGAAGTCGGTGGTAAAAAAATCAAATAATGATTGATCCTAAGACACCGACATCCAAAATCAAAGTTATTTTTCACTTTGTAGTTTTGAAGTCGGTTGTATTTTCGGTAAAAAAAAAATTTTGGACATGTCCTTTGGGCCACTCTTGCTCTTTGTCTTTTTGCATCTTTCACTACTTAGTTAAATATCCAGTAGGTACGCTGTACATTAAACCTAAAATAATAACAATAAAATAATACAAACTTTATTGTTCAAGTAAGCAGTACAAATTCAAATAGCACTACACCTATACCTACCACCTATTTTTATTATAGTTAAAGAGGCTGTTTTTACTTGATAGAAAAGAGAAAACTTTTATGTATAAGGAGGCGCTACTGGTAAAAGTTTTTGGAAAATAAAGAGGAGTTATAATTATATTTTTAGGCTGGAAAAAATTTGAGCTATTTTTAGAGTAAAAGTTAGCAAGTGTCACATGAGTATGTTAGGCTGTACCGCTATCCCTGACTCGGTATTAAAACTTGCTTACTTTCACAAACATTAAGGGCGAATTTCACCAATATGATCACGATCAGCACATCTAACCCGCGTTTAAGATCTGTTATTGTCATGATGACACAGACAGCTCTTAAACGAATATTAAATGAAATGTGGTGATCGCGTTCAAGATTACTATCCAACTTGCTCATAACCTCTACAACTCCTCCTTATATTTATACAACATTCAATTGAATTAATTTCCCGGCCCCTTCTCCTTCGTCCCGCTTGCCTCCCTTGCAACTCCCGCTGAATGGCAGGACTTGTGAAAGTTTGCACAAGTTTTTCAGCGCCTCAGATATCACCGGCGGATGATTTATATTGCTGTGCGTGGGGCAAAAACTTCTGAACGGCGCCGCCCTCCTGTCTCCCGCACCGCACCGAGCCGACCTTCCCCCCTCGCTCGCCCGGACACTTGATGAATTCTATCCATACCAACATTGGGGGTGTATAAGAGGTAAGTGCAGAAGTCATACTTTGAACAGAAAATGTTGAAATAAGAAAGGTTAGATGTCTGGCCAGATCTACCAAATTGTGGATGCTCTTTTCTGGCTATGAATGTATAAAAAATGTGTACATCTTAATGGCACGTCTGTTTATCTCGAAATTAGCACTTCTAGAGGTCTCGTTTCGTTGTTCACTCACCCTTTTGCCCTCGTATCATGACTGATCATGATTTTTAATATTATTTTAGTACAGGCCATTGTATTTTCTTCTTTATTTCATTGAAATACTTACAAATTTCATTTTTAACAAAGTTTTATAAAAAAAAAAAATGAAACAATATTTAAAAATATCGGGAATAGGGTCCAAGCTACCGGCGGTCAGGGCTCCAAAGAGAGGAACCTCCTTACAAAGCGAGCCATGTCAAGAATTACCGCTTTCTGAATCAAACCCTTGATCTAGCAGGTTCGATTCCCGCACGGAACAAATATTTGTATGACCTACAAGTAGGTTATTCCAGGTCTGACTGTTTGTGTATGTGAGTTTAAATGTTTGTAAATGCACCCATAATACAGGAGAAATTCCTAGTGGCATCACTGAGTCCGCATCCCACATGTCGACAACCTCGCGAGCCAAGTCAAGATACTTGATTTGTTTATCTTTCTCAGCTTTCACGAGGTTCCCGTCATGCGGGATGATTTGTCAACAATCATTGCGCGCCGATCTATCCGATCCTTGGTTTCCCTAAAGTGGTTGCCGAACGTCGCGAAAGGCTACGGACGCTAATAGATCTACATCAGGTCCATGTAGGGCTCGGAAAAAGCGTCCGTGAAGCTCCTTACTCTGCCATCCTTACCTCCCTGCGATCATTGGTGTTAAGCACTACATAACAGGCTTGCGCCAGTTCTCTTTAGCCAAGGAGAGCGGGGTGAGACTCTTGTCCACCATGACCATATCTCGTGATGCATCCCCACGTCGCCGTCCGGCTTCTAGGAAATATTCCCTGAGACTGCATATCTTGCGATTGTGGAGGGTCTTAACGTTTAAAGAGCCTCGACCTCCACACTTTCGCGAGAAGTATAGTGCCATTACGGATAACCATGGGTGATGCATTTCGCATATTTTACAGTTGTGAATTACTATAAAATGGCTATAAAGACTCACATTAGTTACAGCAGGCAAAAGTGTATCTATAGTAGACTCATATTTCGCCAGTTATGTTTAAGTCCCAAGTAATAGGGGTAGTACACCTCTGCCTAACCCTTCGGGGAAACAAGGCGTGATATTATGTTATGTGATTAGTTACAGCACTATTTAATACCTAGCTAGGAGTTCTTGCGTTGTCAGTAAACCTTCTCCTTCATTTTAAGTTATAGTAAGTGCCGGAAACTTTTGTAAGATATATGAAATATGAATCTGTGCGAACTCACATGTAAGTCGGAGCACGCCGGTCAGCACTATAATTTATATACACACATGTATATTTATAATATTATGTTTGTGTGTATGAAGGGGTCTGTATGATTGCATAGGTGATGGGATTGCATTTAGTTTGATCACGTACTTGATTCAACAGACATTCAAACTGCATTATCGAAATGAAATTCGAATCTAATATAATAAATAAACATTGATTATTGATACGTAAGATTGTGTTTTATCTGCTAGACGACCAGTAGCTTCAACAATGGAAAGTGCTTTTAAAATGATTTCATTTTTTTAATTAATACTATTTGGTTTAGCTGTGGCTAAGCTGCCACTGTGTCTCTAGCTCATAATTGTAACCATTAATCAAAGTTTCGCTCCCGTCTTGCAGTCCATCTCTCAACCCACCCTGTATACAACAAACGTTACAAAAACGTAGCGGCCAATATTGACTCCATACACAAACATGTATAGACATGATACAAAAGCGGAGGGATGTTATTAAACTGTATTCATGTAGACGTGCGTCTTCACGAGTTGTGTGGACTTGCGGCAGTGGCTCGGTTGCTGAGTATATTGTTCTTAGTATACGGGAACTTACATGATGGTTTAATGAGGTAAAGGAGATGATATTTTTCAAGTAACTCGTTGCAAGTGCCTGTTTCGTTGGTCTTGTGGCAAGCGCTGCTGCTAAGCATGAGGTACTGGGTTCGATTCCCAGGTCGGGCAAAGTGTTATTGGGTTTTTCTATCAAGAATGTCTACATAATATATGTAGCAGCCCCGAGCCTGGATATGTGCACGGCTCGCGAAATGTGGGTGTTCTATTAGCTATATTATAGGTTTACTATATGGTGATGTTACATTTGTGTGTAATTTTCAACTATAAAGACAAAGCGTTCATTTCAATGAAAATATTTTTATTTCCACTTCAATCCTCAATGAGTTCAGTTTCTCAAAAAGTTTGTCCATTTTAAAATTTTTCCTCGGAGATCTAGGAACTCACTCCACTATATTTCCTTCGTTTTATTTTTTAATCTGTATCGTCATTCTGCACGTGTTAGAAAGGTGATGAAAACTATTATGTTTATGATATCTACTTAATTAGCAAGCTTTGAGGGTCAGAATGGTTACTATACTCAAATCACATTTTCTAGCATACTTTATTGAAAAAATTTTAATAAATTCTCTTAACGTCCTGAATAATCTATAGTGATTTTCAACATGTTCCAATAACGAAAAAACATACAAAGTTTATTGTTTCTATTCCTACGGAGATATATTACGGAAAGGGCAATGACCGCTATTGTCACGCTAAAGCGATTCCGATATATGTAGTTATTAACTGTGCATGAAAGTACCTATGAATATGGTGTGCAGGGAAAGGATTGACTGAAGAAAACCACAGAAGCAAGCAACACTAGGCATTTATGTCAATTAGGCTTGTCAATTAAATACGTTATGAGAAAACTAGTTCATCATGGAGAAGAAGGACTAGAGACTCCATAGCAGCTTGTTTGAAAGTATGCTAATGTAAAATGTTGTTGATAAATTCAACAACATTTTACATTAGCATACATTATTGTTATCACATTAATCTTTTGGACCGTTTGTCAAAATTATAAAGGCTCTTTCAAACAGGCGCGACACGCAAAGCGACACAAAGACACCGCTCGTCGCGCGACGAGCGGTGTCTTTGTGTCGCGTCGCGTGTCGCGCCTGTTTGAAAGAGCCTTAACAATGTTCACGTAAGTTAATCGATATGAAAGAAAGAAAGAAAACATCTTTTACAAAAAAAAAAAAACAACTGACTTCCAAAAAAAAGCACTAAGTACAACATGCAAAATTATTTTATTTCGGAAGTCGGTCTTTGATTTTGAATTTTCCTCCGTTTTTAGAAGTCGATTAAAGTTAGGTTAATTTGTCACAGAATCACGTGCATACAAAAAGACAAGAGTAATCAGAAAGATATTAATTATTTATTGATTATTGCTGATAACTATGTTGTTCTGTGTGTCTAATATTGCTTATGTGTTACATCGAATTAAAAATATTTCTTAATTCGGTTTGTATATTAGTTGAACATTTTCTCTAGAATTTATAATAATTGCATGTAAAAGTACTTCAGCCACAGTAAAACAAGTACCTAATACCAACTGGAAAACGCAATGAATCCGCCATGTTAAATTTTTACTATATCCACTGCAAATACGGTTTTCTGCACACCCAGGATAACAATTAGACATTGACAGTGCCCTTATTTTATAGCTGTAAGACTGATTTTCATAGAGTATTACTTCTTGACCGTACCACAAGCTCTATTACATAAGATTGACCGCACAGATTGCTTCGACACAGTTCCGTCGGGAAAGATTCCCTTCTTATCAACACTTTTATCTTTTTATCCCCGCGCTGTTCAGTTGTTCCGTGTAAGCTGATCCTAATTGGCAATTAGCGTCTCCTACAAACTCGACAGTTTCCAAAGGATTTGTATTTACAAGTTTTCTTCTTATTTTGTTCTGAACTTTGAGGAAGTCATTGCTTAAATATTTCTTCCTTCGGATAAGTTCAAATGGAAATATTTATTAAGTTACTTTAATCCTAAGAGCGTGTTTACATGGGCCGTTTTAAGGGAGGTTGTTTTGAAAGACTTCGAAGGATTTATGCCGAAAGAATGGGACATTTAGTCGAAGATTCTTGGTATCTAATATTTTAAAGAAATCCTCTTGAATTAAGTTTTGAGACTGCCCATTTTCATAGAAATATTACAAATTACAAAATGTTTTATTTGAGTACCAACTAGTATACATTAGTTTTTGATTGGAATCTCCTTTTAAGCATGATGACGCCTGTGTTAGGAGAGTCCGCACTTCCTTAAGCTTTGGCTGTTTGTACAATTAACAAAATTATTAGATTTTTAGTTTCTAGAGTTACACATTTCAGTTATAGCTAGTTTACTATACTTACATATTTTACTCGAGCGCGCTATGCGTGCTTTATTGCCAATTACATAAATAAAGTGTAATTAATATAAATTCAAGCACACGCTCGTGAATTTAAGAAAATGTATACATTAATGTGGGTGTGTTGGGTGTGCGGGGTGTGTGATGTGTGAGGGGTGTGAGAGGTGTGACGAGTGTGTGGTGTAAGAAGAGTGAGGGGTGTGTGAGGTGTGTCAGGTGTGTGGTGTGTGATTTGTGCGGGGTGCGTGAGGTGAGCGAGGTGTGTGATTGGTGTTGATGTGAGTATCAGGGAGGATGTGCGTGTGGGTGTGGCGGTGCCAGTATAACTAATTTCCACTTATTGTAACAATAATTCAATATCGGAATAGGTGCGTGATTTTAACCATTCTATTAGTGTTTTCTTACATTTATGAAGAAGTTCAGTGTAAATGTATATGTCTTTGTGGATTTTATTATATAACCGTGTAGATTGATTATTATATTGTGTAGCAGCAAAATTGGTTTTAGATTGTGGGACTTGCGCAATAATATCCTTTCTTCTTTTTAATATTATGTTTTTATCATATGTAAGTGTCTTATGCTTTTTTAAGATCGAGGCACATATATATAATTTCCTAACAGATAGCAGGCCGCTGGTCTCATACAGACTTTCAGTAGGGAATCTCTTTTTCTTAAAATACATTATTTTTATCAGACCTCTTTGTGCTCGTTCAACATTCATAAATTTTGATTCCGCTGCCCCACCCCATACAGGTATACAGTAGACTATCACAGATTGTGCAAGGGCTGTGTAGATTTCATTTAGCAAATTTCTCTTAGCGCGTAGCGCCCACTTTTGTGGCTATACTTGCAGGGACCACGTGTCTCAATGATTTAAATATCCATCCCAATTTTCGTATCCTATCGGCAACGTGCTCGAGGTGGGAGTACCAACTTATGTGTTGGTCAATTATGACACCTAAATATTTTGTTTGTGTTACTTTATTAATTATAGGACATGTACAGGCATAATTCATGGCTCGTTTATAGGAATGTATTTTGATATTTAAATCTTGATCTGGTTGTGAGCGATTTCTAATTGTGAAACATATATAATTGGTTTTGGTTGCGTTTAGCGTGTGGAGATTTTCATTAAGCCAGTTAGCAATTTGAACCATACCTATTTCAGCTCTGAGCTTTACTTCGGACTAGTTATTCCCATAGAAGACAATGGAGGTATCATATCATATATAGTTATTATTTAACACGACTGATAAAGAATAACTTTTGTGGTAATTTAAGATCAAAGGTATACCATTTGTTACCCAGTAACTGGGATATGGAGGTCAGATAGGTAAAATACTGGTATTCAGCTGTATCCGGTTAGACTGGAAGTCAACCTCAATGTAATTGGGAAAAGGTTAGGCAGATTGATTGATTCTATTTGCTAAACACTGTTTCCCTGTACATTACGTATAAATAGAACTTGGCCTTCGGGCGTATGACGTACTCGCTTCTGGCAGTGGTTTCGCCCGCTTTATATCTATATGAATTATAGCTTATGTTACTAAGTGATTATGTAGCAAACTAATGATGAAAGAATTTTCAAAATCGGTCCAGTAATTTTGAGTTAATTCATTATAAACAAACATACAAAAATCTAATATTTTCTCTTTATAATATTAGTTTATACAATAAATATAAACATGCTCTCTTAACGGCTAATTTGCACAATGTGAATTCATCCTTAAGTACATTCATGTGAGATTAAAATAGGTACGTGCGAGCGTGAAGTTATGGAGAGTTAGTAGATACGTATGTTTGTGAAGATTAGCTCGTCCTACATCTGACTGGAGTAGCACTTTACATTTGTTTTACTGCGAATACTTTATGTGCGGAGCTCAGTGGTTCAAGTACTAGCGTATATAAAGTAAACTCTTTTGCAAAAAAAACGGGCACTTTAGATTTTTTTCTCTACTTCAATGAAGAAGAACAAGAAATAGGTTTTATTAATTTGACGATGTATTGGCATGTTATTTGAAGCATCCTGGCATGATTCTTTACGTTCCAAATTGAAAATTTGAAATTAATAAAAGAAATATAAAGATTATTGTGGATTATTCTAAAATTGCTTTACTAATGGCGCGAATTGCTGAAACGATATTTAACTGATTACGATATTTTAAAACTTTTTGGATATTTTCTGCAAATTAAACAATTTAATCTTTCTTTTTACATTAAATACCACTTTTTGATATGACTAATAAAGCGATAAGGGCCGGTAAAATTATAGCCCTACTTGAAGAAGGTTGTTCGCAAACTTACGGCAACGGTATCAAGAGACTGGTTCGGTCAAAAGAAGACCCGGTTCGGGAAGAAAACGATGCACAGAACCAAGAGATGACCGCTTTTTGGTGAGTCAGGCGTTGCGGAATCGTAAGGCGTCAAGTGTGGACCTGAAGAAGAGCCTTGAAGAAGTAAGAGGAGTAGAAGTTAGCTTGTGGACGGTCAAGAGGAGGGTTTTGGCTGCCAATATCAGGAGTTACCGCCCAGCTCGGGGCCCTAAATTACTCCGTGAGCACCGTGTTGCTCGACTTCAGTTTGCTCGGAACTGTGCTTCATGGACTCTGGAGGACTGGAATAAAGTATTGTTTTCTGATGAAGCTAGAATCTTTTTGTGTGGAGAGGACCGACGCCGGCGAGTGCTGCGAAGATCACGGGAACGCTATGCGGAAGTGGTGTGTTTCGAAGAAATCACTCCTTATGGCGGAGGCTCCGTTATGTTTTGGGCAGCAATTAATTCGACGGAGCGTACGGAGTTAGTTTTCATAGAAAATGGAACACTAAATGCACACCGGTACATAATGAAAGTCCTAATTCCATATGCACAACCCACATTGACTACACTTGGGGAAGATTCCAGTTTTATGGACGACAATGCTCGCCCGCACCGTTCTGGCGACGTGGAAGCGTACATGCAAGAAGTTGGGATCCGTCGTTTAGATTGGCAGTCGAATTCCTGACCTCAATCCAATTGAGCATGTCTGGGATGTTCTAAAGAGACGGGTAAGATTAGTGCAACCTGCTCCACAAAACATCAGGGAGCTAAAAAGAGTCATTGCAGAAGAGTGGGAACGTATTCCTCAAAACGTTATTAAAAACATCGTGGAAAGCATGCCCAGAAGGATTCAAGCTGTGATTTTGGCAAGAGGAGGTCACACTCGTTATTAGGTTTTTACATTTGTAACTTTATTTAATTAAAAAAAGGAAAAATAATCTTGTCTTTATTGCCGACCACTTCTTATTGTTTGGGCATGTACATCGGTTTTAAAGAATCCATCGTTTTTTTTTCTTTTAATTGCCCCAATTCACTTCACGCGCATTAATTTACACGATTATAAGTATACATAGACTACGTCAAAGAAATAAATTTCATTTAATTAACTCAAATCGACCTTAGAACGTAAATTTCCTTAGGTGCCCGTTTTTTTTGCAAAAGAGTGTAGTTATCTACTTAGGACTGAACGCCGCGTGTTGGGTTCTACTTGTAGTATGGGTTCTGAAAGATCATCATTCAGCCTACACCCATTTTTGTGTTAAATCAGGGCAAATCTTCATCATTTTTATTTTTTCAGCTTTGTGTTCAATTTCAATTTTATGAAAATTGTAATATTTATTATCTGTTTGCGCTAGTTTCAATATATTATGTAATACGGACGAGTCAAAGACGTGAGATTCGAACAAGTGTGATGTGGATAAATGACGGTGAGGCCATAAAGTGCGGGCTTGTAACGTCGGTGTAGTGGATTTGTAGCCGTGTGTAGTGGTTCTGTAGTCGCGGCATGTTGAAAATGTCGTGGCCAGATCTTAGAATTAAAAATTTCATGAAATGAACATCGACTGCTGTCCACATCATGATGTGGACTGGCCAGATCAATGTTTGACGATGAACAGTTAAACGCACGACTACTTCATGGCGTGGCCAAAAATTTGTGATCATATCGTAAAATAGATTATCCACCGGTAGAGGCGTTGATGTCGCTTTGTTTTTAATGTACAATAAATCAAACAAAGTAGGGTAACCACGCAAAAAAGTCGATGGACTTTTATTGGGTTTCCAGATATTATGGAAAGTGATCAAATTGGAAGTAGCGCTCGACGGCCGCTGCCGCAGCATGAAATGCAACATAGCACTTAAAATTAGTTTAAAAAAAAATACGCCGCCTATGGTACCCCGACCAAATGAGTTAGGTTAAAAGTGTGACAAACCGCGCGTGAGCCGAGCAAGCGAAACGAGCGGTGCCGCGACAGTGGCCGCCAAGCGCTACTTCCAAGTTGGTCCCAGTTACTTGGTTATTTGTACTACACGTCGACTGACATAATTACCATTAAACGTTGACGTTTAAATGATATGGCCAATTGTAGCTGACCATTTCATGAAATGGTCAATTCTAAAACCTGGTCACGATATTAAATAGCTATGGCGTAGCATGCTGTAGCAGCGACGTAGCAGTGGCATAGCATGTTGTAGATGTTCGTAACAGTGCCGTAGCATATTGTAGCAATAGCGTAGCATGTCGTCGACATTGAACGTGGTAACAATGTTAAAAGAGTCTAGTAGCTCGTAGTTATAATATCAAAAGTAAGTATTTTATTATAATAGTGGTATGGTATAGTTCAAATACAAAACTCAATGACCCATATGGCCATTGTTTAATTTTTAATACTTAGTATGTACCTATTGTAGTATAGTCATTTTATTGTAGGATATATTTTCTTTACATCTAACTATAATTGATGAGTACAATAACTACGGAGTTCCTTACCCAGTCTTTTCCATACGAAACTACATTTAGGAAGGGGTAACTAGAATCAATTCTATTTTCTTGTAAATTTTGACATTTACAAGTGCCTTTATTATGGCCTACTTTAAATAAATAATTTAACTTTCACTTTGAGTAGGCAAACTATAATTTAGATAATAGTTTTCTTAAGGTAGGTAATTAAGAAGGAGTGTCAAATTTGAGTATGGTGCAGACATGCAGCCCTTGCACCAACATACCTATTATAGTTCCATAGTATAGCGACTAGACGGACCGGCGCGGGCAGCGAGCCAGCTTGTTTGTATACACGAACAAGCGGTTTGGTATACCATACAGCTAACTTGCAACTGCTGTGAATGTGCAGAGTAGTCAATACTTTTATGTCAAGGTTCCTTTGGGCGCGTGGCCACAATCAGAAGTAACGCCACGACTTGTTTTTCTAATACATTTCACAAAACAATTTCACAAATCTTTACCAACAGCAGCGCTACCCTTTTTTTTTTTGGGTGGGAAATTATTAAATAACTTCTCCCGCTCTGGGCGGAGCAGGAAGGCGTGTCAGACTCTTACTGACTAAAACCCACCCGTGTTCCTTCGGTTGCCCTGTTGCCGAGGGCCACTATCCTTCGGTTTTCTTCGCACCCCCGGCAGGCATCGGCCCTAAAGGACCCCGTCAATTCCGCCGACATCTCTTTGAGGCGCGCGTGGAACACAACGCGTCGTCAACCCGGGCCTGGTCCTTATCGGACGGGAGCTACCCATTGCTCACCGTCCGCAAGCCCACGCTTACGGTGGTCCCGACGCCCAGGGCGTCTCCTCCTGCGGCGGTTAGGGGCGTGAGGATACGAAATTTGCCTCTCCCTCACGCGTTCCGCCTCCTCCTTCGCGAGCATTACCGCTTCGCAGAAGGAGGTGACGGCCTCCCATTTCCTCTCGTTCCGTACCATGGCCTGAACCAGGGCCGGACGCGAGAGATCACCGCCGCCGATCGCCTCCACGAGGACACGGTGATGCTTCGCCCAAGCTGGGCAGACCTCCACCGTATGCTCCACCGTGTCCTCCGGGCGATCCACACAATGTTGACACCCGGGCGTTTTCTCCCGCCTTTATCATGTATAGGAACCTCCCGAAACAGCCGTGTCCGGTGAGGACCTGCGTCAGGCGGAAGGTGAGGACGCCATGGCACCTCTCTAGCCACTCCTCAAAGAGGGGTTTTATCGCCGCAATTGTGGCGTACCCAAGCAGCGCTCCCCTGTCAACGTCATCCGAGCGCCAAAAGATCCTTGGTACATGACCCTCAGTTAAGTTTGTCATAGGCTTAATAGTTATTATACACTTATGTTTCGAGTGATGGCAGTGAAAGAAAAGAGGAATATTTTGTCCTGTATACCAAATAGATTGTTTGGCTGTATACACACACACATACAGACAGTAGCTTCACAGTATCAAGTGGTGTTTTAGATATAGAGTCCCGACAGGTAATGTAGCTCCAATACTTGTGACAGTTTTACAATTGCTGTTCTTGTGTTATGGCTGATCGATCATTGTTGCGATTTGTTTTATTTTCAAGCGAATCTGTTATTATTAAATCTATCTGTCTTCTAATATTGGTTACGGTTGACGATTTATTGGGAACTGTATTTTGTTACTTTGACGATAAATGTCATTATGTTTTAACTGTGAGAATCAACCTCATCTAATGACCAAAAAAAACTAGATTCGTGCAAAATATATACTAAATTAGGGCACATTTCACCTAATGCCAAATGTTTTAAAGCTCGTGTAGACCAACGCGACGGGCACGACAAGGATTGCGCTGCCTGTCGTTCCCGCGATATCGCGCTGGTCTGCTCGAGCTTTTAAGTTGTCGTCATATTATTATCAATTAATTATGTCAATTTATGTAATCGGTTGTTGTCAACCAATCATGGCAGCAAACAATTCCAAAAAATTTTTTTTTTTTTTGCGCACATGCGGTAGTAGCACAAGTACAAAACACCAACGTGAGCTCAGAGCAACGATACACTGAATTGTAAGTTATTTCAGGTAGTAAATTAAATTCTTCGAAGTATATCTCGTTTGGAAGGAATGTATCGATTCCGAACAATCGTGATCGGACTCAGGGAGTTTAATACGGCAGTTTCAGTAGTAATTACCTAACCTAACCTAAAAACTACATGTATTTCGATGTTCAGGTGTTATTTTAGGTTCTACTGTGTAACTTTCATAGTCACCGTCCTTAAAGCCGATATCAGACGCTTTCAGACGCTAAACTGTTTGTTCATGTTTGCCATTAATTCGGCCGTCTTTCACTTGAAGTGAACGTCTGAGCACAAAACGAATCATAAGTGAAAACGGCAAGTGCGTGTCGGACCACACACAATGAAGGGTTTCGTAGTCGGGATGAATTAATTCCAAGAACAAAATTGACATTGTAGTTGAAAAACATGTTCTCGCATACATTCTAACTGCAAATGTAAGTTAGTTGATTATTTCTCGTTAGTTTGTAAAGCCTACTTAGCTTTGATAGTTTTCCTTTTAACTTCGTTATTATAGACTACTGCCGTGATTTTTTTCACACATCCAGAAACACATGACTCTAACAAAAATCAACACTTATTACGCTTATCCAACGATATCCCACAACGTGGGAACGCTGAGAAAAAAAATATCATCTCCACTGTACGTGCAGGAAAGGTACCCATCAAAACTTATTCAATATTTAATTTTACCACTTTGTCAGCTTGATTAAATTACATGCCAAATTACAGCTTTCTAGTAGTAAGCATCTCTGATTTAAGCCGCGGACAGACAGATGGACATGGTGAAACTACAGGGGTTCCTTGTTGACTACGGAACCCTAAAAATGAATTTATTTGTGAACCGATCCAACAATGTTCGATTTTGACATTCGGCGTATTTCACTCGCCGAATGTCAAAATCGATCTGAAGAAATCGAAGATTTCGGAAAATGAAATGAAAGGTAATTAATAATAATAATAATTTTGTGTGTGTTCTGTGAAAGTGGAATGAAACAAAAATAAAGCTTCACTCGAGTGAAGCGTCTGATATCGGCTTTAGCAATTACATAACAGTTTTTTTTTTGCCATTCACATAACATTGAAGTTTTATGTTTATGAGTTTTAAAAGCAAATTTACAATAACTGCCAAACCACATGAGTACAAAGCACAGTTGGCACCATAACACTATGTACTTTGGTCTGGCAGTGATGTTAGGCAGTTTTCGCTGGCAGAACAATGACTCACAAACTTTATTCTGAAGTTAATTTTGGATGAAAGAAACTTTGAAAATGAAAATTTTCCACAGCCCTCCTTTTGGCTTTGCCGTAGTCAAGTTTAGTAAAAGGTAAATATAATTATTTTGTTTCCATATATTACATTAAATTGACTGCAATAAGAAAAGAAATACAGACAACCGCTCGTCAGGGGTAACACTTACATTAAGACCAGGCAGTCCAAAGACAATTTCCTCGCAAACTCCGCCTCAATGCACCTCACCACTCCACTTTGTGCTAAACGCTAACACTTCAGTAATAAAGTTAAATATCGCGTGCGCACTTTGGTCGTGTTCAAACACCAAACTAAATGACGTAAGTCTCAATTTTTATTTCGTTTATAACTAAAGTAACAATTAATCTAGAGAAAAAATGTCTTATATCTGGATAATAAACTATATTTTCTTATTGTCAATAATAATTTCAGACTTAAAAGCCGAGTAATCTTGTTTTCGTTTCAAATAATCATTAAAAATACATGATTTTGGAATAAAAAATGAATCAAGCGAAAATATTCCAATTACGTAACTTGTCTTATATATGGAAATAAAAAGATCCAATAAATCATATACTAAAGTTCCATTTTGATTGAATGCGTGACTTTTTCAGAATATTAATGCAAATTAACATACAATTTAGAGAGCCTCCTCTTAAGAATTGTCAAATTATTCCATGAACTTTCGGTTGGCTGTTTTTTTTTTTACTTTAATTAGTTTATTGTACAGAATACAAATGAAATATACTTACATAATATTATCTATTTAATCAAAATCTTAAATTCATTCATCCACTAACAGACAACACAAAGCCTAATAAACCACTGGGTTCAGCGTGAAATGTACAAGAGTTTCTTATATCTAAGGAAGTATTTTTGAAAATTCACCCCTAAAGGGGTTCAATAAGGTATGAAAATATGGAAGTTCGTCTTTTTTGCCGATAGGAAGGCCCGTCGGGCACACGGCTGGTACTTAATATAAACCATTTACACACCCAACTAGTAAAACCACTGTAGTGGGTAAAACAATCTAAAACTAACAATGTGTAAAACACTCGTCTCCTAATAAACTACTCACACCGAGGGGCCCATCTTGTTGGGGCCTGTGAGTCCCTGTGGGTCTGGTAGTTAATGGGGCCCAATTTCTGCTCACCCGCTCACAGCTGCGTCTTATGGTGACGGCGAAGGACCCTCGGCTGTGATTTATAATGTACTACAGGAGGGGCTGACTGTTTTGTGAGGCTGAAGGAGTTGTTCAACAAACTGATTGAGTTGATTGGTTGAGAGTTTTACATATTTGTGGTTCAGATTATACATAGGTCGATAGCTAGCTTTTGTTAAAAACATTATTAGCTTCTTGAATGATTTATTGATTATTACTATATGCATTTTAAGGGGTAATTGTTATTGACAGGGAATGCTTATAATTTTACAATTGATAATTATATATACAACTCAGGATAAGCGCACACGGGCCACCGGTCGCCTCTTGCTGCGGTGTTAGTACTGCTGTGGCGGGTGGCCGCCCCCGGCACACGTGTGCGACGAATTCATACAAAACGTATGAAAAAGTACTTGAACTGCTTATCGCTGGGCTACCGGTGGCAGTGGCCGGTGGGCCTAACTATTACTATACATATATATACAACTAGCGTCCGCCAGCGGCTGCTCCCGCGTGATACCTTTATAAGTTATAGGCTACGTTACTCAGTGATAATATAGCATTACATCTACAGGAGAATGAATTCTTAAAATCCGTCCAGTCGTTTTTGAGTTTATTCATTATAAACAAAAATAAAGATCTCTTCTTTTTATAATTTTAGTGTACAAAACAAAAGGACTCACTACTACATTTTTTAAATAACTTCGCTCACTGATTACAACACAAATTGTCAATTTATAATATTGTGATTAGGTTCTCGCAAATAAGTATCAGTCTTTCATAACCACTAACTAAGTTTAATTATGGTTTTATTAGATCTACGGTAGATGCATTCTATTTAGAAAACTAGCTTCTGCCCGCGACTTCGTTTACGTGGAAGTCGTAAGACACCACAATATACTACAACAACAGTCACATTTTTATAAAACTGCCCTATGTACTACCTAGTTTGTTTTCAACAGCCAAAATATACAGAGAGTCAGGAGGTGACGCGGGAGCAAGCGACGTACAGTTGTCCGTGTGAGAAGCAGCTTGTCCTGAGGTCCACATCCGCAGCCTTCAGTGTCTGCCCCTGTGACTTGTTGATAATCATCGCAAAGAAATGCTCACAGGGAACTGTACGTGCTTAAACTGGATGGCGTAACTGTGGGGCATTAGTGGTAACGTGGTTTAAACACTGTCTCGCCAATGCCACATCCTATTAGAATTTCTGCCTCGATGACGTATCTGCAAAGACACGACTTTGAGCCGGGTTCCATTACACAGCTTCGGCGGAGTTCAGTTCCGAAGGAGCATAATCGGGGCACCGACCTTCAGCTGGATGATGTGCGCCGGAAGTCCACTTGCCGTTATCGAATTCAGAATTCTACGGGGTAATGTGTGGCATCATCTTGCTCCACAACTGTATTAATCGACAGAGGTGTATATCACTTCGCTCCCTTCAATTTGCAAGAGAATACTGTGGTTGATCAGTGAAACTTAATCATTTTGGGCGTTATAATGGCTCGTTCACACAGGAAGTCGGTTGTATTTTTGGTAAAAATATTCTTTTCACTTTTTAGTGGGTTGGTTTGTAATTCATCAGTTCCACTTTACCAAATTGTGCTTTTCGAGAGCAAATGCACGAGTTACTATAAAAAATACCCAAATCGCTATAGGCGTGCCTATAACATTTGAAGAGTTCCCTCGATTTCTCCAAGATCCCGTCATCAGATCGTAACCAAATGACAATGAGACTAACTTGGACGAGTCCCTTTCAAATAAAAAAGAATTTTTCAAATCGGTTCAGCCGTTCTCGAGTAATTGGGGAACACACATAATAAAAAAAATCCGACGAACTGAGAACCTCCTACTTTTTTTGAAGTCGATTAAAAACTATATTTTCGGCAGTAGAATCGATCCCAGACCTCGTAGCAATTACTTTTTTTCATAAATATTCAATGTACGGTTTTGACTTCGCTACGATTTTATTATATATGAATAAAAATGTGTATGAGTCTTTAAATATATAAATCTTCTAAATTTATTTAAAAAAAAAAACAAACAAACTGCGGTGTAGTGTGATATTTTGTGAGGGTCCTGTATAATAAACTCTGTGTAATAACTTTGCTAACTCATAACATTATAACAGTGTTAGTGTGAAATTAATGGTACCTACTGTAGTATTATGTAGAATGAAAAAAGCTGAAATGAAAGTCTGACAGGAACAAAGTCGGTATTAAATTATATTGTCAGATGAAATATTATGTACATACATCAACATAATTTACGAACATTGCCGTTATAACTCCATCTCACACAACAAATTAATTTGGGTAGATACCTAACAGATAAAAAAAAACATTACCCTCATTCTGGGGCAGTCGGGTAAAAATGTTTGAAATAACAGAAAATGGCTGTCTAGTTCAGGAATGGCGATCCTCTATTATCCAAATAAATATTTAATGTGGTGATGACACGACAACAAACAGTCTTGACTTGGTTTCAGACTACTGGAAAATAACTAAATATTTTCAGAATAATAGTTCTTTATTCGCAAACATTATGTAAGTGGACATTTACTATTATTCAGTCATCTTAAAATATAATTTAAAAAATCTGTTGTTTTCTTCTTAATATGTGGTGTGTGTGTGTGTGATATGTGTTTCAGTGCGTGTTTGTGATGTATGTGTGTATGTGTTTGTGTGTTTTTAAATTATGTGTGTACATAAATCGTTAAATGTTAAATGATCAAATTAGTGCGACTTCTCCTAGAACTAGATGCCGAATAATTTATATCAGGTTCACATTTTTCCCTGCATTTACACACGCGGTAACCAAAATTATATTGTTAATCGATGCCATCCCTGGCCTAATTGCTCTAATGATTGCAAGCGCGACTGCTGAGTGTGGTCTCCTGGGTTCGATTGCCAGTTCAGGCAGTGTTTGGGTTTTCTGATAGTAGTTTATGAGCAGGTTGGAGTCTAGATTTGTGCCTTGTGCATGTAAATAATCTCACCCCGTATTACACGGGACTTCAAACATAACTAGTGCTCTCTGCCTACCCTTTCTTATACATAACTACGTAATGTTATATTAGGTACCTACCAGAAAATAATATTTTTACAATAAGTTCATAATGATTGTTTGACGAGGAAATGCAAACGCACTTCGTTTTGCCCCCTCGTCAAATTAATGAAGGGCTCTAGTGAGCAATCTCTTGAGCTCAACCCTTTAATCCAGGGGTGCATTCTGTGATAAAAAGTGCTCGTAAATGTTCGCGGGATTTATTAGATTAAAGTTTTGACGTTCTTCGTGTCGTAGTTTACGCAAAGTTTTAAAAGAAAAACGTAGCATTTAAAGCAGTCACGTATTACTTGTTCTTGTCGTCTTTAGTTATTACTGTTTTATTTATCTTGTCTAAGAAATATAAAGAGCTTTGCTTTTTTCTTGGATTAATGCCGATCAGAATATTACTGACGACTGCATTCCAAAGCCGAAAGATATCCATCTTATTACATGGACAGCATCACAAACTCAAATAGGGACAGAAACACAAGACAAGGCTAAGTACTCCCCATACTTTTCCACTTCCGTTTACCTTTTGACTTCTCTAGCCAATTGGTCAGGAACAACTGTATAAAATGTTAAGCACTATTTTTATGTAAAACTTCAAAACCACACACTATTTCTCTCTATTTCTATTATATTTACTATCGAACAAGTTCTCAACAAACCCGCCATGTCTGTGTTCAACTCCAGCCGATTGCGCTGTTCCTCTTTTGTTTCCACACTATACAACGTGCTACAATGCTACTTCATGTTTTTATCCGCGTCGAGGTGTTCACACGTCGCCTGCCGTCCTGGATGGGTGACTAGTGCTTTGCGGAAATATTTCATTAAAGGTTGTTCCAAGAATCAAGTTTACAAGGATGATGAAAAGTGTCCTCTTGTCAATTTGTATGTGTCTTTTTGCGGATATTTAGCAGCACTACCTAATAGTGGTCTATAGACCGCAGGTGCGTTGCTATCTTAATCTCGGTCCCTATAAAAAAAAGAATCGTTTTGTTACCAGTGGTAGCATTTTTGATTGCCAAACTGGGCATATAAATAGATTCGTATTCGGGTCTACTATGCAAAGCTTCTGAGCTTATGAGGTTTTTGCTTCATTATTGGTAAAGATAGGAATCGGTCTTTTGAGGCCGAACTAAAATGCCTCATGTGCCTTTAATTCCGTAGCACCTTTACACTTTATACCGCTTTATGAACCAGTATACCTCTTCATTGTTGCTCATTTTTTTTTATCTAAACTAATGTTATAAAGAGAAACGATTTGATTGTTTGTATATTTGTTTGTTTATTTGTAATGGATAAACTCAAAAAATACTTTACCGATTAAACAAATATTTCACCTATAAAAAGCTACATTATCAGCGAGTAACATGGCTGTATTTTATCAACTTCCACTTCGAAGCTAGTTTATTATTAACGGTGTACCAACAGTTTCTGTATAAATATATCCGAAGTATACTTAGGGAACAATTTTATTAGCCTTGGACTTACACAGTCGCTGTCAGTCAGATGAGCATTGGCTCATCTGACTGACAGCGACTGTGTAAGTCCATGATGACAAGGTACATGATAAAAGTATTCATCAGTTGATAGCAGTCAAATATAAATATTGCGTGTTATCGCTTTGATCACTCATGTAGGACGTAGTCGCACGTCTCAATATCGGTACACGTATACTTCAGTTTTTGCTCTCTAACTGGGTCAAGTCGCTTCTTCAGCGCACGCCGCCGAGCCAAACTTGGCACAAATGTGTGCCAAACTAGGCACAAGTGTGTGCCAAACTTGACACAAATGTATCATGTATCAGGATCGTATAGCATGTCTGTAGGGATACAGAGCAGACGGGCTCTGTGAGACGTTTCATTTGATACCAAGCTTTCTATTACGTTCTGAAGTTTAGGTTTCATTCGGAATCTTGAAATGTAGACTTATCTCGCCACTGATTCCTATTTCTAAGACATGTATAGCTAAAAGATAGATTCTTAAGTAAGGATTTTGTTTACTAACTATCTAAGCGCTTTACGAGTTTGAGGAAAACCCACTTCCAGAGGTCAAAGGAAAAGGCAGTCCTGAAATCAAAACAGTCTTAAATCTACTGAAGAATTCGGCGGCATTTGTTTAAAAAGGCATTAGGTTTGGGTCGAACGGTACGGTATCCACTAATTGCGCTACCATCGGCGAAGGCACTTTTATCATAGAATAGATAGTACAGAAGGCTGACTCCATATAACGAGCGAAAACGCACGCACACACAAACACGCTACTTGTAGGGCGAGTGCAAGCGGACTTGCGATAAGCAATTGTTTGAGATGGCCGTATTAACAATTTAAAATCTTTATACTACTTAAAAGTTGTTATAATATTACCAAGTTTCTAACAAACAGATTATTGATATTTTTATTTTTTTATTTACACCGTTACTGTTTTAAGATTTTACAATATTTTTAGATTCGTATTTTATGTTTCATTCATGAATAATGTTATGTTAAAGTTATTAACTTTGATTTTATAAAAAAAAGTATTGTTTTTTTTAAGCCTTCATTTTAGACGCACACCTTTTTTTTGGGTGGGAATTTATCAAATAACTTCTCCCACTCTAGGCGGAGCGGGAGGGCGTGTCAGACTCTTACTGACTAAAACCCACCCGTGTTCCTTCAGTTTCCATGCTGCCGGGGGCCACGATATCCCTTTCGGACTTCTACGCAACCCCGGCAGGCATCGGCCCTAGCGGACACCGTCAGTTCTGCTGACATCTCTCTGAGGTGCGCGTGGAACACAACGCACCGTCGACCCGGGCCTGGTCCTTATCGGAGGCCAGCTACCCAATGCTCACCGTCTGCAAGCCCGCGCCTACGGTGCAGGTGGCCGGGAATCGATTTCCGACGCCCAGAGCATCTTCTCCTGCGACGGTTAGGAGCGTGAGGGCGCGAAATTTGCCACTCCTTCACGCATTCCGCCTCCTCCTTCGCGAGCATTACCGCTTCGCAGAAGGAGGTGACGGCTTCCCATTTCCTCTCGCTCCATACCATGGCTTGAACCAGGGCCGGACGCGCGAGATCACTACCGCCGATCGCCTCCACGAGGACACGGCGATGCTCCGCCCAAGCTGGGCAGACCTCCACCGTATGCTCCACCGTGTCCTCCGGGCGATCCACACAATGGTGACACCTGGGCGTTTCCACTCGCCTTATCCTGAACAGGAACCTCCCGAAACAGCCGTGTCCGGTGAGGACCTGCGTCAGGCGGAAGGTGAGGACGCCGTGGCGGCTTTCTAGCCACTCCTTGAAGAGGAGTCTTATCGCCGCAATTGTGGCGTGCCCAGCGCTGGGTTGCGACAATCACACTCTCCATGATGCCCTGAGATCCCGCCGGAGCTCTGTCCGCTGTGCCGTGATTTCTCGCGGCAGCGGAGTTAAGCCCCGGCGTTTCGTCTCCTCGGGCCACTCCCAGATGTGCGCGAAGACCTTTTCCTCCAGATCCCATGGCGGTAATCCGACAATGAGGCTCGCTTTAGACGCACACCTGGTAGAATATGATGAAAACTGAACATGTATATTTGTCAACTTATAAACTTGTATTCTTGCAAATGAATACTGTTTTTATTCTATGTGGGCATACGTCTGTTTTCTCTCGTTAGATGAAGTTGGTCTTCTGTACCTATCTATTCCGTGTTTTTATGCTAATTTGATTGGGACATCGTCTGTCGGTGAATTACAAGTGTATCCCCCCACTTGTTTCGTTTTATACAGGGTGACTTGCGAGTTTGAGATTTAAGTAAGTAGGTAGCTTTTAGGGCGTTATGGTGAAAATGATGTGCAATTTTAACCCTCTGAGGTTTGATGGAATTTAAAATTAATGACTGTTACAATTAACGGGCTATTGCTGCATAGCATGGCATACAGTTTTGTGGTGCGTGAAATAATCTTATTACAATCCTGTTGTCATTGTTATTAGTTGTCATTTGTGATATTATCGCACGTAACAATAACTACTACTATTCGTCGAATAAAATATAAACTTATTTAAATTTTATAATACTGCAACTTTTGGACATTTGTAAAATAGACAACTAAATAAAACCACAAATAAACATCAATTAATTATTAATGACTTTGCTTAATTAGTGTTTCATGTCCTAAATTACTTTACTTCAAATTATACCACCCTGTATATACAACATACTTTACGATCTAAAACATCCGACCTTCATAAATTCACACAATTTCAGTAAGAGCTCCGAATAATTATCCTAATGTAGAATCAAATTATAATAAAAATGTAATAACTTCGTTACTAATTCGATATTCCATTGAACTGAAATGGAAACCAGTGAAAAGTTTCACTTATCTTGAGCAAATCGAGAAATTTAATTAAGAAAGAGGTCAACTAACTCGTTTTAGTTTAATATTTTTATGTGATACGGTTTTCGAAAGTTAGCGTGAGTTTCGCAAAAAGCTGATTATCTTAAAACCTTTTAGTAAAAAATATATTTATCAAGCTCAACCTCATTCTTCATTCTCCGGATTTAAACTCACCCATCAAGACGAGTGAATTTGTCAACACCAGGAATAGACGATCGAAACAAAAAAACTCGCCACAAAGTGGGGCCAGCCCCAATCGGGAGGAACTGAAAGACACACTGGCTAGCGTGAAAACTGACCAAAATACTAACAACCTTCACAAGATACTAACAGAACAGTCAACTATTATAACGGAACTAGCAACAGATATAAAAGAGATCAAGTTGCAAAATATTAAGATTCAGAAGTCTAATACGGAAATATGTAAGACTAATGCCGGTATCGAAAGATCTATGAACTTTTTGAATGAAAATTTTGAAGAATTAAAGCGGGAGGTGGAGGAACTGAAGAAGGAAAGACGGGAACAGCGATGTTACATTGAAACTCTTGAGAGAAAGATTATTGATTTACAGCTGAAATCATGCTCGGCTAGCATCGAAATACGTAATATTCCGCCCAGTGACGACGAGAACACTGGCGATTTAATAAAAACTGTATGTAACATCGGGAAATTGGCGGGACTTTCTATTGCTGATGCAGAGTTTAGAGATATTTATCGCCAACCAGGGAAATCCACAGCGACTAGTACCATACGCCCCATCATAGCAGAGTTTAAGAGTGTACAAAAACAACAAGATCAAATATCAGCTGTTCGAAACTATAACAAGAATATACCTATAAGGGATAATAAACTGAACACTGAACAAATCGGCATCCCCGAGAAACGGCAGCCAGTCTATGTCGCGGAACAGTTACCCGGTAGTTCTAAAAAACTCTTTTACATGACACGTGAATTTGCAAAGAAGAATACATATGCTTTCTGCTGGATTAAAAATGGGAACATCTTTCTTCGTAAGAAATCTAGTGATAAACAACTACTCATAAACTCCGAAAAATGTCTTCAGGATATGTGTGATGACGGCATATGACTACTTCCGCCCATATGTAACCTACTTCCTGTTCGTATATTTCTGATGATCTGGAGAATCTTAATTCAGAGAGCGCTTTTAGTTGCAATCCACAAGACTGTAAAAAGTTTATTAATGTGTCCGAGAACAACATCAAATTGTTACATATTAATATACGTAGTGTGAATAAGAACTTTGATAGTCTCCAGACACTAATATGTTCAACAGATATCAATTATGACATCATTGTGTTAACAGAGTGCTGGCTAAGCAAAGTCATTAACCCACCAAAACTGAATGGGTTCCTTTCACATTCCACAAATAAAGCAAGCAGTCAGAATGAAGGCGTAATCATCTACAGTAAAATTGGATTAAATACTACGGTTTGGGAACCAAACATAACAAATACAAACTGCCTTATATGTCAAGTAGATAGTAAATTTGCTTTCGTAGGTATCTATCGCCCACCGTCTTATAACACTCATACTCAAATGGATACGTTCTTGTCTAGCTTAAATGTCGTGTATGTTGGGCTCTCTTCCGTTCCAAATATTGTGCTGGTCGGCGACTTAAACATCGATATAAAACCGGGTAACAATAGCCCTCATAGCCTTAATTATCTTGTCTTGAATGCGTCTCATGGACTTCTGCCAACTCACCTAATACCTACGAGACAGGATAACTGCCTTGATCATATTTTGGTTAAGTCTAAGCTACCTGTCATGTCATTGGTTCTTGAATCTTCCATAACCGACCATAAACCTATTTTACTGGCGATAAAAAACGCGAACCCAAGTTATAAAAAATGTACACAATTTCTGGTCCTAATCTTGATGCAATTAAAACAGAACTAGAAAACACTAATTTCTCCCAAATTTATGAAATAAATGACGCAAACGAAGCCCTGAATTCCTTTACATCAATATTAACTACTATAATATATAATCATACCTCCAAAGTAACTATTCCAAGGAAACAAAGAATCTCTAAACCATGGATTACACCAGGTTTACTGAAATGTATCCGAAATAAGGACATGCTTCACATGAAATCAAACAGTTCCCCAGACAATTTAATACTAAAAGTCACTTACACGCGTTATAGGAATTTCTGTAATGACCTACTCCGTAAACTTAGGATAGCCTACGAGTCTAGTGAATTGGAAAAATCTAAAAATAATCCCAAAGCCCTCTGGAAAACTATTCAAACAATTACCAATACCAATAAAACTCGTACTAGTCCTGTCGAACTGCTAAAAATAAGTGATGATCCTCTATCCTCGGTTAATCAGGTGTGCTCTTTCTTTAAAGA
The DNA here is from genome assembly GCA_916610215.1 of Omphaloscelis lunosa. Classification (NCBI taxonomy): domain Eukaryota; kingdom Metazoa; phylum Arthropoda; class Insecta; order Lepidoptera; family Noctuidae; genus Omphaloscelis; species Omphaloscelis lunosa. The sequence continues at coordinate 16,007,278 of OU744268.1, read as the reverse complement.
CATTGGGAAAAAATTAGCAGCAAATATTTTGACTCATCATGGTCAAACATTTCCACCCTTGGGCCGTGAACGATCAACAATATGCGAACCTTTGAATTCGTCACCGACCTATTCCTTTGTATTACTTGACACAGATGAAAGTGAAGTGGAAACAATAATCCTACAGCTCCGTAACGATTGTGCCGTGGGCTGGGACGGTGTGTCGTCGGTCTTACTTAGAATTTGCCGTCACATTTTGATTCCACCAATTACCTATATCTGCAATCTTAGCATAAAATTAGAGATATTCCCAGATGGCCTTAAAAAGCCATAGTTTACCCTATTTATAAGGGCGGGAGCAGAGGCTGTGTCAACAATTACAGACCTATCTCTGTTCTGCCATCCCTTTCGAAAATTTTAGAAAAGGTTCTTAACGTGCGTCTTAAAAGCTTTCTCGACAAGCATAATATTATTGCTGAAAACCAGTATGGCTTTAGGTCTGTTGTCTCGACGGAAGATGCTGTTTTGGACCTTGCGCAATTCATAGCAAGGAAGCTGGATGGTGGAACAAAGTGCATGGGCATCTTTCTTGACCTGTCTAAAGCTTTTGACACAGTCTCTGTTCCTAAACTTATTTCAAAGATTGAAAAACTGGGTGTACGTGGCAAAACTCTGGATATATTCAAGTATTATCTCAGGAATCGGTATCAGCAAGTCAAAATAGATACGTACATTAGCCAAGAGGAGACCCTTACTTACGGTGTGCCCCAAGGGAGTATTTTAGGCCCCACATTGTTCCAAATCTATATTAATGACCTCTGTAAGATGATCCTTCCGAATTGCAAGGTTTTTACATATGCCGACGACACCGCGATTCTAGTGCACGGACCAACTTGGGACGTGGTCGAAGATAGGGCGGAAGCTGCCTTGAAAAGTCTTATGAACTGGTTCAACAAGAATTTACTTACACTGAATCTCGATAAATCCAGTTACATTCCTTTTGCAATCAAGCGCAATACAAGGCCGTCGTCTAATTTTGCAATATCCGCCCATTCCTGTCGGAACCCAACCTCGTGCTCCTATCCCTCGCTGACAAGAGCCGACTGTGTCAAATACCTGGGTCTTCAAATTGATAGTGGGTTACGGTGGGACAGGCAGCTCGAAGCAGTAACAAGCCGAACAATGCGTCTCGTCTACATCTTCAAATCCCTAAGAGATTCTGCTGACGTCAATATATTAAAAATGGTCTACTATGCGCTATGCCAGTCGATCATCGGCTACTGTATAACTGCTTGGGGTGGTGCAATGAAAACAAATTTCTTGAAGGTAGAGAGAGCTCAAAGAGCAGTCCTCAAAACAATGACTCGTAAACCATATAGATTTCCCACAGTACACTTATATAAGGAATGCAAGGTCTTAACGGTTAGGCAGCTCTATATCCTGCAAGCGGTCCTCAGAACCCATAGAACCATGCCCAGGTCCATCACAGAAAAGCGCAAAAACATCCCCTCCGGGGTAGGACATAAAACATCCTTTGCAAGGCACCGACACTACGTTATAGGTACACATTTATACAAACAACTACACCGTAAACTTAACTTACTGGATTCTAACAGATACGCGCTAAAACACAAGATCACACAGTGGCTACTTCAACAGGACTACATCACAACTGAAAATCTACTGACATACATCTCTTAAACTCAAACATACCTAACATCACCCCTACCATCACATCATACTATACACATACACTACACTCAACACCACACAATCATCTACCCATATATACGCAACCGATTCATACCTTCATACCTTATATTTTTTAGTTTATTATTGTTTTTATTTTTATTCTTTTCATTAATGCACGTTTTTAGGTACCACATCGTCACTGGTTTAACTTGTTGTTGTCTTTTAATAAATATAATAACTTAGTCCACATAATGGCTGAACCCTATCTCTTAAGATACAGGCCTGACCTAGTTTAAGGGATAGAGTTGAATGTACTGTACTCCTACGCTAAAGTTGTATTGAATAGCGTCAACTGAATGTATACAGTGCAATGTGATTTTGTTTTATGCAATAAAATTCTTTATTATTATCTCCTTTATTTCATTTAAATACATATAATTTATATTTTTAAATATTAAAACATATAAAAACATTTAAAAATATAAAAAATAGTAGCCCACCGGTATCGGGAACAGGGTCCAAGCTACCGGCGGTCAGGGCTCCAGGGAGAGGAACCTTCTGACAATGCGAGCCGTGTCTAGGAGTACCGCTCTCTGGATCAAGCCCTTGATCCAGCTGCCCAACGAGAGCCTCCTTAGGTGTTGGTCGAGGCTCTTGGCGATTAAGCCATTGGCTGTCACGACTATCGGCACAATGATTGCTGAATCTACATCCCACATGTCGACAACCTCGCGAGCCAAGTCAAGATACTTGATTTGTTTATCTTTCTCAGCTTTCACGAGGTTCTCGTCATGCGGGACCGTTATGTCAATAATCATTGTGCGCCGCTCTCCTCGATCCACCACCACTATATCAGGCTTATTGGCAGCAATAGTTCTGTCAGTGATGATGGATCGATCCCAGTACAATGTGATATTTCCATTTTCGAGAACTGGGTCGGGCACATACCTGTAGTACGGCACTTCCGATTCCACAAGGCTGTATTTCAGAGCAAGTTGCTGGTGGATAATCCTGGCTACAAGGTTGTGTCTATGCAAGTACTCTTCATTAGCTAGACGAGAACACCCGGAGATAATATGTCAGATTGATTCTCCCGGACGGTGGCATGCCCGACAGATGTCAACCGTGCCGTCCTTCACAATGAATCTCCGGTAATTGTTCGTCATCATACCTTCGTCCATAATTGCACAGACAAAACCTTCGGTTTCCCCAAAGAGGTCACCAAAACGCAGCCAGGTTACGGACGCTGGTAAATCTACATCGGGCCCATGCAGGGCCCGGAAGTAGCGTCCGTGAAGCTCCTTACTCTGCCATATCTCCATGCGATCTTTAGTGTCAAGCACTACAGGCTTGCGCCAGTTCTCTTTAGCCAAGGAGAGTGGGGTAAGGCCCTTGTCCACCACGACCACATCTCGATGCATCCCCACGTCGACTCCAAGGAAATATTCCCTGAGACTGCATATCTCGCGATTGTGGAGGGTCTTAGCGTTTAAAAAGCCTCGACCTCCACACTTTCGCGGGGTATACAGTCTCATTACTGATGACCGTGGGTGATGCATTCGATATGCAGTCAGCAACGTACGGACCCTCCTATCCAAGGCGTCGAGTTCGGTCTGAGTCCATTTGAGTATGCCGAAAGAGTACATCAAAACCGGCATAACCCAACCGTTGAAGGCGCGCACCTTGTTTCCGCCTGATAGAAGACTATTTAATACTTTTTTCAGGCGGCCAAAGAAGCGCTCCTTCAACGATTGCTTCATGTCAGTAACATTGATGCCCAACGCTTCCGACATACCCAAATACTTATAGGTTTCGGATGCGGAGAGGGCTCTAAGGTTTATGGAATCCGAGAGTTGGGTTCCCACGGATTCCATAATCTCTCCTCGCTTTACATGCATGACCGCACATTTGTCCACACCAAATTCCATCCTGATGGCGCTACTGAAAGTTTCAGTTACTTTCAGTAGCTCCATCAGTTGCAAATTGTTGGGGGCAAAGAGTTTTAGGTCGTCCATGTAGAGGAGGTGAGATATAACCTGACCACCTCTCCTCAACCGATAGCCAAGACCTGAATCCTCCAGCAGTGTGCTTAGAGGATTCAGGGCTAAGCAGAACCAGAGCGGACTCAAACTATCGCCTTGAAATATGCCTCGCTCGATCCTTATCGGCTCGCTATTCCTCTGGATATTTCGACATCCTGGATAGCGAAGGACCGTCCTCCATTGCCCCATACACGACATCAGGAAAGTGCGCAGAGTTGTATGTACTTTATACAACTCCAGCACCCTCATGAGCCATGTATGTGGCACCGAGTCATAGGCCTTCTTATAATCTATCCAGCATGTCGACAGATCCTTTCGGGAACGGCGAACCTGTTGGCTAATGGCCATATCAATGAGGAGTAGCTCCTTAGTACCGCGGGACCCGTTCCTACATCCATTTTGAGAGGCAGACATGATGGAGTTGGTGTCAATATGTTTGTTAATTTTAGCTCTCAAAATGGATGTAAGAACTTTATAGACCGTCGGTAAACACGTGATCGGTCTATAATTTTTGGGTTCCGCGGTGCTACCAGATTTATGGAGCAGGTGGGTAACTCCTGTCATTAGGAACTGGGGTAGCAATCCAGACTCCAAAGCAGTCTGGTACTGAGCCGTCAAGCGAGCATGCGATCTTACAAACCATTGCAAGTTGTGCAGCCCGTCCGGCCCTGGAGACTTCCAGTTAGGCAACGGACGGACTGCAGGAGCTACATCTTGGGGGCAGATAGTAATAGCCCCCATTTCTGGTATTGGATCGCAGGCTCGCTCGACTTCCCGAGTCCAATCACCTTCGGTGTGACTGACAGGCACCGACCAGATGCTGCGCCAGAAAGAGCACATGGCATCATCATCCGGCAGATGCGTGTCAGCCACACCTTGGTCTGGTCGCTCCCAAGCCCTATAAACCCACCTTTCATCGCTCTGGAAGGTGCGATTCTGAGTATATCGTTCTACTCGCCGCTTATACCTACGAATACGGTTTGCCCATGCATACACTTTCTGCTTCAGGAAGTCGATGCGCTCTGTGACACGGGTCATATAGTCCTGAGGGCTGATATCAGTCCC